>CM046943.1:112388539-112756339 GCA_025698515.1 Gossypium sturtianum | reverse complement strand
GGTCTCTGTCTCATATGATGAAGACTTTGGTATCCCATGCAACCTTACAATCTCCACTACATATAGCTTGGATAACCTTTGTAGAAAGTAGTCAACACTGAACTCGGTATGAAGTGAAGCGGACTTCATCAACCGTCGACAATTACCACACATGAATCTTTCCTCGTAGGCGTAAGAGGTAGCCCACTAACAAAATCCATTGTTATCCTCTCCCACATCCAAAGTGGAATCTTCACATTGTATGTAAACCTGACAGCAATTAATGTTCGCCTTCACTGCCTAACATGTCAAGCACTTACATCATAAAATCGGTCACCTCTTTGCTTCGTCCCGCCACAAAGCCTGTTTCCGCAAATCTCGATACATCTTACTCCCACTAGGATGCATAGCGTATGGGCTATTATGCGCGCCTGCAGAATCTTACGCCTTAACTCTACATCCCTTGGCATACAAGCCTTTCCACGAAAACAAAAACCCCATCCACTTCGCTCAAAGCAATGAAATCTGTCTCACACCGCCACCGATCGAAACTTAGAACTTAGTGATTCATTCGACAACACTTCTCTTCAATCTGACCACCCAAGAAGGTTTCACCCTGCAGTTCACTAGCAAACTTCCGTCATCATACAAGTGAGATGAGCGAACATTGCTCTCTGTTCGGAGTTACTCCTACGCTCATTAAGCGCATCAACCACTACGTTAGCTTTCCGGGTGGTACTCGATTGAACGATACCATAATCCTCCAATAACTCAACCCACCTTCTGCGCTTTAAATTCAACTCCTGCAGGTAAGAAGATATTTCGAGCTCTTGTGATCGATGTAAATGATGGACTTCTCCCCATACGGTAGTGTCTCCGGATCTTCAGAGCGAACACTACGCAGGCTAACTCAAGATCATGCGTGGGATAATTCACTTCATGCGGTCTCAATCGGGAGACGCGCAAGCTACCACTTTCCCCTCTTGCATCAACACACATCCTAACCTCGTGCGCGGCGCATCGCGATGAAACGATAAATTCTCTTCCCGCCTCAGTCGAATCAAATCGGTGCCTCATCGAGAATCTTCTTTAACTTCTCAAAACTTTCCCGTTGCTTAAGCGACCAAACAAACGGTACCCCTTCCGTAATAACTTAGTTAGCAGTGCATACTATAACAAAATCCTCAACAAACCTTATGTAGTATCCATTAAACTAAGAAAACTCCGAATTTTGCCACAGACTTAGGCTGGTTTCAGTCCAACACGGCTTTAATTTTCCTGGGATCCACCTTAATCCTCACTCGTGAAACAACATGCCCCAAAAAGGTAACTTCTTTCAACCAAAATTTGCACTTACCGAATTTGGCATACAGCTACTTCTCTCATAAAACTGCAGAACCACTAGAAGATCGAATCATGCTCCTCTTCCGCCCTTGAATAAACCAAAATATCATCTATAAATACCATGACAAACCGATCCGGATAGGGTTTAAACACTCCGGTTCATCATATCTATAAACGCAGCGTTTGGTGCATTCATCAATCCAAACTAGCATCACCAAGAACTCGTAATGACCATAATTAGTTAGAAAAGTTGTCTTTTGAATGTCCACCTCCTTAACCTTGTTCGATGGTAACTTGATCTCAAGTCTATCGAGAAGACCAAGCACCTCGCAAGTCGATCGAACCAGATTGTCTATCCTGGCAACGAATACTTATTCTTAATGTCAACTTGTTCGTTGCTTCGTAGTCAATGCACATTCGCATCGACTCGTCCTTCTTCTTAACAAATAACACCCGGAGCTCCCCTACGGAGATACACTTGGCCGGGATAAAACCTCTATCCAACGGTTCTCGAACCGAGCTTTAAGTTCTACCTAACTCCTTGACGCCATTCTATACTGAGCAATGGACACCGGCTGACTGTTCTGGAAGAAGATCGACACCGTAACTCCAACTCCACGATCCTGAGGTAACCCGGAAGCTCTTCTAGAAAACATCGAGAACTCCTTCACTATTCTAACATCTCCTACGACAAGTCTTTGGCTTCAACGCATACGACAAAAAGTTAAGAAAGCCTCGTGATCCTTTTCTCACCATCCTTTTAGCCTTAAGAGGCACACCACATTGGACGGATAATTCCGTTTTCACTAACACAAGCACCTCATTATCCTCTGAGTTTTCATCACCATGCTGCGCGGCAGCAAGACGTCTAAGTTTGCTCGATACTTTACTAAACGGGTCCATGCCTAAGATCAAATTGAACTCGCCGAACAGACAGTTCCATCAAATCAATGGAAAACTACCCTTGAACTTCTAAAGGCACATTCCTAAAGAGTTTATTCACCACTACGGATTGTCCTAAAGGGCTAAGTCTAGCCATCTCCTAGAAGCAATCTGCGAGTCTATGTTCAGAGTTCCCGACACAAAGATTAGCAACATAAGAATGTGTTGACTCAATATCAATCAATGCAAAGAAAAGACAACCCAAAAATTAGGAACGTCTGAGTTCGACATGTCCGGTCTATGTCGCTCTCTCTCGACATGTCTGGTCGCATAAACCAACCCAGTCCGTCTTGCATCCGTGTTCCAAAGACTGCCGCCTGCTCCATGCCCTGGCCAAAACTATTTCCTCCCCTAGGAGCCACGACCTCTGTGGTTGCTGACCTCCTCTACCAGTCGAGCATGACTCGACCCACCGCCGCGCTCCGCCCAACTCCTATGGGATGCCTCTTACACCGATGATCTCAGAGACCCACACCAGAAACATCCTCTATTACTCCCGTCCAACACTCCCCGAATGAAATTTACCACATCGAGCACACTTCTGAGGCCAACTATTAGCAATGAGTCTCGCAACATGACTCGGCCCATCCAACCTAGGCCTCTTCTAGAAACCCCAGCACAGATCCTTCGACGATCTAAAATTCCTTTTATTCCTACCTCTATCCCTATCTTGATTCGCTTTTTAGACCTCTTCACTTCCTCGCTATTTTAGCCTTCTCCACTAAAACAGAAATTCTCTCTTCTCGCTGCTGAGCTATCAATACTCGCAACTCGCCCCTGAGACCATCCTCAACTCGGACACATTGCTCATGGTACTTGTTGCAACAATACCACGAGCATAATGGCTTAGACGTAAAATTCCGCCATACTGGCCAACGACTTATTCCCCTGAACCAAATTTAGGAATGCCTTCCGCTGAGCATCCACATAACTTGACTCAATGTATTTCCTCTGTAATGCTGACTTCAAGAAATCCAAAGCACACTGGCCACCATCGCATGCATCCTCGATCGTGAGCCACCATCGACACGCCTGTCGTCGAAGAAGAGACACAACTCTTTCAACTTCTCTCTTCCACCGTAAAAGTCAAGATCATCCATGATGCGCTCAACTGCTTCTAGCCAATACTCAGTTACATTAGGAGCTACACCAGAAACGCCCATAAACATTTCAGCTCCATTGGCTCGGAGTCGTTCAAACACAAATTTCTGAGCCACCAATCCCGTGCTCGCTCCAACAACTCTCTCCAAAACACGTAACATCGCCTGAGACACAGCATCGTCTCCGCCTATCTGATCCTAAAACCGCTTCCACAATCGGCAGACTGCATATCATTTTCCACCCATGTCCGATTCAAGGTTGCACCCACACACTGCCTCTACCACGGCCGCGCACAACACGTCCACGTCCCCTAGCACTCATGGCTACTGACACAACTTGATCTGATTAAGAGTTTTATGAATCAGCATTTTCTTCCACTATTTATCACCGAGCAGTCTTATGGAAATAGAATTAAAAGTAATTCTCAAGAATTCATATCTATACCAAAAGGTTTCATCCTCTAAAGTTTGAATTTTCTAGAACTAGCAATCGCAACACAACATAATTACTTCATGCAAAATAGCCAATGATTAGAGACTTACCGCATGGATTTGGTTCCAGAGACTCGGGTGCCATACTCTAGAAAAAATAAAACATATTCCTTAAAATGACATTTCAAACCTGATTTTAGAAAATGTTATTGAACCTGCTCCACACCGAGATTTATAATCTGCTCGATATTATAATTGTAACACCTCAAACCCGCCTAGACGTCACGCACCTGATTTGGTATGTCACGCGAGGAGAAGAAAGAGAGAAAAAGAAAAAAAACAAAATTTGTAAAACGAATTTAGAAATTTTAGGAAAATACATAAGTTCAAACTCTTCATTTTAGGTGATATTTTGGAAATAGTGGTTTGTAGATTAAGGAATTTCCGAGTTGAGTTAATCGAACATTTGTCATCTTTGTTATTACTTGAAAGAGATGGTTGTATGTTATATATATATATTTTTTTTTTGAAAACTTCATATTGACGTTGCTTAAAATAAATAATGATAGCATATCATCAAATTCCAAGTTTTAAGTTACGAAGGCCTTATTACATAACAGAATCCCAATTATAAAAAGTTTTAGAAAGAAACGAAGTTTTTTAAAAGAAACATTTCATGGCCACCACGAGTCCGCTTCTGGCTCCCGGATCCACGACCTCACCGACACCGCAGGTCAAGGCAGGGTGAGTCAACAAGACTCAGTGTGTAATTCCCATATAACACAAACGACTCAAGCCCACAATGGCACGTTGGGGGCCTAGCCCACACAATATGGCATACAAAAGATATGAGTGCAATGTAACCCAACCCAACCTACTTTTCCATCCTCACACCACCCGCATTCCAGCCAAACACACACTGGGTGGAGATTTCTACAATCAACCCTCCATCCGCTACACACCTCATATGTGATACCAAAACTCATCGTGACAAAGTCACTAAATATAACATGGGCCAACCCACCCATGGTGCCAAACCACCGGTGACAATCCCCCGATAACATATGTGGGGCCAACCCATCTGTGGTACCAAACCACCTCAGGACAAGTCACGAAATAGTATATATGTGGTACCAAACCACCGGTGGTTCCAAACCACCGAGACATAGTCACTCAGTATGAATTATGTGGGGCCAACCCACTTGTGGTACCAAACCACTGGTGACAATGCTTACTTAACACTTCCCTTTTCGTATCATATCCCAAGCCCATGCATATGTTACATCATAAAATAAATACAAACATGCTCACAAAACAGAGTGGTGAATTATAACATACATTCATATACTCATTAATAGGACTGATAGGCACTTACCCTGTCACCAACTTTACCACAAAGTATCATGATCATTTATTCTAATACTTCGGCTTCAATTTATTACAGCTTAATAACATAATTTAATAATAGAGTGAAATTTACACACTGATAACGCGCAATACTAAGCTTTCTCGACGCTCCCACTAGCAGAGACAACGGCTATTTGCCTATTCCAGCAGACGTTGGCTTTCTACCACAAAAGTGGAAAACTCGAACCTACCGACACAACACGCTCTTAAAGTTTGGAATGGATACTATAGGTACACTCCCTCCTCAACCTTTGTTACTAACGCAAACGAGCAAAACCGCTGGGACAAAACTTTTCGGCAACTAGAGAAGCTCTCAAAGACTTCTCTTCCTAATATTTGACTTGATCAACCAAAACCGATTGTATAGGCTCTCCAAAGAACCTAGATTTCAAAGACCGCCGTCTCTGTAATCGGCCGAACAGAGATATCGATTCACACCCCCGGATGATTCGCTTATGGTGAAAAAGTAAAAACGAAACACAAAGAGGGGGAATGAGAAATAGGTTTTGGCTTTAGAAGAAGAAATAGAGGAGAAAGATGAAACACCAAGAAGTGAGGTGAAGGTTTGGAGTTATGAGGTTTAAGAGAAATAAATGAAAGAAAAGATTCTAGCAGAGGGGGTGGCTTCAAGAAGTTTCTGGCTAGCAAGGAAGATGGTAGAGGAGAAAGAAGGTTTCAGCTTTTAGAGAAAAAAGTGTAGCCAAGAGAAGAAAAAGAAGATGAAATGAAAAGGGAAGATGATGAGGAGAGTTTTCACCAAGAGTGCCTTTAGTGACTCTAACGCAATAACAATGCACAAAAGAAAAGTCTAACACAACCCTAAAAGAATGAGAAGAAGTAGAGAAGAACCAAAAAGAATTCCACAAGATAAGACCTTGATGAACTAGGGAATTTCGCACACATCACAACTAAGTAACCCAAAAAAATGCTTCCCAAACCCCTAGCCGAATTCCTCCTTCCCACAAACCCCATATTCGCCAACCACTTCCTTTCACCCTCAAATCCCACGATTTCCTCCTTAACTCACTCCCTTCACTCCTTTTAACAAATTTGAATAATTCAAACTCCATTACTTCCTCATGGCCACACATTCAAACTCTTTGACTCATTCAACCATCATCCTTGAAGAGTCCCTACCGAATCCACCTTCTTCCCAACCAGTGCCAAAAATAAAGCTTCAAAGTGAGGGTTATAGGATTCGAACCTCCTCCCCGCCGCTACCCCTGATGCCACTTCCCCGCACCTTAAGTGGCGCCTCACTTGCCACTTCACCACACCACTTCTTGTGTCACCCAACACAAGTAATTACCCTAAGGCTGCCTCACTAGCTTTCCTAAAGTGCCTAAAAACAAAATTTTTGCCAAGGCCCCGACTTAACCTCGTGCCTACCTGTAACCCCAAACACACCAAATTAACATGCAGAACAAACAAAACACACAAAAACACATAAAATGTAGAACCCCTAATTCTAGGATGTTACAATGGGCGTGTCGCACTCGTGTGACTAGTTTCAACCACGACTTCTTGGGCACGCGCGCGTGTCGCACGCCTATGTCATTCACTCAAGATTGCGATCACCCACGGCCTTAAGGCACACTCGTATCGCACCCCATGTTCTTTAGTCGGTTCGACCACGGCCGAATAGCACGGCCGTGACATTTATCGCAGGCTTTGTTTTGGGGAAATTTTCGCCCGTGGTCTCGCATGGTCTCTCGCCACGCCTAATGTGCCTCCTCGTGGTGTCCATACAGTACACGGCCACACCCTTGTGCAAGGCCGTGGTAGGGAACTTTCGCCTATTAATTTGGTTAGTTTTTAGTTAGGCTAAAATTCAAAATATGGACATTAATAGGGTTAGTGCTCTGGGCTGCCTCCCGAGGAGCGCTTTGCTTGAAGTCCTAAGTTAGACTTACCTTTCATTCGCATAATCATGGTGGTTCGAGGAGTTGAAAACTCATTCCCGCTATCAATTTTGTGAAAATAAGGTTTTAGATTTGAGTACTATTTAACTTTGAAGGTGCCAAATTTGGAATGAGTTACCTCGATCGCACTGCATGAGAAAGTATTATGTACCGTGAAAAGGGTTGTTCCATTAGGTTCGTAAGGGAACACGAGGATCTGTGATTATCCATTAGAACTCGATCTCCAACCTTAATTTGACTCGCTTAATTTCTAGGCTCGCCATGGTTCTCGCTTCTGGCTCATCGTGTACTTTTAAGTTCTCCTTAGATCGTGGTTCGCCATTCATCTAGTTCCTCGATCCGAGCTTGCCTCATGAACAGCTTCCGTTCTCGCATGAGAGCTAGACCATGGCTCACATCTTTTTCCAAGGAATTTCCCGCAAAGAAGATTTAACATTAAGTTCACTTATATTAACAGGACTTGTATCATCTTGATCACTAGATATTCGACAAAATCACCGCTTGGAGTTTAATCATGTCATCACCTACACTAAGTATTAATTCCCTTGTACCAACATCAATAATGGTCCTAGAAGCATAAAAAGGGTCATCCTGAAATTAAAGGAACGTCACTATCCTCATCCATGTCTAAAACAACAAAGTCTCATCGGGAATATGAATTTATCAATTTTGACTAGCACATCTTCAATTATACCCCTAGAAATCTAATGGTTTTATCACCAATTGAATGCTCATCCTAGTTTGTTTGGGTTTCCCAAGATCTAGTCTGCTTAAACATTTTATAAGGTATAACATTGATACTTTCCCTAAATCGACTAAAGCGTTATTAACAGATAAATCACCAATTAAGCAAGGAATAGTAAACTCTCGGATCTTTTAATTTATGGGTAGTTTATTCTCAGAAATTGCCGAGCAAACTACATTTAGCTACACATGCGACGCATCGCCTAACTTCCGCTTGTTTTCCAAAATCTCTTTTAAAATTTTTATTGAATTGGGCATCCGCGAAAGAGCTTCAATAAACGGTAAGTTAATATGTAATTTCTTTAAAAGTTTAAGAAATTTACCGAATTGTTCATCTGTACGGTCTTTTTTCGTCGTATTGGGGTATGGCACACGAGGTTTGTATTCTTTACTAACCAGTTTTGGTTTATTATGGCTTCCTCCACTTTACCTTTATCTACCATGTTTTCTTACCTCGGTTTTGGTGCGTCTAACCCTTCACTATCGTGAGCAGTAATGGCATGAAGTTGCTCTTTTGGGTTAGTTTCAGTGTTGCTTGGTAGCCTCGCCTTGTGGTCATTCGTAGATCAGCCAGCAAGTCGACCTATTTGGTTTTTTGAGCCCTGAATCGATGCCTGGTTTTTAAGTGTTGTTTTGGTGTTTTGAAAGCTTAGTCGACACCGAGATGAATTTTGTTAACATCTCTTCAAGGTTTGGCTTTTCTCCCGTGGGTAGGGTTGTTGTTGAAAGCCCGGAGGGGGTTGTTGTCTCTCGATTTCCTTGACCACCCCATTAGAAGTTTGGGTGGTTCCTCCAACTCGATTGTAAGTGTTACTTATAGGGATTATTCTGAGGTCTAGAATTATTACCCATATAGTTCATCCGCTCGCTTTCTATGCCGTGGTTGTAGGATGGATATTCTCGTATTGCCCATTCCTCCTCCATTCAGACGCATCGCATCACCGGATGTACTGCGAAGAACTACACACAAACCATCAATCTTTTTATTTAAAAGCTCTACCTGGTTTGATAGCATGGTGATCGGGTCGAGGTTGAAAACATCGTCCGCTTTTGTTGGCTTCATCTCATAACTTGCCAACGATAGTTATTCAAAGCTGACATCTCTTCAATGAATTCGTAAGCGTACTCGTGTGTTTTGTTTTTTAGTGTACCGCCATGGTTGCATCAATCGGATTTGTTTAGTTTAGGTTCACACCATTGTAAAAGGTTTGAACCAGAGCTACATAATGGTAACCCATGGTGAGGGCATCTTCTCGCTTTATCCTCAGTATATCTCCCATGCATCGTAAAAGTGTTTTTAAATCCATCCGCACAAAAGAAGAGATATTATTCCTCAACTTAGTTGTTTTAGCCTGCTAGGAAAATATTTAAGCAAAAATTTTTCTGGTCATTTGTTGTTCATATAGTGATTGATCCTCGTGGTAACGAAGTTCAACCATCGCTTAGCTTTGTTCTCAATGAGAAGGGAAACAATCAAGGTGAATGGCATCGCCGTAAATGCCATTTATTTTGAAAGTATCGCATTCCGGTAAAATTTGCCAAGTGGTTGTTTGGATCCTCATCCCGCAAACCATCAAACTGAAAAATCACAATCATTTGAATAGTGTTAGGTTTCATTCAAAATTATTTGCAGCAACAAGCAGTCTATCAAAACTTGATTCAGCCTCGTTAAAGTAGGCTTAGCGTAATCATACATAGTTCGAGGAGCAGGATTTCGATTTATTGATTTATAACACCACGGGAGGTAGCTGGATTATTCTAGGGATCACCATCTCCTCGAGTATTAGTGATATCATTCTCTTGCTTCTTCTTGTATGTATTGTAAGCTTCACCTTATCTCTCTTCGCTTTCTGTGAGTCAGACTCTCAATCTCATGTCGTGAAGTAAAGGTCCCTGATGGGTTTCTTCTAGTCATAAACTAGAGACACCGCCGTAAGCAAAAGAAAGAGAAAAAATTAATAAAAATAAAAATAAATTGCAATAAAATAAAAATGGATAAAGTAATAAAAATTTAGTGTTCCTAATATCTTGGTCCACTCAAGCAGAGGCAAAAAAACTTGATGTGTCTCTAACTAACTATGATTACAATAAAGGCAAGCGCATATATCGTTTAATAGTATAGTTATGGTAAGACCGGAAATATCAGATCCACAAGGACCAAGAGTACTAGTAATTACTATCTTCCTATTATCTAGCCTAAGAATTGGAGTGATTTATTTTAAACTAAAACTAATTAAAAGCACGACAAAGAATGAATAGGGAAAATACTTTTAGACAACTTTATGAAAAGGCAATACCCAAGGAAGAATTCACCTAGACTTCACTTATTACTTCTGATTCATACGATTTATTCACTTGACTTAATCCGTAGAAATCCCTAAATTATGTTAATATCTCTTTCAAGACTAAAAACAACTGACTCTAGGTTGATTAATTGAAATCTCTTTCTAATTAAAACCCCTATCGTCGCATTAACTCGATCTATGGATTCCCTTATTAGATTTGACTCTAATCCGGTAGATTTATGTCGCCCTATTTCTAAGGTTGCAATTAACTCCGCTTAATTGTGTTGATCTACTCTTAAACAGGGACTTTTGCTCCTCTGAATAAGCACATTCGACTTGAATCAATAACCTGAATTATCAAAAAAAGAATAAGAACTCACAATTAAGAATAAGAACAAGTATTTATCTTATAAATCAAATAGTAATAAGATCCGTCTTAGGTTTCATCCCCTTAGGTATTTAAGGGATTTAGTTCATACTGATAGAGGGAAACATCTTAAAATAAGGAAAACAATAAAACATAAGAAAACCCAAAACTTCAAGAGAAATTGATTGGAGATCTTCAGGCCTTGATGGAAATCCTTCTTCCGAGCTGCTCCCGATGGCCGTCTCGAGTATTTTTCGCTTTCTACTGCGTGTTCCTTTAGGTACTCTTAGGGTGTTTATATAGGCTTTGGAGCACCTTTCTTGGCCCACAAGTAGCCTTTTCGGAATAGAATTAGACTTGGGTTCGTAGGGACACGCCCGGTGTGACACGTCCGTGTACGATAGCTTAGGTCGTGTTCGATTCTCGGCTGGCCACACACTGGCCGTGTACTCGCCTGTGGTACGATAGTCCAGCCGTGTTTGCTCTCAAGCTCATCACACATGGCCGTGGTCTTCCCTGTGTGAGATAGTCCAGCCGTGTTAATTTCGAGGTAGGCCCATTTTGTCCCTTTTGGACCTGCTTTCATTCTTTTTCGACTCCCTAAGCTCTCTTGAGTGTAAAACATGAAATGAAATGATTAGGAGCATCAAATTCATCAAATCTAATGAAAATTCATCCAAAAACAAGCCAAGCATGGTGTCAAAATATGTATAAATTATGGTTTATCAAAAGGCTCAAATGATCCAAAGAAAGTGTGCCTCTATCATATTAGAGTCTTATACCTCCTAGGATTATACTCAAGAAAGTTACTATGTAACACCCCTAAACCCGTGATCCGTCATCGAAACAGGTTACTGAGCATTAGAATCAAGTCGGGACTTAATCGGAAACTCCTAAGAATTTTTTGCGTAAATTACAAAAATTTTCTAAGTTACAGGCTCACACGCCCGTGTGGTCCAAGGGACAGTCTGTGTGACTCGGGACACGCCTGCTGCACAGTCGTGTTCGACCCGTGTAACTCTCTCGACTTATGCACACGGCCATGCCACACGCCCAAAGCTAGGCCGTGGTTAATTAAATTTACAAAATTAGGTGCGCTTCACATGGCCAAGACACTCCACCCGTGTTCTAGGTCAGTCAGTAGCACACACTACCGAGACACACGCCCGTGTCTCTTCCCGTGTGCTCAATTCTCGAGCATTCTGCTTTTCTCAATTTTTAAGGTGTAGGGGACACATACCTAACCACACGCCATGTACCAGGCCGTGTGTCACACACGGCTTAGAGACACGCCTGTGTCTTCCCATGTGGACAAAATAAAGCCATTTCTAGCTTCATTTTCTCACCCAAAATCACACCCATGACTGCACTTAAAGTCGACATCCAATACCAACCAATTCAAGCATTCAAATTAAGCAAATTTCCATCATTCAACAAGGCATATCATTACATGCATACATGTTTATAATCTTACCTTGGTATATTTCATATGATAGGCATAATTTGAACAATCATTTAACATGTATATAGTTACCATAGTATGACATTACAAGTATGTCAAAACAACCATTACTAGCCATTCCAATGGATAGATTACAAACCACATATTTAAGCCATCTATGGCCAAGTTAGCCTATACATGCCATTATACCAAAATGATTTTACTATATATACCCAAAATAAGTTAGTGGATAGTATGATGATGCTCCAATGATCTCCAACCTTCGCGAGCTTCCGAGCACTATAAAATAAGGGAAAATAAAACAAAGTAAGCATTACATGCTTAGTAAGTTCTTATAACGGAAACTAAACTTACCAAACCCGCTTATTAAATCTAAGCATACAATATCATGTTTTCCATCAACTTGGCAAAATTTCCTAAACACATACATTCAATCAAACATGTTAGTCACAAAATCTTCATATCAATCAAGTAAATATAGATGAGTTCTTCATACTATTTTCCTTCAAGACATCATTCATTTCATTCCATAATTCTCTTATCATGCCAAGAGGTTTTGTGTCCATTGAATCATTGAAATTTCGATGGATACTCAAGTGGTACACTCAAGGTGTACGATTCAATAACCCATCAATTCTTTTTCTAAAGTACCCATTAGGGCACTTAATCGAGAAAGCACTCTCGAAGTTACATATCGTATAACAGATTACTACCCAAAGCTAAATCCTTTATAAAACGTATGCTCGTAAGAGTTCAATTAGGATTACCAAATCCAGCTAAATCCTAATTGTAACATATACTCGAGAGGTATTATATCAGATTACCAATCCAAAGCTAAATCCTTTACATAATGAGGTCACTAGGATTACTCGTCCGAACTAAATCCCATCAAGAACAAATGCTTGGACCTTATTCATTTCGGTGAAAGCACTTATACTCATGTAATTCAATATACAAAGCAGTAACTTACCCATTTTTCACCATTACAAGCACGTTTTCAATTTTTCATTATAGCAATCAAATAATTCACATCCATATAAGTCACATTACATACAAACACAACATTCTATTAATCATATTTACATGTTCGATTAAGTTACTAATCTAACTTACCTCGACACTTGTTCGTGTGTAAAATCTACTAATCTGAAACCTATTCTTTTCCTCGATCTAACCTCGAATTTGTATTGTCTAAATCTATATAAATAACTTTAATAATCAATTTCATACATTTCATATTCATTTGGACTCAATTTACGTCCCTAGGCTCGGAAAATAAAATTTATGCAATTTACTCCCTATTCCAAGCCGAATCAAAATTTCAAAGTAGAATTTACAGTACATATTGTAATATCCCGGGTTGGGGGGCTATTTTGTTGTTGCATGATATTGCATGTGTTGGTGTGCTATGTTGCTATTTCTATGTTTTAGGGGCTTAGTTGTAGGCTAGGAGTATGCCTGAGGAATGGGAAAAATTTAGTTTTTGAGCTTTAGGTGTAGGAGTCGATGGAGCGAGAGGATATGTATTTTATTTGGTGCTTGTTGCACAAGTGAGGAGCCGGCAAAGTGGCAAGGCATGCGCTACTTGGGAGCTAGGTGTGGCGTCAATCGCATGAGGTGGAGGTCTTGTGTTCAAGCCGCAGCAGACCTCACATTTTGGCTTCCATTTTGACTGGCATGGAAGGAAGAGTTTGTAGCGCGCTCAAACTCTCCGCTGGACTTGGTCTCCACCCATTTGAATGGTGGGTGGAGAGGATTTTAGGAGGAAGACTTGTTCAACTCATTTGAATTGAGTGGTGTGGAGTGTTAGTGGGGATATGGCCAAATTTTAGGAGAGTTTTGGGGGAGGACGGCTTGGTAGTGTGGGTGTGGGGTAGTGCCGAAATCCATTTTGAGTTTTGGTGTTTTTCAGTCAAAATCTTTAGAAGCAAATTTTTCTTTTGCCATACCAAACCGAAAGTGTAAGCTCTCAATTGCCGAACCTCGTGTTGCCTTTTGAGAAGGTGTTAGTTTAAATTCATCTTGGTATTTTTGGGCATTTTTATTCTGGTCACTTTGTTTCAAAACAAAGTTCTTTCTTTTTGTCAAGAGCCTAAGCCGAATTTCCTCCAAGTAAGTCTCTCTTTCCCTTTTCAAAACCGAAAGCTTTAAGCAACTTCATCCTTGCCGAATTTGGCTTTGTGTTTTCTCTCAAAATCCCTTGTTAAGCCTAACCTAGCACCCCACTTCCATTTCTTTTCTCTTTGAAACCTTGTGTCTAAACTCCACCTCTCCAAAACACCTTTTCCATCTTTATTCCCCTTCTTTCCCTAAACCCAATTGCTCGATTCCTCCATTTCTTTCCACCTCTATTTCTTCTTTCCTTTTTACATTCAAAGCCGAAGTAGGAGTGTTAAACACCTAGGGTCGTAATATTGGTGTAGTGTTGGTGTTCATCCTGTGTTGGGCAATCGGTTAGTGAAGGTGAGTATTTGGCCGAAAGGCTATCTCTTCTCCCCTACTTCTCTAATGGTTTTGGTAAGGCAAAAGGATGATTTTCAAGCCTGTTAGAAGAGAACTAATCTCTTGTGTAACCAATTTCTTTTTAGGGCCTTGAGATTCGGCAACCAACAAGGCCGTTATCCGAACTCGATTGATTGGTAAGTGATGGTGAGAGGTTGTTCATGGTTTATTCGCTTAGTTCTATTAAGCCAAGTTATTAAAGGTGTGATTGTTGTTGTTATAGGAGTTGGCCATCGCTTGGTTCGAGATTTAGTAGGAAACCAAATCAAATATTAGAGCAAGTAATCAAGTGGGCCTTAGATCGATTCTTTTGGTACTAAAGATCATGCTTTAACTGTGTGTGTAAACTAACACACTTCGCTTGGTAAAATGATTGATAACCTAATTACTTATTAAAGTGAAACAATATGATTGATGGATCCGTAACCCGATGGGGTATAAGCACTGATACTGTAAGTCCGCTTTCATTACGAGATCAGTAGTGATATATGTGATAACATGTTTTATGATGTAAATACCATGAGATGTCATTTGAGCATGTTAGCATGATTGCATGTTTTATATCATTTGCATTAGTATGACATGTGTGGGTGATATGAGAGGAGGGGGAATATGATATCCGTGTCTTTGGGACAACTGTGTCTTTGGGACACCAGAGGTTTGGCACCTCGGTGGTTTGGTACCACAGCTTGATTTTGTGACTTTGGCCACCAAAGTGATTTGGTATCACATTTGTGTCTTTGGGACACCGTGAGGTTTGGCACCTCATAGCGCCTCGCCCCAGCTGGCTTAGCACCACGGTGGGTTGGCCCCACAGATTGATTATACGATTGACGCCAAAGTGATTTGGTATCACACGGCGGGTTGGCCCCATCATCGGATTTGTGGATCTGCGGTCACCAATGATTTGGTATCACACTCGTGTCTTTGGGACACCAGAGGTTTGGCACCTCATTGCGACTCGCCCCTCGTGGTTAACACCACCGCAAGTTGGCCCCACTTTGAGATATGGGATCGTCTCGCTAGTGATTTGGTATCACACGCACGGGTTGGCCCCATCATTGGATTATTCGTGACTTTGGGTCACGCGTGGTTTGGCACCACACTTATGGATATCGTGACTTTGGGTCACTGGGGTTGGTTTGGCACCACCGCTGGTTTGGTACCACACGGGTAGAAAGGTGATATGGATGGTTAGGATCGGGGTGCATTGATAATGTTGCTATGATATGATGTGTGTTAGCATGTTGTTTTATCTCGGGAGGGGGATTTATGCAATCGAGTCTTGCGACTCACCCTCTCCTTTGACATTTCAGATGACGCTTTAGACGCGGACATGGAGCCGGATGGACTCGAGGTGCTCATGCCATGCTTTAATAAAGATTTGCTCAGACTTTACAAAATTTGGTACTTTAGTTTATTTATTACTATTTGGTTTTATTTTGGGTTGTAAATGGCCTTTAAGTTAGGTTTTACTATGTTTATGCTTAAAGTAGCTTTCTAATATGCTTTAACAAATTAATTGAGTTAAAATTGCTAAAAACTTGGAAGGTCAACGGTTTCAAAACTATAACGAATGTGTTTTAAACTTTACCATCGGGTATCACTCTAAAACATTAAAATATGACAAAGCAATCATGCCAAGATTTCAAAAGTATAAAATATGACAAGGAGTTTCTCATCGAATCTTTAACCGTAAACCTAACCCTTCAAACGCGATTTTCCCAGAACATGCCGTGATTCGGCCGTGGTGTATTGACCGAGTTTGGGGTGTTACAACCAGGTATCGAGCCAAGTTCAAAGGTGTTTACGTGGCCCGAGGCCCAAAATGTTTTCAAAAGTCTGCTTTAAGTGTTTTGTTAAAATAAATGGTTTGAAAGGCATGACACCGAGTCTCCTAGCATCATCCGCCTGTAAGTACCCTTACTATTTCTTGTGATTTATTGATGTGATTGGATAATTGCAGAGTGGATTACTTTAGAAACCAAACCGATAGGATTCCGTGAACTCGCGAAACAAAGCTTTACTATTCATAAGACTTTGCTTTAAAACAGTGAATAAATATCGATGCATAAAACTCCTAAATTAGATACGTAGAGAATTTAGTCATGAGCGCTAGAGGTGGACGTGGTCGTGGACGAGGTTGTGGTAGGATGACGGTTTCGAACCCGTAGGTCCGGTCGTGGGTCGAAAATGAGATACTGGTGATCGCCACCACCGGAGGTGGTGAGTTTCAAGATCGCATCGATGACGCAAGGTCGCAGCGATGCCGCGAGTGTTGGAAAGGGTAGTTGGAGTAGGTGGTGGTGCGTGAGCTAGGAAATTGGTGCCTGAGCGACTTCGGGCAAATGGGGCTGAATTCTTTCGAGGTGTTTCGGTGTTGCTCCCAAAGATCGCTAAGTATTGGCCGGAGGCAACGGAGCGGATCATGGATGATCCGACTTGATCGCCGAGGAGAAGTCAAGGGCATAGTATCGCTTCTTCGGGATGAGTCATACCAGTTGGTGGATCAGTTGTTCGATGATGTGGCAAAGCAGAGGATCCGACATGGGATTATTTCAGTGGTCAGTATTCCAGAAAAAGTACATTGGAGCTAGCTACATCGACGCCAGCAATAAAAGCATTTTTGAGGCTAGTCCAAGGGAGTAAGTCCTGCTTCCGAGTATGAAGCCGAAGTTCTTGAAGTCGAGCCAGGGTATGCTAGGGGTATTGTGGCTACCGAACACGAGAGGTGTGTTCGTTTCGAGGATGGTCCGAGAGACGAGTTGAGGTCGCTGATTGCTCCTCAACAGAGCGTGAGTTTGTTGTCCTGGTTGAGAAGGCTAAGGTAGCCGAGGGTGTTAAGGAGTCCGTGAGGCAGGCATGGATGGGAGCAGCATAAGAGGAGCTTTGGGTCTTCCGGATCGCCGGGTAATCCTCGTAAAAGGGCTAGACAGAGTGGGTCGAATCAGCCAGTAGGGTTGTTGCTTCGCTAGTCGGGGACCGCCGCGTGTAACCATTGTGGGAGATATCATTGGGGAGGCTGCTGGACCGGTGGAAAAGGTTGTTTTGAGTGTGGTTCTCGGATCATCGCGTGAGGACTATCCGCGTAAGTTGGCCGTGATTCGCCCGAGAGTCGTACGCACTCGATTCAGAATAATGTACCGCCACCGCAGAGGGGCCGTGGTAATGGCGCAGGTAGTAATGGATCGGGTCGGGGCCGTGGAGCACCGGCAGGCGCGGTAGTTCGACGCCGATACCTGGGTTAGTGTGCAGCGAAGAAGGCGCCGAGAGGAGAGGCGACGACGACCGAACGCCATAACCGTGACGCTCTTGATCTTTGGTTCTCCTTTATCGCTTTGATTGATGTGGGTTCGACGCATTCTTACATGGCCGTGAGTATAGTAGAGACCATGGACTTAGACTCGAGATATCTTCTAGGCAGGATGACCTGTAATTAGCCCTTTAGGTCACTCTCGTGGTTGCAGATAAGTCTGTTTAGAGATGTACCCCTAGAACTCCAAGGGGTAGTGTTTTGTCGATCCGATGGAACCGCCATTTGGGGAGTTCGATTTGATTCTTGGGATGGATCGTTGGTTAAGTACCAGCGAAGTTGGATTGCGCGCTAGCGCATGGTTCTAAGGACGATCGAGGGTGATGAAGTGGTTATGATAGGTAATAGGAGGGATTACTTATCTAATGTGGTGTCCGCTCTAAAGGCAGAGAAGATGGTGAGAAAGTACTGTGAAGCGTATGTGGTTCATGTGTATGCCTTGGAGGCTAAAGAGTCTGTGAGAAAAAGTCCGAACAGCTTAAGGAATTTGTTGATGTGTTTCGGAAGAACTTCCGGCTTGCCGCGGATCGTGAGGTAGAGTTTGGGATAGATCTGTTATCTTGAATCGCGCCCGGTGTCTATTGCTCCGTATAGGATGGCGCCAAAGGAATTGGTGGAGCTTAAGGCTCGGATCCAAGAGTTGTTGGACCGAGGTTTTATCGAGCCAAGTGTTTCACCGTGGGTGCGCGCGGTACTTTTGTTAAGAAGAAAGATGGTACAATGCGGATGTGCATAGATTACCGCCGGTGAATAAGTCGACGATCAAAAACAAGTATCCGCTGCCACGGATAGATGACTTGTTTGATCATTTTGAAGGGTGCAGCGGTATTTTCTAAGATTGACCGAGGTCCAGGTATCACCGATTAAAGGTGAAAGAAGCGGATATTCACAAGACAGCGCTTCGGACTCGGTATGGGCACTACGACTCGTAATGCCGTTCGGGTTGACTAACGCGCGGCAAAGATTCATGGATATGATGAATAGGGTGTTTCACAGATTCAGACCAGATTCGTGGTAGTTTTTATCGACGACATCCTGGTGTATTCAAGAACGTAAGAAGAGCATGATGCGACGGCGCAGTGGTAATCGCAGATTTTGAGGAGAAGCGACTTTACGCTAAGTTCGCAGAAGTGAGTTCGCTCCGAGAAGTGACTTTCTTGGGACATGTAGTGTCACCGAGTGAGGATTAGAGTGGATCCTCGGAAAATTGAGGCGATTTTGGATTGGAAACCTAAGTCGGTGGCTAAGATTCGGAGTTTTCTGGTTTGGCAGATACTACCGAAGGTTTGTAGAGGGTTTCGTTGATTGCAAAGACCAATGACCAAGTTGTTAAGGAAAGAGGTTCCGTTTGTCCGGATCGAGAAACAAAGCAGGAGAGTTTCAACAAGCTTAAGAAGATTCTATGAAGCTCCGGTTTTGATTCAACCCGAGGCCGTAAGGAATTCACGGCTCATCGCGATGCATCACATACGGGGTTGGGTTGTGTGCTGATGCAGAAGGTAAGGTTGTGGCTTACGATCTCGGCAGGCTAAGGCCACATGAGGTCAACTATCCGACGCACGATCCGGAGTTAGCAACTGTAGCCTTTCGCGTTGAAGATTTGGAGGCACTACTTGTACGGAGAGAGATCAATAGTCTACACCGATCATAAGAGTCTCAAGAAGTACCTCTTGACTCGTATGATTTGAATTTGAGGCGGCGTAGATGGGTTGAGTTGCTTAAGGATTACGATCGCTCGATTGAGTATCATCCGCAAGGCTAACGTGGTGGCGCACGCGTTGAGCCGCAAGGTTGTTTCGGACTTAAGAGCGATGTTTGCCCATTTGAGTTTGTATGACGACGGAGTATTCGGTAGAGTTGCGATTAAGCCTACTTGGGTTGGAGCAGATCGAGAGAAACAATTAGAGGATGGGGTTAAAGTGCGCGGAGGTTGCAGTGCACAGAGTGGTGGTTTGGAAGGTTACAACTTGTCTAGTGATGGGGTGCTCTGTTTTCAAGGTAAAGCTTGTATGCCCAAGGATGTTGAGCTGAGGCAGAGGATTCTTCAGGACGCACATAGCAGCCCTTATGCTATGCATCCTGGAGGTAGTAAGATGTATAGGGATCTCAGAGAGCAGTTTTGGTGGCCTGGTCTGAAGAAAGAAGTGACAGAGTTTGTTGGGAAGTGTCTGACATGTCAGCAGGTCAAGGCTGAACATCGGATTTGTCGTCGTGGTTGCTTCACCTGTGAAGATTCCTCGATGGAAGTGGGAAAGGATAACCATGGATTTCGCTCGGTTACCGCTACGCCAAGCAAGAAGGATTCGATTTGGGTAATTGTGGATCGACTGACTAAATCCGCTCATTTCATTCCGGTGAGGGTTGACTACTCACTTCAGAGGTTGGCGAAAATCTGTATGTTTCAGAGATAGTGAGGTTGCACGGTGTGCCAGTATCGATCATCACGGATAGGGATCCCAGATTTACGTCAAGGTTCTGGAAAGCGTTGCATCAGGCTCTGGGTACGCGGTTGGATTTCAGCACGGCTTTTCACCCGCAAATCGACGGACAATCGGAAGGGTTATTCAGATCCTGGAGGATATGCCGAGGGTTGTGTTCTGGATTTCAGAGGTAGTTGGGAGGAGTTTCTACCATTGCCGAGTTTGCCTACAACAACAACGGTTACCAAGCGAGCATCAAGATGGCACCATATGAGGCGTTGTATGGTAGGAAGTGTCGATCACCCACGTGTTGGACGGAATTAGGTGAACGCCAGATTGTTGGGACTCGAGTTGGTTTCTTGAGACCGAAGACAAGGTTAAGTTGATTGAGCTCGGTTGAAGGAAGCTTCGGACCGTGTAAGTCTTATGCCGATCTTAAGCGGAGAGACATAGGGTTTTCTCGTGAGGATCAAGTTTTTCGAAGGTCTCGTCATGGAAGAAGGTTTTGAGGTTCGGAAAAGAAAGGCAAGCTAAGTCCGAGGTTTATTGGGCGTATAAGGGTTTGAGACGAGTGGGACCGATGGCGTATCAACTGGAGTTGCCGCAGAGCTTAGTCGATTCACGACGTATTTCACGTTTCGATGCTTCGACGTTATCGTTCGGATCCGTCGCATGTGGTAGCAGTGGAAGAGATCGAGGTAAATCCAGATTTGACTTTGGAAGAAGAACCTGTGCAGATTCTTGATCGGGATGTGAAGGTTCTGCGTAGAAAGTCTGTGCCTTTGGTTAAGGTTCTTTGGCGGAATCATGGCGTGGAAGAAGCCACGTGGGAACCCGAGGATATGATGAGACAGCAGTACCCGCAACTCTTTTGATCAGGTAATTTCGAGGCCGAAATTATTTTAAGGGGGTAGAACTGTAATATCCCGGGTTGGGGGGCTATTTTGTTGTTGCATGATATTGCATGTGTTGGTGTGCTATGTTGCTATTTCTATGTTTTAGGGGCTTAGTTGTAGGCTAGGAGTATGCCTGAGGGAATGGGAAAAATTTAGTTTTTGAGCTTTAGGTGTAGGGAGCCGATGGAGTGAGGATATGTATTTTATTTGGTGCTTGTTGCACAAGTGAGGAGCCGGCAAAGTGGCAAGGCATGCGCTACTTGGGAGCTAGGTGTGGCGTCAAGCTGCATGAGGTGGAGGTCTTGTGTTCAAGCCGCAAAGACCTCACATTTTGGCTTCCATTTTTTGTGGCATGGAAGGAAGAGTTTGTAGGCGTTCAAACTCGCCTTGGACTTGGTCTACCCATTTGAATGGTGGGTGGAGAGGGATTTTAGGAGGAAGACTTGTTCAACTCATTTGAATTGAGTGGTGTGGAGTGTTAGTGGGGATATGGCCGAATTTTAGGAGAGTTTTGGGGGAGACGGCCAGTAGTGTGGGTGTGGGGTAGTGCGAAATCCATTTTGAGTTTTGGTGTTTTTTGGTCAAAATCTTTAGAAGCAAATTTTCTCTTTTGCCATACCAAAACCGAAAGTATAAGCTCTCAATTGCCGAACTGTGTTGCCTTTTTGAGAAGGTGTTAGCCGAAATTCATCTTGGTATTTTTGGGCATTTTTATTCGGTCACTTTGTTTCAAAACAAATTTCTTTCTTTTGTCAAGAGCCTGCTTCGAATTTCCTCCAAGTAAGTCTCTCTTTTCCCTTTCAAAACCGAAAGCTTTAAGCAACTTCATCCTTGCCGAATTTGGCTTTGTGTTTTCTCTCAAAATCCCTTGTTAAGCTTCGAACCTAGCACCCCACTTCCATTTCTTTTCTCTTTTGAAACCTTGTGGCCAAAACTCCACCTCTCCAAAACACCTTTTCCATCTTTATTCCCCTTCTTTCCCTAAACCCAATTGCCGATTCCTCCATTTCTTTCCACCTCTATTTCTTCTTTCCTTTTACATTCAAAGCCGAAAGTAGGAGTGTTAAACACCTAGGGCGAATATTGGTGTAGTGTTGGTGTTCATCCTGTGTTGGGAAATCGGTTAGTGAAGGTGAGTATTTGGCGAAAGGCTATCTCTTCTCCCCTACTTTTCTAACGATTTTGGTAAGGCAAAGGATGATTTTCATCATAGAAGAGAACTAATCTCTTGTGTAACCAATTTCTTTTAGGGCCTTTGATTCGGGGCGATTAACAAGGCCGTTATCCGAACTCGATTGATTGGTAAGTGATGGTGAGAGGTTGTTCATGGTTTATTCGTTTAGTTCTATTAAGCCAAGTTATTGAAGGTGTGATCGTTGTTGTTATAGGAGTTGGCCATCTTGGTTCGAGATTTGGTAGGAAACCAAATCAAATATTAGGAGCAAGTAATCAAGGGGCCTTAGATCGATTCTTTTGGTACTAAAGATGCGTTTTAACAGTGTGTAAACTAACACACTACTGTTTTGGTAATATGATTGATAACCTAATTACTTATTAAAGTGAAACAATATGATTGATGGATCTGGTACCCGATGGGGTATAAGCACGGATACGGGTAAGTCCGTTTCATTACGAGATCTGTAGTGATATATGTGATAACATGTTTTATGATGTAAATACCATGAGATGTCATTTGAGCATGTTAGCATGATTGCATGTTTTATATCATTTGCATTAGTATGACATGTGTGGGTGATATGAGAGGGGGGAATATGATATCCGTGTCTTTGGGACACTGTGTCTTTGGGACACCAGAGGTTTGGCACCTCCAGTGGTTTGGTACCACAATTTGATTTTGTGACTTCGGTCACCGGTGATTTGGTATCACATTTGTGTCTTTGGGACACAGAGGTTTGGCACCTCATAGCGTCTCGCCCCGGTGGCTTAGCACCACAGTGGGTTGGCCCCACATTGATTATACTGGGATTGACGCCAGTGATTTGGTATCACCACGATGGGTTGGCCCCATCATCGGATTTGTGACTGCGGTCACGGTGATTTGGTATCACACCGTGTCTTTGGGACACCAGAGGTTTGGCACCTCATTGCGACTCGTCCCCGTGGTTAACACCACCGTGGGTTGGCCCCACTTTTGAGATATGGGATCGCTCGCTAGTGATTTGGTATCACACGATGGGTTGGCCCCATCATTGGATTATTCGTGACTTTGGGTCACCAAAGTGGTTTGGCACCACACTTATGGATATCGTGACTTTGGGTCACCAGTGGTTTGGCACCACCGGTGGTTTGGTACACACGGGGTAGAAAGGTGATATGGATGGTTAGGATCAGGTGCATTGATAATGTTGCTATGATATGATGTGTGTTAGCATGTTGTTTTATCGGGAGGGGATTTATGCACCTGAGTCTTGCGACTCACCCTCTCCTTTGACATTTCGGATATGACGCTAGACGCGGACATGGAGTAGGGATGGACTCGAGGTGCTCATGCCATGCTTTAATAAAGATTTGCTCAGACTTTACAAAATTTGGTACTTTAGTTTATTTATTACTATTTGGTTTTATTTTGGGTTGTAAATGGCCTTTAAATTAGGTTTTACTATGTTTATGCTTAAAGTAGCTTTCTAATATGCTTTAACAAATTAATTGAGTTAAAATTGCTAAAAACTTGGAAGGTCAACGGTTTCAAAACTATAACGCAATGTGTTTTAAACTTTACCATCGGGTATCACTCTAAAACATTAAAATATGACAAAGCAATCATGCCAAGATTTCGAAAAGTATAAAATATGACAAGGAGTTTCTCATCGAATCTTTAACCAGAAACCTAACCCTTCAAACGCGATTTTCCCCGTAACATGCCAGATTCGGTCGTGGTGTATTGACCGGGTTTGGGGTGTTACACATATTTTCTATAAATTTCAGAATTTTTCATCAATTTTCACAACTTTACATTTTAGTCCCTAAATCATGTTTTCATCAAAAATCACTTTGTAAAAGTTGTTCATCTATCAACAACCTTTATTTTTTCTACCATAAATTTCTAATTTCCAGCATATACATCCATGAACTAATTTCCATACTTTGATAACTCTTCAAATTGATCCCCCAAATAGATAGATTAAGTTATCCCGGTTTTAAAAATACTAAAAATGGGACAAGGAAACTTACCCAATAAAGCCATGAAAGTTTCTTCTCTCTCTCCTAGGGTTTCCATGTATTTTGGGGAAGAATATGAGAAAATAAGATGATATTTTCTTTTCCATCTTTTAATTAATTAAATTATTTGAAATTCCAATTTAGTCCTTGCCCTTTTTCTAAATTTCCATGATGAGTCACTAAAATATCTACATACTTTTCTTTAATGGTCTAATTACCATATAAGGACCTCAATTTTTGAATTCCATAACTATCTAATCCTTCTAGCTACTAGAATTCAACTTTTGCATTTTATGCGATTTAGTCCTTCTCGTAATTAAGCACTTAATCGATAGAATTTTCTTATCAGAATTTTCACAGAACATTTCTAACATATTACGAACCATGTAATAAAATAAGAATTAATTTTATTTTCGGATCGAATTTGTGGTCCCGAAACTACTGTTTCGATTTCACAGAAAAATGGGTTGTTACATACTAAGTCATTTCTAAACACTTAAACCTTCATACATGTCTATTTCTAAAGAAATCAAATTTTCAAGGCAAATCCTCATAAGACTAAGATCATACAAGCATTCTATAACTCAAGATAACATACGAATAACTTAGATAAAATAAAAAATCATGCCTGCATTTGAACATACTTATGAAATAAAATAATTTCTGAATATTCATTTATTTCAACATACCTAGGTAAAAAGATTGAAACATATTTCAAAATTCATGGGAAATGCCTTACCCCCCTTTAAAAAGAAGCAATGTCCTCATTTGAAAATAAAGTAATGATTGAAATCTGAACACCAAGTAGGGTTGCAAGAAAAGAGAGTCATAAAGACTGCTTAAGTACCAAGTCTTTCTCACAATCAAATCCTAGACATTCTCATTCCCATTAGCACATCACTTTAATTTCTTTCTATTGAAGAGGCATTAAGCTTATTTTATTCATGCTTGCTATTTTATTATCTGAAAGCAAAAATTCTAACTGGGAAATAAAAATAAACACTTAAAAATAAATTAAAACTAAAGATAAGAAATTCCCCCCTTTTATTTATTTGACTTATCCTCATTATCTTCCTCCTTTGATGCTTCGTCCTCGCTTTCTTTATCATCTTCCATCCATGAATCAAAGATATAATCTGGGAACTCGGGAAAAAATTAGTTAGAGATGCTTTTAAAAGTATTTCTTATAGAATCATCTCTAACTTTTGCATATTTTCAATAAGCCTGTTGTTGGTTATGCATAAATTTCATCATATCCATCTTAGTTCATAATTCTGATTTCTTCACAGTGTTTGAAGAAATGGGCATTGGATTAGTCAATTCCAGATCAATACTTGGTTCAACCGGCTCATCAGCATTTGTGTAGCAGCCCGATTTTGGTCTAGTCGAATAGGTGGTTTGAGGCCAAAAATCTGGCGTAAGAAAATTTATTTTCTATTATATTTTATGGTCAGCAATTTCACGAAATGATTTCGTGAAAATATCGTTCGAAAAATTTTGACGTTTGGGCACTCAATTTAGTCAAAATGACTAAATCGTAAAAAGTGCAAAACTTGAGTTCTAGAAGCTAGAGGTGTCTAATTGCTATGAAATTTTAAATTGGAGGTCCTTGAATGGTAATTAGACCATTGGTTAAGTTGATGGACAAAAATGGACATGGTTTGGTATATTTCTAAAGTTTTTCATTAAGGGCAATTTGGTCATTTAGTAATTAAAATGAATTAAAAACAAAATTAAAAGCCAATTTTTGTCCATCTTCAACCCCATGGCCAAATTTCACAAGGGGAAACCATGGCTAGGGCTTTTTAAGATTCCAAGCTCGATTGTAAGTCCGTTCTAGCCTCGTTTTTAATGATTTTTACGTTTTTCAAATCCTCGTAACAAGATCTATCTATTTCTACCACTAATATGAAGGGATATCAATGTTTAAAATTTTACCCATGTTGAATATTTGTGTATTTTGATGTTTGATGGTAGAAAAGGAATGTTAGTTGTTTGTTAAGCGACTTTTGCTAAGTGATTTTCGGTGAAAATGTCAAAAAGGACTAAATTGTAAAAGTTATAAAATGAGTAGTAAAAATGTGTTTTAATGGAAATTGTGGGCTGCTATAGTTATGAAAATGGTTCAGCTAGGCTTTTTTATTAAATAAATTGAATAGATTTCATTTTACGAGCACAGGGGCAAAAATGTAAATATGTCAAAGTTTGGGGGCAAAAATGTAATTTTTTCCATAATATATGATTTTGGACTGAATTGAATAAGGTGAATAATAAATGAGTGAAATGTGATATTATAGATCAAGAAAAACAAGGCTCGACCTAGAAACGGAGGAAAAATGAGTAATTGACGATTAAGTCTTTTTGCCATTTTGATGCAGGAAGGTAAGTTCGTATGTAAATAATGCATTGTTTTATTTATGTTTTAAATGCTTTAATATTGTATGAATTATGATTGACTCCTTGAACGTAATCGACAAAGTTCGACAAGCGAGAAAATCCCGGTTTAACCTGAAGAATAGTTAGGATACAAATGTCATGACATTAGGGTTATTTGAGTTTACGTGTAAGACCATATCTGGGATATGGCATCGATATGAGATTTCGTGTAAGACCATATCTGGGATATGGCATCAATATGAGATTTCGTGTAAGACCATAGCTGGAATATTGGCATCTATATGAGATTCCATGTAAGACCATATATGGGATATGGCATTGGTATGGTACTATGTGCGCGAGATTCCCGAGTATCCTTTAGTATTCCAAGTGGTTCAATGGGAAAATTCAACGATTATGTCAAAGACAAAGATGAATATAAGATTATGTTGAAACGGTACAAGTATGTACGTAAGGTTTATAATCAATGATTTCACGATATTGTGAGTTTATGTTCACTATGGGGATGACTTTGTGATGATCTTATGATTATTGTTCTATACTTGTGATGTATGAAATACGTGGTAAATTTGATTGACGATTATGTGATTGGCCTTTGGACTAAATTGAGTTACTATATAGTATGCTTATTTCACATAAATTGTGATTTATCTAAGCGAGAGAAAAAGGAAGATTGGCATAAATTCCTATTAAAATGAAAGATGTAAGAGTATATGCTTGAAATGTAAATGCTCATAATTAATGTGTATGTTTTATGGAAGGCTTGGAATGGTCATTGATTGTGGAAAATGATATGTTATTTTTATGATTGAGTAAGATGTGTTCATTAAGTGTAAAGTCATTTATTTTGACTTAAGTTATGTTACTCATATGATTGAGTAAGTTATGGTCATGAAGTTTAATGACATTTATGTTAATTTATGTCATATTATTCATATGACAATGTATAATTAATGATGTTTATTATTTGCATATGAACTTACTAAGCTATATAGCTTACCCCTTTCCTTTCCCATGTTTTAGAGTGCAGTCAAGCTAGGCCGGGTTGGAGATCGCTGGAGATTCTATCACACTATCAAGCCATCACTACGGGTATTGATGAATTCAAGTATTTTGAGTCTATGGCATGTATAGAGACTAGGTTAATTTTTTGTATGTGTCATTATTAAATTGGTCATATGTGCTGGCTTGTAGTTATTAATGCTTCATCTTATACATAGCCATGATTGATGGCTTATGCTGATTATAAGTTCATTCATATGTTAATGTCCTCTTGTGGATGTGAAATTAGTATGTTCCTTGTAACATCCTAAAATTTGGAATTTTATGTGTTGCATTGTTTTTGGTGTTAAGCTAGTTAAATTATTAATTGTGTATATTTAGGAGGTGAAACACCCCAAACCCGGCCCACGAGCTTTGACCAGATTTGGTATGTTCCTCAAGTAAACCGGTTCAAAATTCTTTTGTTCTTAGGAAAACTTGTGTGATTTTAAGAAAAATATTGTTTTAGGTTGGGCTTGTGTTGAAAAGCAGGTTCGTTTTATATTGAAATTCCTTTTATCTTAAGTGACAAAATATTTAGGGTTTAGTTTAAAAGAAATTTTAATTAAATTTTAATAGATAAAATTCATAATCATAATAAATAAAAATAAGTGTAAAGTAATTCAACTATGGCCTTATGGCCTTATTACATCAAATAATTCCCAAAATAATTCAAAGTACTAAAATAAATTCAAGAGTCCCCAAAATATAAACTTCATGTTGAGCATGGCCACCACAAGTTCTGTAGTCCCGGTCCATCCTTTGTTTATCACCTAAAAAAATGTTCCTAGCAGAGTGAGTCAATGACTCAATGTGTAACCAACACTAACATTCAATAGATCGGCATACATGTTCATATCAAACACTTATTCATACAACAGATATCAATGATGATGCAACCGAACCCAAAACCTAGATGCCATCCGCTACACATCCCCGTACCAACCTGCACACAGTGGGGACTACTAAGTCGACCCTCCATCCGCTACACACCTTGAGCGATCATTTGCGATCGACGTGCTCATCGCCCATATAAAATTTGTGGCATAGCCACCAGATATAGTTGTGTCAAAAGACACGATTCGAGATAATGTAACCGAAGTTACCACATTGAGATAATGTGACAAAAGTCACCACATTGAGATAGTGAGACCGTAGTCATCACATTCACTTCCCCTTTTCATATATCCCGAATGACCCATATTATTCATATCATGCATATCATACTTAAATTCACATTCTTATAAATTTTCACATGTTATAAATAACATATTTCATAATCCTAGTGGAAGTAGGAAACATACTGAGTACTTTGTACCATATTATGGTACCTTAGCCACATTCTTATAAACATGCATATATTACATATTACCATCAATCTTATTAAAAGTTAGTGTGGGGTACACACTGATTTAAACAAAATTTCCTTGAGATCCCGAAAAGCTTGATCTAATGCTTAGATCCTTAATTCCTTATTCTTGCCGATTGGAACACCAACAAATCCCAAAAGCTGTTCCTTGTTTCACTAGGAATGTCAAAATCCCTTAATCTTAGAAATCCTGAATACTTCTCCTTTTAGTCGACTACTACGATAATCCCGAAAGGTCCTTTGAAGAAATCGATAGCACCTATGCTTGAAGCCCTTCCAAGATTCGGCTTTTGATGGATTGGAAAGAAAAGAAAAGGAAGAATAAAGATGGAGGATTGGCTAGAACACAAGGTATTTCGGCTTGGCAAAAATAAAAGAAGAAGAAGATTTGGTGAAGAGAATTCGCGAGAGAAAGGAGGAAGCACAAATTGATGAGTAGCCTCCTTCCTTCCTTTTAAACCAGAAATTATCATCTAAGGAGTCCTTACTTGGCCACCACTCCTCTATCTCGATAACTTTTTCCTTTAATTATCACTTAAAATAAAAGATAATTCAGCAACTATCCTTACTTAGCCGAAATTATTAAACTCAAAGTCCCTTACTTGGCCATCACTTCTCCTTATTTTCCTCTTTATTTCTTTATTCAAATTAAAAGAATTTAATCCAACAATTATCTCTTGAAAATAATGATAAATAAATCCCTTATTTATCCACTATTTATAAAAGAATAAAAGCTCCTACTTTATAGCCATTTGCAGTCCACCTCGGTCTTACAGAAGCAAAAATAAAATTTCTTTTATTTGCTTCCCATGTGACTCGAACTTAGGCCCGATTCCTCTTGCATATGGCACTATTTCCATAGGCCCTAAGTGGCATCTTGAGACCACTTTTCCAAGCTGTTTTTGTGTCAAATTTCACAAACTTTTTCTTTTAAGGCCACCTTGCCTTAATTTCCCCTTTTAAACCTTAAAACTCGTCATTTCTAGGTCATTTCTAAGTTTTCAAAAATTTTTGATCGGCTCTGTAAACTTGACATTTCCTTACATTTCCATGACATTTCCTTACAAGACATTTCCTTACATTTCAAGGTTCTAAAATGTTCACTTTCCTCTTTTAAACTTAACATTTCCATACATTTTCGAGGTTTCCAAAAGTGTTCAAAATATATTCATAACACATAAGATATGTCATTTTCGTACAATTAAACCAAAAATGCATAGGCCCTTTTCGAGGATGTTACGAGTTCTACCCTCCTTAAAAATAATTTCGTCCTCGAAATTACTTACTACTGATCGTGCAATCCTTCTCACCGCACTATGCTTATCTTTGCGCACTCTCGATCTTAATAGAACCATCATACTTTCTAGGCACGATCTCTAAGTTCATGTCCCTTAGAACTCATTTCTAACGTCGCGATTTAATCCAGATAAAGAGTTTTATGCATCGAAATTTTTGTTCCACTCGATTATTCGCGAACACTTTTATGAAAAGAGATGTTTTAAGTAGTTCTTTCGATCAACCAAAGTTTCTAGTTCAAGTTCACTACTCTAACTCGTGGAGTCACATTCACATTCATAAGCGAGAGACACATTCATTTTTCCATGAAGTCACATTCATTCACAACATCATTCACTACACTTTTATGGCCATTCCATCCATTTCCCTACCCAGGGGTAATTTCGTCATTTTCCCTACAGGGGTATTTTGGTAATAAGTCGAGTCAATTCGAAAATATTTTTTAAATTAGAGGTATTTCAAAATTTACAAAATCTCAGGTTATTTTATTTTCCAAATCGAGGTGTTGCAAAAATTTGAGAAATCGAGCGTTATTTGGTAATTTTGGAAGTCATGGGCGATTAAGTAAATTTTCCAAATCGAGGGTATCTTGTTATTTGTAAAATAGAAGTTTTTGATATCTTTGTAAAGTAGAAATATTTTAACAAAAGTCGAGGGTATTTTTTGAAAATATTAAAAACTAAGGGTATTTTAATAATTTACAATACTGAGGGCATTTTTGTAATTTTGTAAATCAAAAATTTTTGAAAGAATTTTGTAAAAATAGTTCTCACAAATTAAAAGGTAATTTTAAGATTTTTAAAACTAGGGTTCATAAAAACACTGGCTAGTTCCCTTTTCGGGTTTTAATCATTGTGTTTAGCCTATGGCCCGAGTCCTCTTGGTTAGGGTGAACAGAAGCTACGCACCGGGTAGGATTCAGTGAAGAGGAGGTGAGTCACTAGGACTGCTTAAGTACCGGGCTCTTAGGATCCAATCCTAGACATGCGCATAATGGTTACCACACCCTAACTCGGCGTCTTAGTCATAGGTTTGTTTAATGGTCCTTAAGTCTTATGCAATAGTTGGGGTAGACTAGTCCTAGGGTTCAAGTACCTATCATGCTATTCTCGTTCCATTCCACTTCTACCCTTCTACAAATCATAATATAAATCACATAATAGATAGAGGTACTTACACAGTGGATCATGGTCGAGAGACTTAGGTGCCATGCCAGAAAACCTACTCATCTTCAAAAATACTTTCATAAAACTCATTTGGGCTCAATTTGAAAAAGTTTTGGGCCTTAGCCCCTGGTAGAGAGTTTAAAACTTGGCTCGATACCAAAGCTGAAACACCCCAAACCCGGCCCACGAGCTTTGACCAGATTTGGTATGTTCCTCAAATAAACCGGTTCAAAATTCTTTTGTTCTTAGGAAAACTTGTGTGATTTTAAGAAAAATATTGTTTTAGGTTGGGCTTGTGTTGAAAAGCAGGTTCGTTTTATATTGAAATCCCTTTTATCTTAAGTGACAAAATATTTAGGGTTTAGTTTAAAAGAAATTTTAATTAAATTTTAATAGATAAAATTCATAATCATAATAAATAAAAATAAGTGTAAAGTAATTCAACTATGGCCTTATGGCCTTATTACATCAAATAATTCCCAAAATAATTCAAAGTACTAAAATAAATTCAAGAGTCCTCAAAAATATAAACTTCATGTTGAGCATGGCCACCACAAGTTCTGCCAGTCGGTCCATCACTTCATTTATCACCTAAAAAAATGTTCCTAACCTGGGTGAGTCAATGAGACTCAATGTGTAACCAACACTAACATTCAATAGATCAGGCATACATGTTCATATCAAACACTTATTCATACAATGAGATATCAATGATGATGCAACCCGAACCCAAAACCTAGATGCCATCCGCTACACATCCCCGTACCAACACCCGCACACCGTGGGGACTACTAAGTCGACCCTCCATCCGCTACACACCTTGAAAGCGATCGCTGCGATCGGCGTGCTCATCGCCCATATAAAATTTGTGGCATAGCCACGGATATAGTTGTGTCAAAAGACACGATTCGGATAATGTAACGAAGTTACCACATTGGATAATGTGGTGAAGTCACCATATTCGAGATAGTGAGTCCGTAGTCATCACATTCACTTCCCTTTTTCATATATCCGAATGACCCATATTATTCATATCATGCATATCATACTTAAATTCACATTCTTATAAATTTTCACATGTTATAAATAACATATTTCATAATCCTAGTGGAAGTAGGAAACATACACAGTACTTTGTACCATATTATGGTACCTTAGCCACATTCTTATAAACATGCATATATTACATATTACCATCAATCTTATTAAAAGTTAGTGTGGGGTACACACTGATTAAGCTTAAAATTTCCTTGAGATCCGAAAAGCTTGATCTAATGCTTAGATCCTTAATTCCTTGTTGCCGATTGGAACACCAACAAATCCCGAAAGCTGTTCCTTGTTTCACTAGGAATGTCAAAATCCCTTAATCTTAGAAATCCGAATACTTCTCCTTTTAGTCGACTACTCTGATAATCCCGAAAGGTCCTTTGAGGAAATCAATAGCACCTATGCTTGAAGCCCTTCAAGATTCGGCTTTTGATGGATTGGAAAGAAAAGAAAAGAAAGAATAAAGATGGAGGATTCAAGCTAGAACAAAAGGTATTTCGACTTGGCAAAAATAAAAAAGAAGAAGATTTGGTGAAGAGAATTTGAGCAGAGAAAGGAGGAAGCACAAATTGATGAGTAGCCCTCCTTCCTTCCTTTTAAACCGAAATTATCATCTAAGGAGTCCCTTACTTGGCCACCACTCCTCTATCTGATAACTTTATCCTTTAATTATCACTTAAAATAAAAGATAATTCAGCAACTATCCTTACTTAGCCGAAATTATTATACTCAAAGTCCCTTACTTGGCCATCACTTCTCCCTTATTTTCCTCTTTATTTCTTTATTCAAATTAAAAGAATTTAATCCAACAATTATCTCTTGAAAATAATGATAAATAAATCCCTTATTTATCCACTATTTATAAAAGAATAAAAGCTCCTACTTTATAGCCATTTGCCGTCCACCTCAGTCTTCTGGAAGCAAAAATAAAATTTCTTTTATTTGCTTCCCATGTGACTCGAACTTAGGCCCATTCCTCTTGCATATGGCACCATTTCTATAGGCCCTAAGTGGCATCTTCAGACCACTTTTCCAAGCCTGTTTGTGTGTCAAATTTCACAAACTTTTTCTTTTAAGGCCACCTTGCCTTAATTTCCCCTTTTAAACCTTAAAACTCGTCATTTCTAGGTCATTTCTAAGTTTCCAAAAATTTTCGATCAGCTCTGTAAACTTGACATTTCCTTACATTTCCATGACATTTCCTTACAAGACATTTCCTTACATTTCCAAGGTTCTAAAATGTTCACTTTCCTCTTTTAAACTTAACATTTCCATACATTTCGAGTTTCCAAAAGTGTTCAAAATATATTCATAACACATAAGATATGTCATTTCGCACAATTAAACCAAAAATGCATAGGCCCACCGAGGATGTTACAGGAGGTCTGAGAAGACTCGGGGTTCATTTGGACCTAGTGAAAATTTTTGGCAATTAGTACTTTAAGGAGATGGAGTAAGTGACCTTAAAGCATATGGAAATAATTGAGTAAGTAGCTAGCATAAATGAACAATTGATAAGAAGGATATGGCGCCATATGTAGTACCTTGAGGAAGAGGTTTAAATCCTTTGTGTGCATATTTGACTTTTTATTTTGCATTTCTTCCTTAAAGTGTCGGCCAAGGAGTATTTATGGCAAGTTTGACTTCATTATTTTGGTAAGGTGGCTATCTGAATAAGGCAAGGTTGAAGTTGGGGAGAGGAATCAAGGGAAATATGAAAGAATGGGGATGTTTTGGAAAGCTTGGGTGACCAAACTCTTATCCTAGGGGATGCATGTGGGCGGTTTTGGGGAGAATAGGTAGCTGAATTTTTTTAAGTTGGCATTTGGTAAAGACTTAGTAGTGTTTTGGCAAAAATTCCCTTTGGCAACTTTGTGTCATTTCTCCCAATTTGCAACTCTCCTTGCCGAAACATATTAGCACAATAGTGCATTGTTTTTCTCTTTTGTTTGGTCACATACTCATTTTCTTTCCACCTTCCTTGATAGTCGAATTCTCCTTTGCCTTTTGATTGAATTTTTTGTGCTTGTTAGGCCAAAACCTTTCTCTTTGCACTATTAGGTATTCTCCAAATTTCATTCTACCTTGTGCCGAAATTACAAGCCACTAAAGAACATATTTTCTTCCTCCTTTCTTCTTGTTGCCGAAAGTATTCAACCTTTGTGACCAAATCATCTTTTTTATCATCTTTTGGAGAAACTGAAACTAGTTTACACCTTTTTCTCCCTTTTCTCTTCTTTTAATCACCTTTCAATTCTTCTTCCATTTCTTAAAAATAAAACTCCATCTTGATCAAAACTTTTTCTTTCATTCATTTCCTCCATAACCGAATCTAATAGAAAATTAACCCTCCACTACTTCTTTTTCCTTCATGTTTGAACATTATCTTTTGACAAATCGGTAAGTAATATTTTCTTCTCAATTTCTTTTCTATGGCCGAATGTATGTTTTTGTCTTGGGATGATTCTATTGTCGGAATCATCATTCCCTTTTCTCTCTCACAACATGATCATTTTCCTTTTGGTAGAATCTTAGCGGGAGGCCGAACATCACTCTAAGTCTTAAGTCGAGCAGCGAACATCGAATTCAATATAAATGCGGTAAGAAATCGTTATGGATTATTGATAGTAACCAATAAGCGATTGATGATCTAAGGAGTAATAAATTGTTGACTTTATGTTTTAGGAATAAATCGTTTGATCCATCAATTTTTGATCATTGGGATTCTTGCTAGCGATCTTCACCCTTTTGACAAATCGTACTTATCATAATACTAATCGATGGAGGCTTGTGGTAACGATTCAAAAGAAGCCGAGTGGAGATCTAAAAGGAGCGAGTTAGCGATCCCTACTCCTAAATTCAAGCGAAGGGCTATTTCGGTGATTGAGACTTTCTTCCGGGTTGTGGACCCACATCCGGTGAGAATCAACTATTTGAGGTTGTTCGCAATTGTGAGGCATCAGCGATTCGGGACTTTCCACCGGGTTGTGGACCGTCAACCCGGGAAAATTGACAAATCGTAGTTGTTCCTAACTCCGAGGGTAATTGTTAGATCGTTTGTTTTTAAATAGATTTATTAAATTGCGTATGTCGACTAATCTAACGTTATAAAATTTTAGGTGTCAACAATCGAGAAAGCGTAGTGCTAACTGTAATCAGGTGTGTAATCTCACACCGTATTTCATGGGTTAGATATTTTAAAAAATGTGTTAGTGGTAAATCGCCTGATTAAATCATATTTTGGTGAAATAGGGTAACATGGCATAGTTGTCACTATTTTGGTAAAGACTATGAAATTGGTATTAAGACTGCGAAAATTACGAAAATACTCTTAATGGGCCATTTGATATTTGCTATATGGGCCAAATTGAGATATTTGCTATATGGGCCAAATTGAGATATTTGCTATATGGGTCAAATTGAGATATTTGCTATATGAGCCAAATTGAGATATTTGTTATATGGGCCGATTTGATATAAATTATTATAATGGGCCATAATGTTTGTAAGAAATATCTAAATAAGTTGTTGTGAATGGCTATGCATTATATACATGATTTGCATGGGATGGGATAATGATGAAGAGAAGTTCTGGTAGCTCTGCTACATAAATCTGGTGGCTCTGCCACAAATCTGAAAAATGGCAATGCCATGTAAATTCTGTTAATCTGGTGGCTTGTCCATAAACTTGATATATATGGCTTAATGCCTACTTTTGGTGTGTTGGCGGGGTGGGTGACTAAAGCTCCCCACGGGTGTGCTAGTTAGTGCAGGTGTGTGTGTACAGGTTGGAAATTAGGTTTGGTTTGGGAATTGCATATCATATGCATATTATATATGATGTTATTTTTTTATATAATTGTAAATGGGTTTTGGCCCAATTGAAAGTTTAATTGGAATTTTGTGATGGACAATGGTAAGTGGGTTACACACTCGAGTTCTAGTAACTCACCCCCATTTTCCTTATCTCATTGGGTAATGATCGGTGATGGAGACTTGGGTAGTGGATGACTCGGTGGAGGCCATACTTAAAAGCAGTTAAATTTGAATTTTGGATTTCTTTTAGTACTTTTAATTACTTTACTATTTTGAATTAAGGTTGTAATAAGGCCCTTTGGATTAATTTTTGATTTTGTTTATTGTGTGAAGAATTTTATAAAGCGCTTAAAGTATTTCAAATTATAATATTATTTTTCTAAAAACTTAAATAAATGATTTATTCTAAAATGAATATTTAGAAAGGATTTCATAATAATTTTTCATATTTTAAACCGGAAAATTACTCTCGAGATTTTCATTGATTCTTTTAAAAATAAAAATACATTTTTATTTCTTTTAAAATTTTCTCGAACTATTAACGATATTTTCAAAAACTTTGATATATAAGATCTTACATCTCAAATTGCTGATTTATCAATCAAATCTTTTACCCGATAAATACTTCGTAAAAACTTTGAAATCTTTTTCACTTAAACAAGAATCAAAGTATATTTATTTTTTGTAACATGTCAAATCTGGCCTTAATGCATAGGCCGGGTTTGGGGTGTTACATTTTATGGTATCAGAGCCCGGTTCAAAACTCGGCTGTGCTTTGGGTTCAAAACATTTTTGTTCAAAAGCATTTTGAATTATAGAAACGTATGTCTTTAAAGGAAGTATGGCACCACAGTACCGGCACCAAGTCAAGTAAGTGTATGTTAATTGAATGATTATTATTATTGTGATATGACTATAGGAACACTCTAGAACTTTTAGTTTTAGGTGTTGAAACTATAGAAAATGAGACTATAGGATGCGTTCTGAAAACAACTCTACTTCTTATATCTCATAAAATATCGTTAATAAACTTTGAAATAGTATACTAATTCATAAAATTTGTAATCATATTAAATCAAAATATTTAATATGAGTGCTGAAGAGACAGGGACGTGGTAGGCGTGGCCGTGGTAGAAGCCGAGGAGTGCTAGGGTTGTGTGCGAGCGTCGGGACATATGTTGGAAATGGGCCTTTTCGTCACCGGGATGAAAGCTGGATCACATGGCCGTATGAGGAGGACATTGCCTTGTCCCAAGCAATGTTGCGAGTCTTAGAAAGGGTTCTTTGGGACTAGGCGGGCCGCGGCTCGTGGATCAATTTGGAACGACTTAGATCAAGTGGTGCCTATATTTTTAGAAGTGTCTCGGGTGTAGCCCCAAATGTTGCAGAGTATTGGCTCAAAGGCTGTGGAGCGGATCATGGATGATTTGGAGTGCACCACCGGCGAAAGCGGAAGGGCTGTGTCCTTGTTGAGGACAAGGCATATCAATGGTGGCTTACTGTTCGAGAGGGCACTCAGGCCGAAGGAAGGAATTCCTTAATTTGGTTCAAGGAAGTAAGACCGTGGCAGCTTACGAAGCGGAATTTTTGCGTCTTAGTCGTTATGCCCGAGGTATTGTGCCCCGACTCTGACAGCTGCGTGCATTTTGAAGGCGGGTTGAGTGATGAGTTGCGGGTACTATTGGCCCCACAACAAGAAAGGAATTTTGCCACACTGGTGGAGAAAACGAAGATAGCTGAAGAGGCTAAGCACTTGGAGTGAAAAAACCGAGAAAGAGATAGAGGCAAGAGCAAGAGGGACTTTAAGTACTCGGTTCCTGCTAGAAGGTTTCAGAAGAGGCCCGGGAATGATGAGCCAGCTCAAGCTAGAGCACCAGTGCTACCAATTAGATACAACCATGTCTTGGTGTGGAAGGCGACACTCACAGTGAATCTTTGGAAGAGAAGCCAGGTGGTTGTTTCAAATGTGGTTCTAAGGACCATCGGCTTAGAATTATCCTCAATGGATTTGTTCAGACTCGGGGAAGCTCGTAACAATGGCGCTTACTGGCCCGGCTAGAGGGCTCGGCGACCAGGGGCCGTGGACCGGTCGAGGTGGTAATGGCGCAGTCGAGGTCAAGGTGCCGGGTAGAGGTAATGGATTCAGGGGTAACACGAAGGCGAGGCAGCCAGGGTTAGTTTATGCAGTTAGACACCGAGAGGATTGCAATGCACCTGACGTGATAACCGGTACGTTCTTCATATCTGATGTACCTGTTACTGCTTTGATAGATATCGGATCCACCCATTCGTATGTTGCTAGTACTGTATCTGGAAATCTAAACATTAGATCTGAGATTACTGCTAGGGAGATGACAGTAATTAGTCCTTTAGGACAATCTGTGATAGTAAATAAATTGTTTAGAGATGTACCCTTAGAAGTTCAAGGAGAAACAGTTTTGGCGGATTTGATGGAATTGCCTTTCGGCGAGTTCGACCTTATTTTGGGTATGGACTGGTTGGTGAAGCACCGTGCAAACTTAGATTGTGCTGCAAAGTGGATGACGATAAGAACTTCGGAAGAGAAAGAAGTAGTTATGATAGGTGATAGGAGAAACTATCTATCAAATGTGGTATCTGCTTTAAAGGAAGAAAAGTTGGTGCGAAAAGGGTGTAGAGCATTCCTAGCCTTCATTAGCGCGTTGGATGCCAAGGAAGTGTCAGTAGAAGGTGTTAGAAAGGTGAAAGAGTTATCGGACGTCTTTCGAGGAACTTCTGGATTGCCTCGGATCGGGAGGTAGAGTTTGGCATTGAATTATTGCGGGAGCGGCTCTAGTGTCCATTGCTCCATATAGAATGGCGCGAAGGAGTTAGCGAGCTTAAAGCTCAAATTCAGGAGTTGTTGGATCGGGGATTCATTCGGTAAGAGAGTGTGTCACCGTGGGAGCACACCGGTCTTGTTCGTCAAGAAAAAGGATGGGTCGATGCGTATGTGCATCGATTATAAGCGATTGAATAAGTTGGCGATCAAGAATAGGTATCCGTTGCCGAGAATCGATGATCTGTTTGATCAATTGCGAGGAGCTTCAATTTTCTCAAGATAGATGCGAGATCGGGTTATCACCAACTCAAGGTTAAGGAGGCGGATATTCATAAGGCGGCATTTTGAATGCGTTATGGAAATTATGAGTTCTTGGTGATCTTTGTTTGGATTGACCAATGCACAATTTGCATTTATGGACATGATGAATCGAGTCTTTCAACCCCTATTTAGGCCAGGTTCGTGGTGGTGTTCATAGATGACATCTTGGTATACTCGAAGAATGAAGAAGAGCATGATTCACATCTGCGAATAGTATTGCAAATATTACGGGAAAAGCAACTCTATGCCAAATTCGGTAAGTGTGAATTTTTGGTGAAGGAAATAACTTTCTTGGGACATGTTGTGTCGTAGAAGGAATTAGAGTTGATCCTCCTAAAGTAGAGGTTGTGTTGGATTGGAAACCACCAAAGTCGGTCATTTGAAATTCGGAGTTTCCTAGGATTGGTGGTTATTATCGACGTTTTGTTGAGGGTTTTCGTTGATTCTTTGCACCCTAACTAAAGCATTTGCGCAAGGAGTACCATTTCTATGGTCGGATCAACGAGCAAGAAAGTTTGAGAAATTGAAGAAGATTACGCGGAAGTGCGAGTATTGATTCAACTTTGAAATTTGGAAAAGAATTTATTATTTATTGTAATGCGTCACACGGGGTTTAGAATGTGTGTTGATGCAAGGTGGAAAAAGTGGTGGCTTATGCATCTCGTCGATTAAGACCATACGAAGTAAATTATCCTACCCATGATTTGGAGTTAGCTACAGTGGTGTTTGCTTTGAAGATTTGGAGACACTGCACTGTATGGTGAGAAGTCGATCATTTATACGGATCATAAGAGTCTAAAGTACCTCCTTACCCAAAGGAGTTAAACTTAAGGCAGCGGAGGTGGATAGATTTGTTGAAGGATTATGACTTCTCAATCAGTATCATCCCGAGAAAGGCTAACGTGGTGGCGGGCAGCGTTGAGTCGTAGGTGATATCGGATTTGAGGCGGTGTTTGCTCATCTCGAAACTTGTGTGAAGATGGTAGTGCGCTAGGTGAACTTGGTGAAGCCTATGTGGTTAGGTCAGATTAAGGAAGCGATTATCGGATGAAAAGTTGGGTTCCTTACTTGGCAAGTGGAAAGTGGTGTGAAGGGATTTGAAATGAATAATGATGGAGTATTGTGTTTCAGCGGAAGAATTTGTATGCCTAAGATTGAATTGAGACAAATGATTCTGCTAGAGAAGCGCATAGTAGCCCTTATGCTATGCACCCGGAGGAAATAAAATGTATCGAGACCTTCGTGAAGCGTATTGGTGGCGGGTTAAAGCGGGAGGTTACCGAATTTGTGAGTAGGTGCTTAACATGTCAACAAGTGAAGGCGAAACATCAATTACCGTCGGGATTGCTACAACCGGTGAAGATTCCCTTATGGAAATGGGAACGGATAACGATGGACTTCGTTAGTGAATACCCTTATCGCCTACTAAGAAAGATTCCGTTTGGGTGATAGTGGATCGGTTGACAAAGGCGCCCATTTCCTACCTATTAAATGCGGATTACTCATTCTGAAGTTGGCCAAGTTATGCGTAGCGGAGATTGTGAGGTTACATGGGGTACCGGTGTCTATTATTTCGACGGGTACCTAGGTTTACATCACGATTTTGGAAAGCTTTACATGAAGCTTTGGGAACAAAGTTAAATTTAAAGCCACGACTTTTCATCCTCGATCGGATGGTCGGTTGAAAAAGTAATCCAAATTTTGGAAGACATGTTAAGGGGTTATGTGATTGACTTGAGGGTAGTTGAGAGGATTTCCCTCTGTTGGCGAAATTTGCGTATAACAATAGTTATCAATCCGGTATCCGGATGGCACCCTACGAGGCATTGTATGGTCGTAGGTGTCGTACTCCTACTTGTTGGACTGAATTGGGAGCGGCGATTCTTTGGGTCTGGTGATATCGAAAGCGGAGGAAAAGGTAAAGGTAATTCGAGCACGATTAAAGGAAGCTTTGGATAGACAAAAATCGTATGCGAATCTGAGCGTAAGGATATTGAGTTTGCGGTGGGAGATCAAGTCTTTCTAAAGGTCTCACCTTGGAAGAAGATCTTGATTTGGAAGGAAGGGCAAGTTGAGCCCTAGGTTCATCGGACCGTGCCGTGTGTTGAAGCGTGTTGGGCGGTGGCTTATCGGCTTGAGTTACCTCCGGATTTGAGTCAGATACATAGTGTATTTCATGTCTCAATGTTAAGGCGTTACCGATCGGATCCGTCTCATATAGTACCGGTAGAGAAATTGAGATAAGACACGATTTGTCGTTCGAGGAGGAACAGTACAAATTCTAGATCGGAGACGATAGAGTGCGAGAAGGAAGACCGTGCCATTAGTCAAGGTTCTATGGCGTAATCACGGATCGCAGGAAGCTACATGGGAGACTGAGGATGTGATTCGACAGCAATATCCTCTCCTCTTTTAATCAGGTAAAATTTGAGGACGAAATTTTATTTTAAGAGGTAGAATTGTAAAATCCTAAAATTTGGAATTTTATTCGTTGCATTGTTTTTGGTGTTAAGCTAGTTAAATTATTAATTGTGTATGTTTAGGAGGTCCTGAGAAGACTCGGGGTTCATTTGGACCTAGTGAAAATTTTTGGCAATTAGTACTTTAAGGAGATGAAGTAAGTGACCTTAAAGCATATGGAAATAATTGAGTAAGTAGCTAGCATAAATGAACAATTGATAAGAAGGTTATGGCGCCATATGTAATACCTTGAGGAAGAGGTTCGAATCCTTTGTGTGCATATTTGACTTTTATTTTTGCATTTCTTCCTTAAAGTGTCGGCCAAGGAGTATTTATGGCAAGTTTGACTTCATTATTTTGGTAAGGTGGCTATATGAATAAGGCAAGGTTGAAGTTGGGGAAAGGAATCAAGGGAAATAAAAAGAAAGGGGACATGAGGCTTATTTTGTGGGTGATGTTTTGGAAAGCTTGGGTGGCCAAACTCTTATCCTAGGGGATGCATGTGGACGGTTTTGGGGAGAATAGGTAGCTGAATTTTTTTTAGTTGGCATTTGGTAAAGACTTAGTAGTGTTTTGGCAAAAATTCCCTTTGGCAACTTTGTGTCATTTCTCCCAATTTGCAACTCTCCTTGCCGAAACATATTAGCACAATAGTGCATTGTTTTTCTCTTTTGTTTGGTTACATACTCATTTACTTTCCACCTTCCTTGATAGCCGAATTCTCCTTTGACTTTCGATTGAATTTTTGGTACTTGTTAGGCCAAAACCTTTCTCTTTGCACTATTTGGTATTCTCCAAATTTCTTTCTACCTTGTGCCGAAATTACAAGCCACTAAAGAACATATTTTCTTCCTCCTTTCTTCTTGTTGCCGAAAGTATTCAACCTTTGTGACCAAATCATCTTTTTTTATCATCTTTTGGAGAAACCGAAACTAGTTTGCACCTTTTTTCTCAATTTTCTCTTCTTTTAATCACCTTTCAATTCTTCTTCCATTTCTTAAAAATAAAACTCCATCTTGATCAAAACTTTTTCTTTCATTCATTTCCTCCATAACCGAATCTAATAGCAAATTAGCCCTCCACTACTTCTTCTTTTTCCTTCGTGTTTGAACATTATGTTTTGACAAATCGGTAAGTAATATTTTCTTCTCAATTTCTTCTCTATGGCCGAATGTATGTTTTTGTCTTGGGATGATTCTATTAATCGGAATCATCATTCCCTTTCTCTCTCACAACATGATCATTTTTCCTTTTGGTAGAATCTTAGCGGGAGGCAGAACATCACTCTAAGTCTTAAGTCGAGCGGCGAACATCGGATTCAATATCGTCATTGTAAGAAATCGTTATGGATTATTGATAGTAACCAATAAGCCGATTGATGATCTAAGGAGTAATAAATTATTGACTTTATGTTTTAGGGAATACATCGTTTGATCCATCCAATTGTTGATTATTCGGGATTAGTGGTAAGCCGATCTTCACCCTTTTGACAAATCCTTACTTATCATAATACTAATCGATGGAGGCTTGTGGTAGCGATTCAAAGGGAAGCCGAGTGGAGATCTAAAAAGGAAGCGGGTTAGCGATCCTACTCTGTAACATCCTAAATTTATTGGGCCTATCGTTAATGTAGGGATATGATTAACGTGTTAATTTAAGGTTAGGGGTCCAAATTGGGCTCGGAGCTTAGGCATAGGCCTTGATTAAAATTTTTTCTGTTTGGGCATTATAGGGTTTAACAGGTAGTATCTATGTTTAAAATATCAAGGTGGGCTTGTGGCCCAATATTTAGTGGCGCTGCAAGGGAGCTAAAGGGTGGTGTCACTAGCAGAGGAAAGAGGGCCAAGCTTGGACGCAAGGAGCCCATGATTTTGGGCCATGTTAGACACTTAAAAGGGAATAAGGGGGACGGCATTGGGGTTAGGAAATAGGAGGATTAAATAATATGGATAATAAGGATAAAGAGCTGATAAAAGAAGGAAGAGGTGGTGCTATCTATGTTTCTTTTAAAGGTGTGAATAGATTTAGATAAAGGAGAAAAGTTAGGAGCTATCTACTGAGAACAGAGTTGGCCGAAATTCCATCACCTAGAGGAGTAAAGAAATTGGTTTCTAATTGCTATAGGGGGTGCCAAATTTTTCCTTTTTATGGGCTTAATTCTTTAGTTATCGGGAAGGGCACTTTCGGGTTTTGATAGGTAAGTGCGAAATTTCTATAAATAGGGGATAGCTCATCAATTAGACATTTGAACCTAATCTTTTCTCCATTCTTTGTGCCGAAATTCTCGGTCTCTCTCTGCAATTTCTTTTCTTTTGATTCCTTCAAAATTGAAATCTCCCAATCTTCTCAACATCTTTTCTTGCAAAAGATCAAACCCTGAACTCTCTTCTCATCTCCATAGTGAATACTCCTATTCTTTTGCCGATTTCTTCAACTAAAAGCCGAAACTACTTAGATTTCTTCCTATCATCTTCTCTTCGATCTTCTCAAAAAGTAGGAATCTCTAAGGGGTAGTCGAATTCTTCTGCGTTAAGGTGAGTGCCGATTTTCCTATCTCTTCAATCTCTCTTTCGGTTTTTTTAAGAGACAAGGCCGAATGGCCACTTGGTTGTTAAAGGCTGCTTTGAATGAAGCTAATATTTCCTCTCTTTTGCGTTTGGGCGGCATTTCGGGATTTGAAGGAAACTGATCATCTAGATTTAAAAGCCGAAAATCGCTAGTCTCAATTTCAAGATTTTAAGGTAAGGTGATTTTTCCTAGATTTTCACTAGATTCGTTCATCGCATACGAGATCTTAGCTTTATGATGTGGATTAACGATCATATGTTGTGATAGTAGTTCGACAAGGACTTGTGATGGAATTAAATATGGATCGGGCAAAGGAGAGAATCCTAAGTTTAAGAAACAGTACGTATGTGATTGATGACGAGATTGGCCACGGAGGTTGTGGACCAGCTTACGAACAACACCTTAGGCAAGTAGCGGTTGTATCGACTTACGATAGTGTCGACATAGAGTGTCGTTCTAGCAGTGTCAGTGTGTAGATCTCAACACACAAATAATCTGTATGAATGTATATATATGTTTATGTTATGGGTGAAAAGCCGGATAATAGGTGTGTAGAGCAGTCGAATAAAACCTAAAAGGGTTAGGTAAGGATGCAGTGCGTAATCATAGAAATCTCTATGTGTATTGAAATATATGAAAGCTTTGTATGATGTTTTCTTTATGTGTGTATGCATGGGGTGGGATTATGATAATGAAGGGGAAGTGCATGATAGGTCACAATAGTGATCGGTGGTAGAAATCCACGTTATATAAATGTTAGGTCACATAGTGATCGGTGGCTATGCCACGTTTAATGATTCTGACTAACGGGAATAGGCGATCTGTTTATCGTTATGGTGTGTAGCGGATGGAGGGTTGATTGTAGAAATCCCCGAGTGTGATGGTTAGTGCGGGCTGGTGTGTAGAGGATGGAATTCTAGGATGGGTTGGCCTATTCATCATTTCTTATTTTATCATGTAATTACGATTGTTGCCTCTATGTATGGGCCAAGGCCCATAATGTGTTTGTGGGCCTCAGTCGGTGTTTTCGAGATTTATACACCGAGTCTTGGTGACTCACGCTTTCCTTTTTCTCTCTCTCTTCGGATGAGCGATAGATCGTGGACATGGGAGGCGAGGAGCAGGACTCGAGGGCCATCAACTTTTATTTCTATAGATTATTTCGGTTTTTATTTAAGTTTTAATTTTGGGAATATTTTTTGTAATAAGGCCCCATAGTTATATTTCACTACATAGTTTTTAATATTTGCAACTTATGAAACTTTGTCTACAGTTTAATTATTCAAAATAATAATACAAGGTTTGTTTTTTTACAAATGATATTTATTTATTCAAATATGGTCTAATTAACTTATACTTTCCAAAACCTCATGATAAAAGTTTTCAATGTACAACCCGTAGCATACGGATCACAGTGAAACTTATGGTAGGGTTTGGGGTGTTACATTTGGTATCGAGCCATTTAAAACTCGAGAACATGAAATGGAGTCTAATCTTGTTTTAAAGTTGATAAGAATTTGGAAAAGTTTGGGTTGAGAAATGGCCTTGAGTCTCACAGGCACCCGATCCACGCTTGAGTAAGTATTACGAACTTTTGGATGTGATATGAATGTGGGGCTTGATGGGTTTTATGGGCGTAGACTATGTATGATAGTATTGATGGACTTTAGGGCTAGTTTACACAACTCTTGATTTCATAAAATTTAATCCAACCAAACAAACACTGTGAACAAGTCGCAGAGATAGGGTGTGGCGGCAGCCATACGCATGTCTAGGATTGGATTTAGGAGAGCTTGGTATTTAAGCGGTTCTAGTGACTCACCTCCTCTTATTTGGAATCCTACAGTGCGTAGTATTTGTTCACCTTAGCCATGAGGACTTGTTGGAGGCCAAAAAAAATTAAAACCCAAAGGGATCGACCACCCTATTTTGTAAAATTTCTAAAATCACCTCTAGTTTTGAAAATGACCAAAATACCCCTGATTTGTAAAATTACCGAAATACTCCAAGATTGCAAAATTACCTAAATACCCCCAGATTGCAAAATTACCAAAATACCCTTATTTACATAAAATCACCAAGAAACCCTATTTTGGAAAATTACAAAAATACCTGTAGGATAAAATTACGAAAAATACCCACAGGTAGTGAAATGATGAAAATACCCTTACATGATGAGTTGTGATGACACTTGTACATTGATGAATGAATGTATGTGCTCCCTGGAATTAGGAAACACAAACTTGAGAGGCTGAATCGTAGATATAATCGCATGGTCGACAGAACTACTCCTAAAACTACTATTCATAAGGTATTCGTAGTTAATCGGTGGAAGAAAACTAATAATTCATAAAATTTCTAATCGGATAAAGCGAATCGGTAGAATGAGTACAAGGGGTCGTGGATGTCCCGCTGCGTAGTCGTGGTGGGGAAGGATGGCGGTGTGTCGAACAAGTAGGATCCGGTCATGGAGTGCAGAAGCGAGATCTGGTACCACCGGTGTGGAGGAGGAATTTCGAGGACGGATGGCGGGAGATGATGCGGTATCTCGAGGCAATGTTAAGGGTTTTAGAGAGGGTTCTTTGGGGCGGTATGGGCATAGGAGCCGGAAATGCGTGTCGAACGACTTAGAGCCAATGGGGCGAAGTGTTTAGAAATTTACGGTATAGCCAGAGTTCGGTGAGTATTGGTTAGAAGCGATTGAGCGTATAATGGATGATCTGGATTTCACGGAGGAGGAGAAGTTGAAAGGGGTTATATCTCTCTGCGGGACGAAGCATACCAATGGTGGCTTATCGTTAAAAGAAGGTGCGATGGTGGCCGTATTACAGGAGTTTTTTCAAAGCGGCGCGTTCGGAGTAAGTATATCGGAGCGAGTTATGTGGATGCGCGGCGTAGAGCATTCGAATGCGGTGCAAGGAAGTAGGTCGGTGGCTGCGTGCAGTGGAATTTTTACGCCTTAGCCGTTATGCTCGGGAATGGTGGCCACGGAGCATGAGCAGTGTGTTCATTTGAGGATGGTGCGAGAGATGATCTGCGTGTGTTGATAGCTCCACGATTGGGAAAGGGAATTTGTTGTCCTTGTGGAAAAAGCTAAGATAAGCGAGGAGGTAAAGCGGAGAGAAAGGCAGGGATAGAGATAGGAGCGGGAATAAGAGGAATGTTGGATCGTCGAAAGTCGGTTAGGCGTACTCGAGAAAGGGCCTAGGTCGGATGGGTGAACCAGGAATGAGAGACTGCTTCTTTGCTAGTCGGACACAAAAGTGTACTCGATGTGGCAAATCCCATGCTTGGGAGTGTTGGGCGAGCGATGGGAAGTGCTTTAGGTGTGGATCTACGGACCACCAAGTGAGGAAGCCATCCCACAGCAATGGGGCGATGAAGGGGCCCTGGACAAGGAAATGCTCGGCATGGCAGAGGAGGTCGGCTGACCACAAAGAGGTCGTAGTGCGGCGAGAGGTGGTAATGGTTCCGTCCGGTCATGGAGCACAAGGCCAAGGGCGAGGAAACAGCGAGGCGAGGCAGTGGGGTTAGTTTATCTTTGTCGGGCGTCGAGAGGTCGCCTTGCCGGATGTCATAACAGATGCGTTCTTAATTTTTGGATTGCCTTATATTGCATTGATTGATATTGGATCGGCGCATTCATATGTTGCTAATAGATTATGCGAAACTCTAAGCATAGATCTTTGAGACTTCCTCTAGGGAGATGAGCGTAGTTAGCCCACTAGGACATTCCGTGGTGGTAAATAAGCTTTATCGGGAGGTACCTTTTAGAGTTCGAGGATAGTCTTCGGACGGATCTAATGGAATTACCGTTCGGTGATTTCGATTTAATTCTAGGAATGGATTGGCTTGTGAAGTACCAAGCTAATCTTGATTGTGCTGACCAAGAGTATGGTGTTAAAAACCCTCGAGGGTGTGAAGTGTTGGTGATAGGAGAAAGAGAGGCGCACTTTGTCGAATGTGGTGAGCGCCCTAAGAAGCGAAAGGATGGTGAGAAAAGGAGTGCGGCGGTTTTAATGTTTGTTCGAACTCTGGAAGCCAAGTAACTAACTGTCGGGGATGTCAGGATGGTAAAGGAATTTCCTGATGTTTTTCTAGAAGAGCTTCCAGGATTACCCTCGGATCGAGAAGTGGAGTTCAGTATCGATCTTTTTCCGGGAACGGCGCCAGTATCTATTGCTCCGTATAGGATGGCGCTAAAGGAGTTGGTGGAGTTGAAAGTGGAAATTCAGGAGTTGCTGGATAGAGGGTTTATTCGACCAAGTGTGTTGCCTTGGGGAGCGTCGGTGTTATTTGTTATGAAGAAGGATGGATCAATGCGTATGTGCACTGATTATCGCCAGCTGAATAAGTTGACCATCAAGAATAAATACCCATTGCCGAGGATCGACGACTTGTTCGTCGGTTGAAGGGCCTCGGTCTTTTGAAGATAGATGCGAGGTTAGAAGGTACCATCGGTGAAGGTCAAGGAGGCGGATATTCATAAGAACGACCTTTAGGACTCGCTATGGTCACTACGAGTTCATGGTGATGCCATTTGGGTTGACCAACGCGCCAGCAGCGTTTATGGATATGATGAACCGAGTGTTCCAACCCTACTTGGATCGGTTCTTCGTAGTGTTTATAGATGATACCCTGGTTTATTCGAGGATCGGAAGAGGAGCATGACTCACATCTGCGAATGGTTACTGTGATTCTAAGGAGAAGCGATTGTATGCCAAATTCGGTAAGTGTGAATTTTGGGTGGAAGAGTTACTTTGCAGGGCATGTGGTGTCGGCGGAGGATTAGGGTTGACCCTCGAAAGATCGAAGCGGTATTAGATTGGAGGCCACCTAAGTGCGTGGCTGAAATTTAGAGTTTTCTTAGTGCATTTGGATATTATCGAAGGTTCGTTGAGGATTTTCCTTAATTACGGCACCATTGACCAAGTTGTTAAGGAAAGGAGTTACTGTTTGTTTGGTCTAGTAAGTAGCAAGATAGTTTTGAGAAGTTAAAAAGGATCTTGTGGAGGCTCAGTATTGATTCAGTAGGAGGCTGAGGGAAGGAATCGTGATTTATTGTGATGCTTCACACCTTTGGATTAGGATGTGTGTTGATGCAAGATGGGAAGGTTATTGCATATGCATCTCGGCGATTAAGACCGCATGAATCGAATTATCCCACCCATGACTTGGAATTGGCGCGTGGTGTGTTCGCCTTAAAGATTTGGAGGCATTATTTGTGCAGGAGAAATCATCATCTACACAGATCATAAGAGTTTAAAGTACCTTTTGACTCGGAAGGAGTTGAATCTAAGGCAGAGGAGGTGGATTGAGTTGTTAAAAGATTATGATTACTCGATCGAGTATCACCGAGTAAGGCTAATGTGGTGGCGGATGCTCTAAGTAAAAGGTAATCTCGACTTGAGAGCAATGTTTGCTCACCTTAGCTTATATGAAGATGGAAGTTTATTAGTGAACTTCAAGTGAAACCCTCGTAGGTCGATCGGAGGTTAAGGAGAAACAATGGTGATGAGTTGCTAAAGGGAAGTTTTTCGGTAGGGTCAAGTGATGGATCGTGTAATTCAATATTAATAAGGAAGGGCTATTATGTTTTCAAGGGAGAGTGTGCATGCCGAAGGATCACGAATTGAGGCACGAGATTTTGCTTGAAAGCGCATGGTAGTCCATACGCTATGCATCCTGCAGGAAGTAAGATGTATCGGGATTTGAGAGAAGCGATTTTGGTGGCGGGCTTAAAGCGAGAGGTGGCCAGGAGTTTGTAGGGAAGTGTTTGACACATCCCAGCGGTAAAGCCGAACACCGATTACCATCGAGATTATTACAGTGGTGAAGATTACGCAATGGAAATGGGAAAGGATCACAATGGACTTTGTTAGTGGGCTACACCTTACGCCCACTAAGAAAGATGCGGTTTAGGTAATTGTAGATCGCTTGGCGAAGTCTACTCATTTCATACCCGTGCGTGTCGATTACTCTTTGCAAAAGTTGGCTAAGCTATACATAGCGGAGGTAGTAAGGTTGCATGGAGTGCGATGCTCGATCATATCGGACAGGGACCCTAGGTTCAAATCACGATTTTGGAAGGCGTTGCATTAAGCGTTGGGTACAAAGTTGGATTTGATGCTGACATTCCATCCTCGAGACCGATGGGCGATGCGGCGGGTAATTCGGTCTTGGAGGACATGTTAAGGGATGTGTCATCGATTTCAGAGGTAGTTGGGAAGAGTTCTTACCATTAGCGAGTTTGCTTACAACAACGGCTACGGTCTAGTATCCGGATGGCGCCCCTATGAGGCTTTATGCGGGCAAATGTGTCGTACTCCTACCTATTGGACGGAATTAGGGGAACGTCAGATTTTAGGTCCGGAGCTGGTAACCGAGACAGAAGAGAAGGTTAAGTTAATTCGGGCTCAGTTAAAGGAAGCGTCGGACAGGTAGAAGTCCTATGCTGATTTAAACCGTAGGGACATCGAATTTATAGTGGGTGACAAGGTATTTCTAAAGGTGTCGCCGTGGAAAAAGGTACTAAGGTTTGGGCGGAAGGGTAAGTTAAGTCCCAGTTTATCGGACCATATCAGTGTTGGCGAGTAGGACCGATAGCTTACCGGTGGAGTTACCTCCGGAGTTAAGTCAAATTCACAATGTATTCCACGTCTCTATGTTAAGGCGTTACACGTTCGAATCCGTCCCATGTTGTACCAAAGTGGAGGAAATCGAGTAAGACCTGATTTATCCTTGAAGAGGAACCGGTGGAAATTTTGGATCGTGATGTCAAGGTGTTACGAAGGAAAAGCAGTTCCGTTGGTTAAGGTCTCGTGTGGCGGAACCATGGTTACGAGGAGGCTACGTGGGAACAGAGGAAGCGTGCGGCGACAATACCTATTCTTTTCGACCGAGGTAATTTCGAGGACGAAATTTCTTTAAGAGGGTAGAATTGTAACATCCTAAATTTATTGGGCCTATGCGTTAATGTAGGGATATGATTAACGTGTTAATTTAAGGTTAGGGGTCCAAATTGGGCTCAGGCTTAGGCATAGGCCTTGATTAAAATTTTCTGTTTGGGCATTATAGGGTTTAACAGTGGTGTAGTGTATGTGTTTAAAATATCAAGGTGGGCTTGTGGCCCAATATTTAAATGTGCTGCAAGGAGCTAGAGGTGGTGTCACTAGCGGAGGAAAGAGGGCCAAGCTTGGATGTAAGGAGCCCATGATTTTGGGCCATGTTCGAAGACTTAAAAGGGGAATAAGGGGGCGGCATTGGGGCTAGGAAATAGGAGGATTAAATAATATGGATAATAAGGATAAAGAGCTGATAAAAGAAGGAAGAGGTGGTGCTATCTAGGTTTTCTTTTAAAGGTGTGAATAGATTTAGATAAAGGAGAAAAGTTAGGAGCTATCTGCTGAGAACAGAGTTAGCCAAAATTCCATCACCTAGAGGAGTAAAGAAATCGGTTTCTAATTGCTATAGGGGGTGCCGAATTTTTCCTTTTTATGGGCTTAATTCTTTAGTTATAAGGAAGGGCACTTTCGGGTTTTGATAGGTAAGTCTTTGAAATATCTATAAATAGGGGATAGCTCATCAATTTGGCATTTAAACCTAATCTTTTCTCCATTCTTTGTGCCAAAATTCTCGAGTCTCCTCTGCAATTTCTTTTCTTTTGATTCCTCAAAAGCCGAAATCTCCCAATCTTCTCAACATCTTTTCTTTCAAAAGAGCGAAACCCTAAACTCTCTTCTCATCTCCATGGCCAGAATACTCCTATTCTTTGCCGATTTCTTCAACTAAAAGCAGAAACTACTTAGATTTCTTCCTATCATCTTCTCTTCTAATCTTCTCAAAAAGCGGAATCTCTAAGGGGTAGTCGAATTCTGCGTTAAGGTGAGTGCGATTTTCCTATCTCTTCAATCTCTCTTTCGGTTTTTAAGAGACAAGGCCGAATGGCCACTTGGTTGTTAAAGCTACCAAATGAAGCTAATATTTCCTCTCTTTTGCATTTGGCGCATTAGGATTTGAAGGAAACTGATCATCTAGATTTAAAAGCGGAAATCGCTAGTCTCCAATTTCGGGATTTTAAGGTAAGGTGATTTTCCCTAGATTTTCACTAGATTCATTCATCGCATACGAGATCTTAGCTTTATGATGTGGATTAACGATCATATGTTGTGATAGTAGTTCTGACAAGGACTTGTGGTGGAATTAAATATGGATCAGGAAAAGGAGAGAATCCCTAAGTTTAAGAAACAAGCTGTGTCGTGATGCGGGATTAGCCACCGGGTTGTGGACCGGGCACGAACAACACCTTAGGCAAGTAGCAGTTGTATCGACTTCTGATAGTGTCGATATAGAGAGTGTCGATCTAACGGTAATTAGGTGTGTAGATCTCTAACACACAAATAATCTGTATGAATGTATATATATGTTTATGTTATGGGCGAAAAGCCGGATAATAGGCTGTGTAGACAGTCGAATAAAACCCTAAAAGGGTTAGGCAAGGATGCAGTGCGTAATCATAGAAATCTCTATGTGTATCGAAATATATGAAAGCATGTATGATGTTTTCTTTATGTGTGTATGCATGGGGTGGGATTATGATAATGAAGGGAAGTGCATGATAGGTCACAATAGTGATCGGTGGTAGAAATCCCACGTTATATAAATGTTAGGTCACATAGTGATCGGTGGCTATGCCACGTTTAATGATTCTGACTAACGAGGAATAGGCGATCTGGTTTGTCATTATGGTGTGTAGCGGATGGAGGGTTGATTGTAGAAATCCTCGAGGTGTGATGGTTGAGTGCGGGCTGGTGTGTAGAGGATGGAATTTTAGGATGGGTTGGGCTATTCATCATTTCTTTGTTTATCATGTATTTACGATTGTTGCCTCTATGTATGGGCCAAGGCCCATATTGTGTTTGTGGGCCTCAGTCGGTGTTTTGGGATTTATACACTTTGAGTCTTGGTGACTCACGCTTTCCTTTTTCTCTACTCTTTCGGATGATTAGTAGATCGTGGACATGGGGCCAGGAGAGCAGGACTCGAGGGCCATCAACTTTTTATTTCTATAGATTATTTTTGGTTTTTCTTTAAGTTTTAATTTTGGGAATATTTTTTTGTAATAAGGCCCCATAGTTATATTTCACTACATAGTTTTTAATATTTGCAACTTATGAAACTTTGTCTAAGGTTTAATTATTCAAAATAATAATACAAGGTTTGTTTTTTTTTACAAATGATATTTATTTATTCAAATATGGTCTAATTAACTTATACTTTCCAAAACCTATGCAGCAAAAGTTTTCAATGTACAACCCGTAGCATACCAGATCTGGTCGAAACTTATGGGCCGGGTTTGGGGTGTTACAACTCCTAAATTCAAACGAAGGGTTGTTTCGGTGATTCGAGACTTTCCTCTGGGTTGTGGACCCACATCCGGTGAGAATCAACTATTCGAGGTTGTTCGCAATTGTGAGGCATTAGCGATTCGGGACTTTTCATCGGGTTGTGGACCGTCAACCGGGGAAAACCGACAAATCGTAGTTGTTTTTGACTCTGAGGGTAATTGTTAGATTGTTTGTTTTTAAATAGATTTATTAAATCGTGTATGTCGACTAATCAAGCGTTATAAAATTTTAGGTGTCAACGATCGAAAGCGTAGTGCTAAGCATGTCAGTGTGTAATCTCTGCTTTGTATTTCATGGGTTAGATATTTTAAAAAACGTGTTAGTGGTAAATCGCTTGATTAAATCATATTTTGGTGAAATAGGGTAACATGGCATAGTTGTCACTATTTTGGTAAAGACTATGAAATTGGTATTAAGACTGTGAAAATTATGAAAATACCCTTAATGGGCCATTTGATATTTGCTATATGTGCCAAATTGAGATATTTGCTATATGGGCCAAATTGAGATATTTTCTATATGGGCCAAATTGAGATATTTGCTATATGGGCCATTGGATATTTGCTATATGGGCCAAATTGAGATATTTGTTATATGGGCCGATTTGATATAAATTATTATAATGGGCCATAATGTTTGTAAGAAATATCTGAGTAAATTGTTGTGAATGGCTATGCGTTATATACATGATTTGCATGGGATGGGATAATGATGAAGAGAAGTTCTGGTAGCTCTGCTACATAAATCTGGTGGCTCTGCCACAAATCTAAAAAATGGCAATGCCATGTAAATTTTGTTAATCTGGTGGCTTGTCCACAAACTTGATATATACGGCTTAATGCCTACTTTTGGTGTGTTGGCGGGGTGGGTGACTAAAGCTCCCACAGGTGTCGTTGGTTGGTACGGGTGGTGTGTAGCGGATGGAAATTAGGTTTGGTTTGGGAATTGCATATCATATGCATATTATATCGATGTTATTTATTTTATATAATTGTAAATGGGTTTTGGCCCAATTGAAAGTTTAATTGGAATTTTGGCCCGATGGACAATGGTAAGTGGGTTACACTGCGAGTTCTAGTAACTCACCCCATTTTCCTTATCCCTTTGGGTAATGATGAGTGATGGAGACTTGGGCGTGGATGACTCGGTGGAGGCCATACTTAAGTAGCAGTTAAATTTGAATTTTGGATTTCTTTTAGTATTTTTAATTACTTTACTATTTTGAATTAAGATTGTAATAAAGCCTGCGGATTAATTTTTTGATTTTTTTATTGTGTGAAGAATTTTATAAAGCCGCTTAAAGTATTTCAAATTATAATATTATTTTTCTAAAAACTTAAATAAATGATTTATTCTAAAATGAATATTTAGAAAGGATTTCATAATAATTTTTCATATTTTTAACCAGAAAATTACTCTCGAGATTTTCATTGATTATTTTCAAAATAAAAATACATTTTTATTTCTTTTAAAATTTTCTCGAACTATTAACGCTATTTTCAAAAACTTCGATATATAAGATCTTACATCTCAAATTGCTGATTTATCAATCAAATCTTTTACCTGATAAATACTTCGTCAAAACTTTGAAATCTGTTTCACTTAAAAAGGAATCAAAGTATATTTATTTTGTGTAACATGTCAAATCTGGCCTTAATGCATAGGCCGGGTTTGGGGTGTTACATTTCTAATGGGCTAAGTATGATTTTTTAAGCATGATAAATGATGGCATGAAAATGACATGTTATTGTCTTAGTTGGGAGTGTTTGGTTGTCTAAGTATGATATGTTTTGTGCCTATGAATTGATTTGAGTGTATCTGTGAATAAGGGTGCCAAATGGCTTGGTAAACAGCTTTATTCTTGTCCACAAGGGTAGACACACGGGCGTGTGTCTAGGCCTGTGTGACAAACGGTCAGCCCCATGGCCGTGTGATCCGGCCGTGTGTCCCCTGCACCTCAATTTTGGCAAAACAGAATGTCTAGAATTGAGCACACACGGCAGAGACACATGGCCTAGCACACGTGCGTGTGACTTGGCCGTGTAACCTCAATTTGATGATGACATCATAAACAGAATGCTCCTTAAGGTGGACACGGCCTGAAGCACGGGCGTGTGGTATGCCACACGGGCGTGTCCCTTAACCCACACGGGCGTGTGGTCCTGTTTCATGATGAAATTTTTCTAAGTTTTGTAAATTTTCCTGAGTTCTCGGTTTAGTCCCGAAGCATGTTTCGGGCCTCGTAGGCTAGTTTTAGGGAGGATATGTATGTTTTTGAAAAGATTTAAATTTGAGTGGAAATTCATGTCTAGGTTTGGTATGATTGCTTGCGTATAAGTCCGGTAACACCTCATACCCTGTTCTAGCGTCGAATACGGGCAAGGGGTGTTAATTTAGTGGTATCAAAGCTATGGTTTAGTCGATTCTCAGAATAACGTAGCGTACGTGAGTCTAGCTATTCATGCCATGTTACCACCTGTGATAGTGTGATATCTCCTAACTCTGACGAGAACTGTCTTGCTGAGACAGAGATGCTTTCCAACCGAGCTATTTTCGATAGTACTAAAAGAGATATTGAGATATTTAAAATGTGTTTATGATGAGACGGAACTTTGAAAGGTATGAATAGAAGCTCATGATGTGTTTGTGATAATGTACGAAATGAGATAACCATAAGTTGAGAAATGTGGAAACGTGGAATGAAATGAAATTTTATATGGTGATAAGCCCATCCATGTTTGTTTGGCATTCATATGATATTAGGTGCCCAACATATTTGATTAAGTGAATGTGATAAGTGCACTTACACAAATTGACGGAATGTGTGTTTATGTACACTTGCTTGAATAAGTGTAATCAGTATGTTCATATGGTTCAATCTTATGTTTAATTGTTAAATTAGAGATAATATAATGTTTTGTTTTATGTCTTTATTATTGAACCATGAATATTATAATAGTATGAAAATTGAATTGGAAGATCAAATTGAGTAGAACGTAGGAAATGAGTACGATCGTTCAATGATGAATTGATGGATAAAACCATGGTTGGACCATGGAAATGTATGGAATGTAAGACCATAGCTGGGCTATGGCATTTCAGTGAAAAGACCATAACTGGGTTATGGCATTGTGATTCGTGTAAGACCCTGGCAGTGTAACACCTCAAACCCGGTCAATACGTTACGACCAAATCTGTTTATTACAGGAAAAGTAGTTTTGAAAACGTTTAACAGAACATCGTCTCTTGGAAAAAAACTTTTCGCTAGTGATTCCATTACGGATAATTTGAAATTCTGTTGGGAATATATTACCAACTTTTATTAAAAATAGCTAGGAGTTAAAAAGGAATGGGTTTATTCATAAAAACCGGACTTAGGAAATTTCGGTAATGTGATATTTTGAAACCATAAATTGAAGGTTTAAGAAAAATTTCCAGTGTTAACTATCTAGTTGTTCGCCATCTTTTGTGGTTGTTTTGAAAACTTTTTGTTTATGTTTTTAATTTTAGAAAAACCCCATAGTTGACAGTTTATCATATGTATACTATCATCATTAAATCCAAACCAAATTTAAGTTAAAGTGGCCTTATTACATAATGAAATACCGAATTAAAATAAGTTCAAAATAAAGTAACGTAGTTTATGAAAGAAATAGTAACGCATGGCCACCTCGAGTCATACGGCTCCAAAACCCGCAATCTAGCGGCTACTGCAAAATTTAGCGGAGGGTGAGTCATCGAGACTCGGTGTGTAAATCCCTTTATAACGCAATAGGGCCTTAAGCCCACAAATGCATATTGGGCCTCGGCCATACAGTTTAGCATATGAACAATGTATGCAATACAACCCAGCCCAACCTAAATTTTCCATCCTCTACACACCAGTATCATCCAAACACCCGTGGCATTATGCCACTGTTCTAGACCACCGTGATCTCGGATCACTCGTGACAAAGTCACTAAAATAATAAGCGTGGGGCCAACCCCATTGTTGTCTTAGACCACCGTGACAATCTCTCGATAAATTTATGTATACGTGGGCAACCCACTTTGTGGTCTTAGACCACCGAGACAAGTCAGTGATTCATGTTTACGTGGTTTCAACCACCGTGGTTCTTAAACCACTCGTGATAATAGCCACTCGTGACAATAGCCACTCGTGACAATAGTCACTTCATTAACACTTCCCCTTTCAATCAATCCCAAGCCCATGCTCATTATATCATACTAAAAATGAATGCACATACTATCAATGTGTAACAGGTAGTCATTTCATATATGTATATCATCGAATATCGTCATAGCGGAACTTACCGGTGTCTCCAACCTTACCCACATGGGTATCTCAACTATCAAGCAGTCGTTTCGGCTTTTAGCCAACACAATTAAAGAAAACACAAGTAGTAAAGAAACGTGTAAGTATTACACACCTGATAACGCTCAACACTAAACCCTCTATGTCGACACTCTCCCTATCAGGAACAACGGCTATTTGTCTAACCCAGGCAGACGTCGGCTCTCTACCACAGCCCAACGAAAAATCCCGAACCGCCGACACAGTACGCCTCTTAAACTTAGGTGTGGGAATTATGGATACACTCCCCTCCTTGGTTTGACTTACACTTGCATCCATGGAGAGACTTGATCAGCAGATTGGGTTAAGGCAACGAACAACAAAGAGAGAAAGTAGTCGTATAAGACTAGAGAGAAACTTCTTACCTTGATCCACGAAATTCGAACACTAGAAGGCTTGGCCTATGGAACCGAATGAGTCCCTATATAGCATCAATGTTACAATCGATTCCCCAAAACCAAACAAAGGAAACGGCCTTTCGGCCAACCAAACAAGAAAAACCCCTTACTACCCATCCAACCAACATCCATACTTACCACATACTTCCCCAAACGCAGGCTAAACGAAGAAGAGAAGATAAGAGTGAGTCTCTCTACATTCGACCAAAATCCCAAAAACAACGAGTCAACACCTTTGGTTTTTCGCAACAATAAGAGAGAAAAAGAAAAAAAAGAAAGAAAATCGGAGAAGAAGAATCCTTACCGAAACAAGGAGATGCCAATAGGAAAGGCTATATTCGGCTTCTGGCAAAACAATAGAAGAATGTCTTCAGTTGACACAACGAAAGGTTTGGCTTCCACAAAATATGAATACAGAAGAGAGAAGAGGAAGTAAAGATAGAGAATCAAGATTCGGCTAAAGCACTTACCCAAAAGGAACGATTCCTATCAGCAACTAGGGAGGTTCGACTATGGAGACGAAGAAATTAGCTAAAGGTGGAAAAGAAAGCAAGAAAGCACAGATGACAACTCTGAGATTCGGCTTTTACCAAAGTGACAAGAAGGAGAAGAAAAGAGGTCAAAGGGGTTGCGGTTTAGGTAGAAAAAGAGAAGAATCAATGCTTGAAAATGCCAAAAGAAAAGAGAGAGTTTCTAGAATAGATTAAGCTAACACTACACTCAAAATGACCACTTCAAGAAAACGGCACTCCTCTTCTCTAATGACCGAAATTGCTCACCAATGCCTAAGCACCCAAAAAGGAAATTCGCCCTACCTAACCCAAACCAAAGCGCACATGCACTCCCCACACTTCCCTCATTCGGCCAAACTCTCTCCCTCTCTCCATATCCCACAAATTCCTCCACCTTTCACTCTCACTCCCCATTTCAAATATGTTGACCGATTCTTACTCCTCCAACACCTCTCCTCCTTCCAATTCAAATATGTTGACCCATTCCACAACTATCATGCGAGTCTTGGCCGAATCCACCTCTTCTCCATCCTTATCAAAATAAAAACCCCAAAAATGCAAGTCGAGAGATTCGAACTGCTCCCTTCTCCTCTAAGCTCCCCCTGAGGCGTCATCCCCCTTGCTTCCTAGGCGTCACTTACAACTCTTCCACACCTCTTTTTGTCATCAACCACATACAAATATACATAAGACCTACCCCTTCAAGTTTCCCCCTAAAGTGTCTTAAAACAAAAATTTAACCAAGACTACGGCTCGAACCGGAGCCTTCCTAAGACCCCCAAACACATCCAAATAGCACGCAAAACCAGCCAAACACACAGAAACATGAAATGCAGAACCCCCTAACTTGGGATGTTACAGGCAGGGCCATGGAAAAATATGTGTAAGGCCATAGTTGGACTATGGTGACGAGTAAATGATGTACTCGAACCCGTAAGACGTTCTCTAATTTGACAAGTGTTGGTAAGTGATACTGAAGTTAAGTGTTGGAATTTAATTAGATATTGATATTGAATTTAATTAAGTAAATTCATCGTTTGAAATTGTGGATGGCAGAAAATATTTGTAAAATAAATAAGTATATTAATTTGCTTAGAGTGAACTATGTGATTATGATGATATTACGTTGATGATGAATGCAAATTCATATGCGTGTATTTATGATAGTCAAGTTAGAGGCTTTACGACCTCAGCCCCTTACCAGTGTTGCTTTATAATGAAAATTCACGAGAATCATGTTGAATAAGTCCATAAGTGTGAAACTGAAGAGTTTAGTGGTGAAATAATTAGTAATGCATACAGAGATGAGAATAGTTTGGAAAGTGAAAACAGTTTTGGAAGAAATATAAGGATGTTTTAAAGATTATATAGATTATGCAATGTCACGGATAAAGAAGAAGTTAGTTTCGGCTAATCGACTCAATCATGTATGAAGTCTAAAGATATGTTTGCTGAAATTTCTCCCGAATTGGTTTCGTTAGTGAGTGGAGTAATACGGGGTTCATGATAACAGAATTACTCAGAGAAATGATATCTGAATTGTAATGATGTCTGAGTATAACAATTATGGTTGAATAGATTACAATGATCTCTTCTGAGTATTCTATATAGATATTCATTCATCCTCAGGGGTTTATGAGATTGTCCGTTTTCTGATGAAATTCTTATTGAGTGAGAATGTTAGCTAACTCTAGTGTTAGATGAAAGATTTGATGGTCTATTTATTTTATGATTGTCATTACCTTATCTCTTCGGGATTCTATTCTAATATGTTAGAGTAAAGACGATGGTAAAAATTTATGTGAGGTTATTCTTCTGTTTCTATTGGATGTTGTTTTGTCTTATATATAAATATTTGGAAAGTGTATTAACTCTGTTATGATGGAATTCCAGAGATGGTAAGTATTGTTTTTCTTCTAGTTTTCTCTAAGAGATTATCCAGATCTTCAGTATTGTTTTCTTATGAGTTATGTTCTCGAACTTCCGGTATGGTATCGTAATTGGGTTTTCTTATCATCCTTATTGTGTAAATTATCGGACATGGCTCATCTTTAAAGTATGTTCTCTAGTCTGTGATGGCTATGTTTAGTATGATTGTATTTCTGGATTCGATAATAGGAATGTGGTGATTCTGGTATCAGGGTTTCTCTAATTTTCGTGGAAGAAATTGACATCAGCAAGGGTATAAATGGTAAGAGCACAAGCTTAAATTATATAGCAGTTTTCTTTCCTCAGGTAAGTTTGAATAAAGTCGATGAGTTCAAGCGGGATGTTTTTTTCCTTGAGCTAATACGATTGAAAAGATCTTTGATTAGCATGTTAAGAGAATTTTAAAAGATTTTATGTTTGAGTTGTTTTCTCAGCATAAAGAAAAGAGTACTTTGATATGTTATTATTCGATAGTTGAAATCAACTAAATTTTTTTTATTAGAGTGAACTGATTTGTTGAGATGTGATTTGAGTTATATGTATTTAAGCATGTCCTCAGCTAAGAGAATAAATTTTGTGCATTCACGAGTATGAAGATGAACAGTCAGAATGAAAAATCGATATTTTAGAAAGTATGATATAGAGATATACTTATTGGATTACTTTAACCGAATGATGTTATTACGAGTTAAAGCTGCTCCGATTGAGAATGTTATCACAGTTGTGAAAGTTTGAATGGTCTGTTGCATGTTAGCAAAGTTAAAAACAGTTGAAGGTATTATTAACTGAAGCACTGGTTCTGAGTTCAGTCTAAATTGAGAAAAGAATTTGCAATTTTTCAGTGATGTACTATTGAACAGATTGGAATATGTTTTAATACAAAAATGTAAAGTGATAGTTTGTATTTTCAGACAGTTAAAGTCACATTAAAAGAGAACTGTTCGACTTGTGATTTAGAGACGACCACTTCTATATTTGTGTTGTAACAGCCAAAATTTGGGTCTAGTCGGAACAGTGGTTTCGAGACCACAAATCCGATGAGGAAAATTTTATTTTTATTATATTTTTATGGTTTACAATTTTACGAAAAGATTTCGTAAAAAATTCGTTCAAAAGTTTCGACGTTTGAGCACTCAATTTAGTCAAAAGGACTAAATTGTAAAAAGTGAAAAAGTTGAGTTCTACATGTTAGAGGTGTTCAATTGTTATTAAATTTTAAATTGAAGGTTCTTAAATGATAATTAGACCATTGGTTAAGTTGGTGGACAAAAATGGACATGGATGGGTATGTTTCAAAAGATTTTTTAGGGGCATTTTGGTAATTTAATGAATTAAATGAATTAAAAACAAAATTTAAATGCCAAATTTGTCCATCTTCAAGCTTAGGCCGAATTTAACATGGGGGAAGCCATGGATAGGGTTTTCAAGCTTTCCAAGCTTCATGGTAAGTCTATTCTAGCCCCGTTTTTCATGTTCTTTACGTTTTTTGAGTCCCGGTAACTTGATTTAGCTTATTCTAGCAATAATTTAACCTAGGGTTCATATTTGGAAAAATACCCATAGGTGAAATGTGTTTACTTTGATGTTTTATGGCAGAATATGAAGCTTAGAATTATGTTAAACAACTTTTACTAAGCGATTTTAAGTGAAAACGAGTAAAATGACATAATTGGCAAAAATACCTAATGTACATAAGTGCATGTTAGAGCAAGAATTTGATGTTGCGATAGAAGAGAAAAAATGTTCAGCATGTAATGAAACATAAGAAAATTGAATAAAAATTATTTTACGAGTTTAGGGGTAAAAGTGTAATTTTTGAAAAGTTAGGGGGCAAAATTATAAATTTGCCAAAATTTGATATGTGAATTGAATTGATTAGTGTGTTGATAAAATGTATTAAATGAGTGTTAATTTGACATGTTAGATCAAGAAAACATGAAATTTGGGCTAAGATTAGGGAAGAATGAAGTTGTGAGCTAAGTCGGGAAAATTAGTCGTTTCGGCATTTGAGGTAAGTCCGTGTGATTAAATGAGCATGATATTGATGACATTGCTATTATACTTGAGAATCTATCTTGCCCTGATTGTATTAAAGTTTATGTTGATGATATTGTATATGAGAAAGTGATGTCAAGCGTAAATAACATTTATGTGTAAATAATGCACTATTATGTTTAGATAAATTGATGTATTGTTAAATGATTATACATGTGATATTATGATTGTCATTACTTAATATTTGATAGTTGCAAAATTAGTATGAGAAATGTGTATTGATTTGAGAAATGAAATTGTAAGTATAAGTGATAATTGAACAAATAAGTGAAATCCGGTTAAACCTTAGGAATACTTTAGTGATAAGTGGTAGCTCGGCTACATATCGATGGTAGCTTCGGCTACATATCGGTGGTAGCTCGGCTACATATCGCTGGTAGCTCGGCTACATATCGATGGTAGCTACTGACTACATATCGATGGTAGTCTCGGCTATATATCGATGGTAGCTTTGGCTACATTTGATGGTAGCCGGCTACATTTGAAGTGGTAACCGGCTACATATCGGTGTGGCACTTATGTGCAAGATTTTGTGTATCCTTTAGTATTCCAAATGGTTCAATGGGTAAATTGATGATACATAAGATGAGAAAGCATGTAATTGTATATATAAGTAATGTGCGGTATGCATGTAAGCATGAAATTATATGTACAAATGGTACGGTATGTACGTAAATTTTATAAGTGTTGGTCTTATGATATTATGAGTTATTATCATTATAAAAGTGACCTTAAGTGAATCTTAGGAATAAGTAATTATGTTGATGATATATGCATTTGGTTGAGAATCATGTATTAGGCTTTTGAGCCATATCAAATTGAAAGATAAGATGTTTAGTATATTTGTTTTATGATGCTTTGGATATTTGTGAAAACATAAAATGTTAGTGATACTTATGAAATCATTGTTATGCTAATTACAAGCTTAAGTCTTTGGTTTTATGTATGTTTAAATAGAAGTGAATGCAAAGAAAACATGAAAGAGTGAAATTAGCATTAAAAGCAGTTCAGATAAAGAATGATTATGTGAATTTGAAAAATAACCAAAAATAGGAGAAATGGAATTAGAAAGTGAATAAGATATAGAATTAAAGCTTATTGTTTCTATTTTCATATGAAAGAAACAGTGTAAGAAAAGAATTTTATATTCTGAAATATTTGAATTTTAGTAAGACAATGTCGAGAATGAGTTTGGAATCCCTCTGTTTCAACTTTGGAAAATAATTAAAAATTGTAAAAATATAATTATGAGATATAATTTATATGCTTGAAATATTAAATGAGCCTATTTTCATTAAATGCCAAATTTGTCCATCTTCAAGCTTAGGCCGAATTTAACATGGGGAAGCCATGGATAGGGTTTTCAAGCTTTCCAAGCTTCATGGTAAGTCTATTCTAGCCCTGCTTTTTCATGTTCTTTACATTTTTGAGTCCCTGTGTAATTTGATTTAGCTTATTCTAGCAATAATTTAACCTAGGTTCATATTTGGAAAATACCCATAGGTGAAATGTGTTTACTTTGATGTTTTATGGCAGAATATGAAGCTTAGAATTATGTTAAACAACTTTTACTAAGCGATTTTAAGTGAAAACGAGTAAAATGACATAATTGGCAAAAATACCTAATGTACATAAGTGCATGTTAGAGCAAGAATTTGATGTTGCCATAGAAGAGAAAAAATGTTCAGCATGTAATGAAACATAAGAAAATTGAATAAAAATTATTTTACGAGTTTAGGGTAAAAGTGTAATTTTTGAAAAGTTAGGGGCAAAATTGTAAATTTGCCAAAATTTGATATGTGAATTGAATTGATTAGTGTGTTGATAAAATGTATTAAATGAGTGTTAATTTGACATGTTAGATCAAGAAAACATGAAATTTGGACTAAGATTGGGGAAGAATGAAGTTGTGAGCTAAGTCGGAAAATTAGTCGTTTCGGCATTTGAGGTAAGTCCGTGTGATTAAATGAGCATGATATTGATTTCATTGTTATTATACTTGAGAATCTATCTTGCCCTGATTGTATTAAAGTTTATTTTGATGATATTGTATATGAGAAAGTGATGTCAAGCGTAAATAACATTTATGTGTAAATAATGCACTATTATGTTTAGATAAATTGATGTATTGTTAAATGATTATACATGTGATATTATGATTGTCATTACGAATATTTGATAGTTGCAAAATTAGTATGAGAAATGTGTATTGATTTGAGAAATGAAATTGTAAGTATAAGTGATACTGAACAAATAAGTGAAATCCCGGTTAAACCTTAGGAATACTTTAGTGATAAGTGGTAGCTCCGGCTACATATCAGTGGTAGCTTCGGCTACATATCAGTGGTAGCTCCGGCTACATATCAGTGGTAGCTCCGGCTACATATCAGTGGTAGCTACAGCTACATATCAGTGGTAGCTCGGCTACATATCGATGGTAGCTTTGGCTACATTTCGGTGGTAGCCGGCTACATTTCGATGGTAGCTTCTGGCTACATATAATGTGTGGCACTTATGTGCAAGATTTCTATGTATCCTTTAGTATTCCAAATGGTTCAATGGGTAAATTGATGATACATAAGATGAGAAAGCATGTAATTGTATATATAAGTAATGTGCGTGTATGCATGTAAGCATGAAATTATATGTACAAATGGTGCAGTATGTACGTAAATTTTATAAGTGTTGGTCTTATGATATTATGAGTTATTATCATTATAAAAGTGACCTTAAGTGAATCTTAGGAATAAGTAATTATGTTGATGATATATGCATTTGGTTGAGAATCATGTATTAGGCTTTTGAGCCATATCAAATTGAGAGATAAGATGTTTAGTATATTTGTTTTATGATGCTTTGGATATTTGTGAAAACATAAAATGTTAGTGATACTTATGAAATCATTGTTATGCTAATTACAAGCTTAAGTCTTTGGTGTTATGTATGTTTAAATAGAAGTGAATGCAAAGAAAACATGAAAGAGTGAAATTAGCATTAAAACAGTTTAGACAAAGCAACGAGTTATGTGAATTTGAAAATAACCAAAAATAGGATAAATGGAATTAGAAAGTGAATAAGATATAGAATTAAAGCTTATTGTTTCTATTTTCATATGAAAGAAACAGATGTAAGAAAAAGAATTTTATATTCTGAAATATTTGAATTTTAGTAAGACAATGTCGAGAATGAGTTTTGAATCCCCCTGTTTCAACTTTGGAAAATAATTAAAAAAATTGTAAAAATATAATTATGAGATATAATTTATATGCTTGAAATATTAAATGAGCCTATTTTCATTAGAAATAAGTGGGAACGGCATATAAAAACTGTATAATGAGATGATTGATTTTTAGTGAAGAGAGACCGAAACAGTTGAACAGTGTAATAGGGGAGAATTTAATGAATAAACTGTACTAATTAGCCAAACCAAAAATTCTGAAAATTTTATGGTAAAAGATATATGAGTCTAGTTTCAAGGAAAATTAGAGGAACTTAATTTGGAGTTCTGTAGCTCCAGATATAAATGATTTAGTGACTGTGACTCGAGAAAACAGCTTGACTGGAATATGAGTAAAGATGCAAATTGGGTTGTATTACGATGAGAAACAAGGGGATAAATTATTATTTTTTTTATCTTCATACGGTCTTACTAAGCTGTAAAGCTTACTCCCTCCCTTACTTTCCTTTAGTGTTTTCAGGTTAGCTCGGGGTTGGAGATCGTCGGAGGCAGCATCACACTATCAAGTCGCTACCTTTGGTATAATGAGGCATATATTACAAATTTCAAGTGAGTGGCATGTATAGAGATTTAGTTGATTGACATGCATTATTTTTCTTTGGCCAAATGTGTAGGTTTATATTAAGTTATATGCATATGGCCATGAGATGCTGATTATGGCTTGTAAGCCGAGTTATTCATGTCATATCTTAATGTTTATAATGTGATTATGTTTGTTTGCCATGCATGGTTAGTAATATGACATGAGTGCTTGATGGATAAGTTGGTAACCATATTATAATGGTAAAAGTGGTCATCAAAATAACAAGTCTTATGAGGGTGAAATATGAAATCTAGACGTGGTATTGCATGAATCTGTATGTTATAGTCTGGTAATGCCTCGTACTTTGTTTCGGTGTCGGATGTAGATAAGGGGTTACATTTAGTGGTATCAGAGCTATGGTTTAGTCGGTTCTCGGACTAACATAGCAAGTGTGAGAGTCTAGTTATACATGCCACCAATATGTGATAGTGTGATGTTTCCCGACGCGATTGAGGACCATCTTGTTGAAACAAAAGTACTCTCCAACCGAGCTATATCCGAGCACTTGATAGTGCTACTGAAGTATTTGAATAAAGTGTAGTTATGATGAGTTAAACTCAGAAAGGTATGAATAAGAATTTGTAATGTGCATATGTGATAATGTGTGAAATGAAAGTTTATATAGTGATATGCTTATTCATATTTGTTTGGCCTTCATATCTTTGTTGCATGTCGACTAAAAGCGATTAGTGAATGTGATAAGTAAAGTTATTTAAATTTCATAGAATGTATGAATGAGTGCACTTGTTTGAACGAGATGATTGGAAATTTTGTGTGAGACAAATATGAATGATAAATTACTTGAAGTGGATAGTATAATTATAATGACATATGTTGATAATGAAAGATGTGTCATATGTATAAATATGTGAGAATCGAGTTAGAGGTCATGACGACCTCACCCCCTTACCGATAAGGTGTTTATAATGAAATTCATGAGAATCATGTTGATTAAGTTCCTAAGTGTGGAATCAAAGAGTTCAAATGATAGAATAACTATAGATATGATCAGTAGAAAATGGTTGACAAGTGAAAGGACAGAGTTAGAAAGATATTAGATTGACCGAGAATTATTCGGTTTATATAATATCATAAATAGTAAAGAAGTTAACTTTGATAAATTGATTTATTCGGATACGATACCGAAATGATGTATTAATTAAAATTTTTCTGAACTGATTTTCTTTAGTGAAAGGAATAATGTGGAAATTAGTGAGGCGTAATTAGGCGTAAGAATGATGTTGAAATGTGAAAATGTTTAAGTATGACAGTCACAGTTGAGCAATTTACGACTATCTCTTCTAGGTATTATATGTGTTCATATATTCACAGAGACAATTATGATTGTTTGTTCTATGATGAAAGTATCGTTAGTTTGATTTATATATTATCAGTGTAGGGCCCAAAAATTGCCCGGGCCCATACCCAAACAAAACAAAAAATAATAATAACCAAAATTAAAAAAACAGAATAAAAAATAGTCCAATAACAAAATGAAACCCAAATAAGCCCAACAAACCTAACCCCTACCCAATTAGCGGCCCAAAAATAAAGACCCATAACCCAATACTAAACCCAAGCCACTACCCAAAATCACAAGGCCCAAAACGGCCCAAATTTTTAGAATTTTCAAAAAACCCTAGGAACTTCCAGACTTTTCCAGCGCCGCCACCGCGTCCCTCACACGCGCGCCACCACGCACGCCGCCACATTGCCCGCCTCCGTGCCAGCGCCACGTCACCTTCGTACCTGCGAAAACGAAAAAAAGACAGCTCAACAAGCAAAAAGAAAAAACGATTGTATTTGGATTTTTCATTTTTTGAATTCGGTTATAAAAACTGAAGCAAAAATATTTGTAAGCTTCACGATTTTTGTACTGGAAAATACAGAAAATCAATAGGAATAAAAAATCAGATTCAAGGAAAAAGGTTTTAGACTCTTTTTTCTTTTCTTTTTGCACTGCTGCTTTCCTTCATTTTTTGATTTTTTAAAATCGATTTTAAATAAAATCGAGAGAGGAGGGCTTACCTGGGTTTACTCCTTGAATCTCTGGCAAAGATGGAGGTACATTAAGCACCAATGACCCTCAAGGGCGGCTCCTAGGCTGAAACCCTAGCAGAGATTTGGGGAAGGGGTTTGTTTCGATGAATTTTGGGAAAATGGCAGATAGCCATTCTTTTTTAGGTTTTAGGAACAAACAAAAACGGCGTCACTTTGTTTTTTAAAATCAGACGCTGAAACGGCACCGTTTGGTGCTCAGTTCGTGCATTTAGGTGCCGAAACAGCACCGTTTGGTGCTAGGACCATATGCCCGACCCGATCCAAAGAAAGGATCCGCGTGTTTTATAAAGAGAGAATATTTACGCGCTTGGTCCCTTTTTTTGCGCCGCTATCTCGGTTAGGCCTTTTTATTTCTTTTCTTTCTTTTAAATTTTGTCCAGTAATTTTGGACAAGATTAATTTAGTCCCCTTTTAAACGTTGCACTCAAGGACCTGGGTAAATTGCGTTTTAATCCTCCTTGGTTTGCGAGCGTCATTTTTTGGTCCTCCTTTCTGTTTCAATATTTTATTTATTTATTAATTATCCCTTTTAGTTTATACTTATTTTCAATTGAGTTATTTGTTTTAGTTTACACAATTCTTTTATTATTTTAGATTTATCTATTATGCATTATTTTAGATATTATTTATTATTTCAATTGGGTTATATTAATTATTCATTATTTTGATTATTTTAATATATTATTTTGAATTCTTTTACCAATTTTACATTATTTTGATTTGATTGTTTTGACTTTCATTTATACATATTATTAGTTGTTTTATTTTATAACTTATTTATTTTGAAGGTCACTTTTGTAAATGTTTCTAGGTTTTAAGAATTTGTATGATATTTAATTTAAATACTTCTATATGTTTTTATTTTATATACATATACCAATAATTTATATTAAAATTATTTTTATACTATGTATATATCATTGATTTCACATTATTTTATGCATATATTTTTTTAAATCTATTTATGTGTATAGGTATATATTTTTTTATTCCCTATTTTATTATATATAAATATTTTGTTTATTTTAATAACCTTGATATATTATTTTCATGCATAAATTATTAACTTTAGTCTTTTTATTTTCATGCATATTACTTATTTAGACTAACATGTATTATTTTATACTTTGATTTTCTCCTTACTTAATATTTTATTTTAGAATCTATTATGTATATAATTTCTTTTTTTATGGACTCTATTTTAAATTACATATTTATTTATTCCAAACATTTTTATATATCATTATTTTTTATATATACATACATTATTTTATATCGAGTTTTTATTACATATGTAGTATTTAAATAAACACATATTATATATATATATATATCTTTGGTTTATTTGTTTTAAAACTTGCTATATGTTATTTGTATTAATTGGCTTGCCATTGTATGTACCCAAATTCATTCCCTTCAAATTTCATATTACGATCATTCATTAGTATAACATTTTATCCATGTATATTATTCAATGTTTGTAATCTCGTTTATTTACATTATCGCATTGTGATTTAAACTTTAACATCTTGATTGATATTAGTAGTTCCATTGTCATTCCAAATAGGCTAATGAAATGCATTTTGAGCCAATTTTAAAATTTGCGTATTTGAAAATTCTTCAAAATAAGGCAATATTTGTGTGTTTAGAAATTTGAGAAATCGTGCCCTATCGTGCTGGGTTTCGGTTTTCTGTTTGACCAAATAACCAAATATCCTTTTAATCGCATATTTTGAAAATCAAAGATGATCTCGTGTCGTGGTATAAAGCGTGTCATATCCTAACGTCTTTGGATGTGATGTTTTTATTCCTTTGGAACGAGTGAATCTTGAGATTCAATTCAAAATTAATTAACATTCTTTAAAAAGTATCACACCTTAAACATTTTCAAGTTTTCAACACAAGGACATTAGCTAATCAATTTGGTACCAATTTTGGGCATTGCGAGGGTGCTAATCCTTCCTCACACATAACCGACTCGAACCTGTTTTCTTATATTTCAGAGACAAAAATTATTGTTTTAATAAATCCAAATGTTTTATTAAAATAATCCATCTTAAGGTGATCCGATCACACGTTGAATAAAAGATCATGGCGCGACTCAATATTTCATTTTAAAGTCAATCCCTTTTTTTCAAACTCAAAAAATGGTTTCGATAGCTTGGTGACTCCATCGGGATCTGGTTGAGAGTCGGGCCATAAATTGATTAATTTTTGTCCTTTTGATTGAAAATTTGGAAAATTGTTTTGAAAAATCATGTTTCTTTTGATGCATTTGTTTGTGCTATGATGGCAATAATGTCGAGTCTCATTAACTACTTTGGCATTGCATTGCATGACCGTTGTGGTCACACCTTTAAGTGGGAGTGAGAAACTATGCCTTCGTGAGGTTTTCATCTCCGCATGGGCTAGAGGATTGCCTCCGGGATACATTTGTACCTATGTGCTTCGTGAGATTTTCATCTCCGCATGGCCATAGGGAAATGTGTCCCCCTGAACCGAACTCGGTCCGTATGAGCCTATAATGGGTGAGGATCGAGGAATCTGCTGGTTCAGGTACCTCTCTTTAGAACAAAACCACATCTAGTGAACCCTAGGAGCCTACCCTAGGTAGAACCATGCCAAACCCAGAGAGTCACCCGGATAGGAGTTCTATGTTGTTTATTTCTCCTGTGCTAACTTGTTTTGTTTTGTTTTGGTTGTATTGCATTCTCATCATAGAAAGGAGATGTTGATTCAAATTCGATTGCTAAATAGAAGAGTTTGTCATAAGAAAATAGATTGCTTGATAAAGTGGGTTATAATACGTTGGTCCAAATATAGTCCAAGTAAACACAACAAGAAAAGATTGATAGTATATGACTTTTCCTCGTTGTTGTGGGATTCAAGCAAAAAGGATTATTCGAGAGCCATCACGCCTCAATTGTCTTAAAGAAGCTTATGAACATCGCGGAGGATAAGTGAGTGAAGAGTCACGACCGAGATCAAGCAACAAGGAGCCAGAAGAGACATTTATTGAGAAAGTTCACGGGACACAACCATAACATCCGGATAAGAAGAAAAGGATTGGTGTCTTCACTTGGACTATGAAGACATTGTCGTATATGTAACCCGTTTTATGTAAAGAAATTTATTTTCGATCAAAGTTGTTCTAATGGAATTGAATTCAGAATCAACGCCTATCTTTCTTCTTTGCATTCATTCCATGCATTTGCATTGCATTTCATGCATTTGCATTACATCACATCATATGCATTAAAATTTGTAGAAAGATTCTAATTAATTAAAAATTATTTCAGTTAACCTAGAAAACATGGAACAAAGGTTGGAGAGAATAGAGCAAATGCAAATACAGATGCAAGAGCAAATGTTCAGAATTCAACAGGATATGCGGAATCAAATGTTAGAATTCCAAAGGAATGTGATGAGCCAATTAACCCAATTATCAGCGGAAGGGCTTGAAAAGAAGAAAGGCCCAGTAGTCAACAGTGAGGATGATAAGGAAGACTTCGTTTATCCCTCCGATTGCACTCCAATAAGTGTTCGGACCAAACGGATGTACATTTACAAGGGGTTCTTATCATTATCGGATCCCAATATCGCATCGATGCCTCGGTACTCACCGAACTTTTCGATGGGTCTGGTGGTGATCGAGTCAATCCCGTTGTTCTTGGCCTAGCGAAGCAAAGAAAAAGGGAGAGTGGGTTTCAATGGCCCCGAAGAGGAAGGACAAGGATGTGAATAATACGAGTGGGTATAACAAGGGCCATTCGAAGCCGTTTATAGTAAACCAGCCAAAAAAGGCAGTTATCAGTTATTTGGTCTCCCCAAGAGAAGAACTCAATCCAAAATCAAACTCAGAAAAACCCCGGTTCGTACCCATCCCAATCTCGTATAGAGAGATGTACCAAATGTTGTTTGTCGCACATGTTGTAGTCTCTTTTTACCTAAAACCAATACAACCCCCATACCCAAAATGGTATGACCCAAATGCCCAGTGTGAGTACCACGCGGGGATCAAAGGGCATTCGATAGAAAATTGCCTTGCTTTCAAGAAATTGGTGGAAAAATTCATCAACATGGGTATTGTGAAGTTAGATGACACGCCAAATGCAGAAATATGAACCCGGGAGTGTTTTGGACAATTGCATCATGCGGAAGAAACTCCCTGTAGTATTTAGAGCTTACTCAGAGTAATGTACAAAATGCACTTGTTGCTTTAAGCCTAGAAGAAACAAGAACTTTTTTTTTTGTGAAATAGGCTTGTGTCCAGAATTTTTATTTCAATAAAGTACATCTTTTTAAACAAATATGTTTTCATTCTTTCCATTTCATATTATAAATTCTTTTGTTTTTAGAATATTCTTTCATTCTTTATTCATGACCATACCATACAAATAATCATCCTTAGAATTATTTATTCTTTGGATTTTTTGCCTTCATACCTAGGTACCCAGATATCAACGACATGAGTGACATTGTTATCGACTTCCTTTTGAATGAGATATGGGCCTAAGGGATCTAAGGACTTTGAAGATGACAGAGATTGTAGTCTATCTTTTGGTTTGTCAAGGATGGTAGAACAAGATGAAAATAGACTCTACCTAGCAAGAGGTCAGTGGATGTTGTGAGCTTAGGAAAAGGATAAAGATCGAAGCCTAACTCACCACAAAAATAAGGTGAGACATCATTGAGCTATTTTCAAGAATTCCAAGATGTTTTCGCACGATCATATCAAGGCACGCCAGGCTATTGAAACGTGTGTATGCTATTAAGGTTTGTGTTTAAAGAACACGTGTTAATGGTTCTACAATGGCCAAGCTAATCAAGAGGTTCAAGCTACTGGTCTACCCAGAAAGGGAAATTGCATCAAATGCCAAATTGAGGAAGACAAGACTTATGTGCCTCCTCCATTTTTTATATATGTGGGGCATAGATATTATGAGGCCGATCTCGTCAAAAGCATTTGGCCGACACCAATTCATCTTTGTGATTGTCAATTACTTCACTAAGAGGGTGAAGGTCACTTCATATGCCAAAGTTGCAAACTCAACAGTCATCAAATTCATATTCAAATCCGAATCCAAATTCAAATCCAAATCCAAATCCAAATTCAAATCCAAATCCAAATTCGAATTCAAATTCAAATTCAAAAAAAGTGGCAATAAAGAATGTCAGAAAGAAACATAATTGAACACTACCAAAGATTTACTGGTCCGCTTCAAAGATCGACACTATATCAAGGCAAACAAAAGGCAAGAAAAACATTCAAAAATTTTTGAAAAATGACTGAGACTTGTAAAGTTTGACATAGAGAAGTTACCATTTACCCTCTATGTTTCTTGAACGTTGGCCAGGACCTTCACCGGGGCATCTTTCCCATTGGTTTATGAAAGGAAAACAATTGTTGGAAGTTAAGATTCCTTTTCTCCAAGCTTTGATTGAATTAAGAATTGGATAAAGATGATACGGGCTTATGACAAAAAGGTTCGCCCAAGAGAATTTCATGATGAGGACCTAGCATTAAGAAGGATTCTTTTCATACAAAGGACTTCAGAGGGAAGTAAATGCCAAATTTGGCAGAACCTTATGTGGTGAAGAAGGCTTGTTCTGGAAGATCATTAACTTTGACCAATATGGATGGTAAAGATATGGTCAAGCCAGTGAATTCAGATTTTTGTCTAAAAGGAGAGGCCAAGGTGAAAACCCGCAAAGGGCCACTTTGAGACAAAAACAAAATTATTCAATCAAAAAGAAGAAAGAAAAAGAGAGGCCAAGGCGAAAACCCGCAAAGGGCGCCTTGAGACCAAAGGGGATTTGAGTTGAAAATCAAAAAAGGGCGGCTCAAATTTTGATCAAAGTGGGGCATACAACAGTCTTGCTATGCCTGAATTAACAATGAAGAAGTATGATACGTCTTGAGGCATCGACAAAGTACTCCGGATCCCCTAAACGCATATCGAGGTTAAAATGGTTCTCAAGAGGTTTGAACAGAGAAGCTCAGGCTGCGATATCTGGGGCACCTAGTTTCCATTTTACCCATTTTAAATTTTTTTTTTGTGATTATTTTATTCGTTTCAAAATACACTACCAATAAATTTCCCTCAGGATTGCATTTGCTATCTTTGCTTAACTTATTTGTTTCGAGGTATGCTCCTAATTAATTTCCTTCTTGTCTATTGTTATGATCTCTCTCAAGCATTGAAATAACGATTAGTGGACTAATAATACTTTCATAAAAGGAGTTTCGCATATTACTCTGGAAGCTTCTGAATAATACAAGATTTTAAAATGGGACTATTGTTTAAAACTCACCAAGTTTAAGGAAGAGTCTAAATGTAACATACGAGAATTTGGAGCCTTACTTTTGTTATGTTTCTATGTGTTTGGTATGCTTTGTTTATTAATCTGGTATGTTTGGGGGCCCCGGGAAGGCACGGGGTTAAGCTTGAGCCTTAGTGAAAATTTTGTTTCTAGGTACTTTAGGGAGAGTTAATGAGGCAGGCCTTAAGGTTAATTACTTGTGTTTGTTGACACAAGAAGTGGTGTAGTAAAGTGGCAAGGAGACGCCACTTGGGTTGCAGGGAAGTGGTGTCACAAGGGAGCAGCAGGGGGAAGAGGTTCGAGTCACGTGTGATGCATTTTGGAGTTCTTTTTGGCGCGTGGATGGAGGGATGATGGTTATGCATGGACTCTTCAAGGGTGAGAGTTGAAGGAGTCAAAATGTTTGAATTAGTGGCCATGAGGTGATGGTGGAGGTTGAATGGGTCAAACAAAATCAAATGGATGACGGAGAGGGAAAGTAGGAGGAAATCATAGAAGGGGGATGTTGGTTGAGAGGTTGGCCGAATTAGGGAAGGTGTGTGAGTGTGTGTGCACGGTTTAGTTTGGCTAGGAGGAGCCAGACCTTCATTTGTAGCACATAGACTTTTTATTGAACATTTTGGTCATAAGGGTGTGTCGTTTCCTTCAAGTGATCATTTTTAGAATTTTGTTAGCAAAATCAATCTTAGAAACACTCTCATTCTCTTTTGCACTTTAGAACATTTGCTTCTTTTCTCATTTACCAAAACCGAAACCATCATTTTTGCTATCACTTTTGCATTCATTTCTTTTGCAACCAAAACCGCAACACCTTTAAGTCTCATTTCTTCTCCTTCTCGTTTCTTTATAGCCGAATCTCCCTAGTGCATTTGCTTCTCATTTCTTCATAGCCGAACTTGTAAGTGTCATAGCCGAAACTTATTCTTTGTCTTTATTGTTTCTCTTCTCTTCTTTGTTTCATATTATTTTTGTAGAAGCCGAATCCTTTTGTTTTGCATCAAGTGTAGGCACCATTTCTATCGATTGTGCTAGTAGCCAATTTTAGACCCTCCACTCGTCAATCTCTTGGTTCGGTAAGGAGCCTTATTCTCATTATCTTCTCGTTTTCTTTCTTTTTCCTCTTGGTTTGGTGAAACCGAAATCTTGACTCACTTCTTTGGGCACTGATCGATTGTAGAAGGGTGCAGCACCATCATTTCTTCTTCGTGTGGCCTACTTTCGAGAGGATCTTGGTAGGTTGGATAGTGGCCGAATGTTTTGAAGGGGGCCTTTATTAATTCGGTTGGCCGAAAGGCCACTTCCTTTATTCTATTTCTAAGAATCGGTTTTATCATGGTGTTTATTTAGGGACTCAATCAGTTTCTTAGGCCAAGTCTGCTAGTCGGCTTCTGTTGATCAAGGTAAGGAACTTCATCAATTTGAATACATTTTCTCGCTGTTTTCTTTCAATGCCTTAACCCTGTTTCCTGATCAAGATCCTTTCATAGATTCGAATGCCAGTCAAGTGAAGGGGGGTTGGACTCGTAGTCCTTGCCCCTAAGTTTAAGAAACGTGCAGTATCGGCAGTACGAGACTTTCCGCCGGTGAAACACCCCAAACCCGGCCCATGAGCTTTGACCAGATTTGGTATGTTCCTCAAGTAAACTGGTTCAAAATTCTTTTGTTCTTAGGAAAACTTGTGTGATTTTAAGAAAAATATTGTTTTGGGTTGGGCTTGTGTTGAAAACAAAAAGTTCGCTTTTATATTGAAATCCTTTTTATCTTAAGTGACAAAATATTTAGGCTTAGTTTAAAAGAAATTTCAATTAAATTTTAATAGATAAAATTCATAATCATAATAAATAAAAATAAGTGTAAAGTAATTCAACTATGGCCTTATGGCCTTATTACATCAAACAATTCCCAAAATAATTCAAAGTACTAAAATAAATTCAAGAGTCCTCAAAATATAAACTTCATGTTGAGCATGGCCACCATAAGTTTTGCCGCCCCGGTCCATCACTGCTCATCACCGAAAAATGTTCTCAACGGGGTGAGTCAAACAGACTCAATGCGTATACGACACTAAATCATAATAGAATCAGCATATCACATATTACACATTCAAAACATAGAATACAGGTTATGATGCATTCCCAAACCCAAACCTAGTTGTCCATCCGCTACACACCCCGCACGCCGGCCACACACCGTGGGGACTACTAAGTCGACCCTCCATCCGCTACACACCATCGAAGGCGGCTGCGATCGATGTGCTCATCGCCCATATAAAATTTTGTGGCATAGCCACCAGATAATTGTGTCATGAGACACCACATTCGAGATAATGTAACCGGTTACCACATTCGGGAGATAATGTGACCAAGTCACCACATTCGGATAGTGAGACCGTAGTCATCACATTCACTTTCCCTTTTCATATATCCCGAATGACCCATATTATTCATATCATGCATATCATACTTAAATTCTCATTCTTATAAATTTTCACATGTTATAAATAACATATTTCATAATCCTACTGGAAGTAGGAAACGTACCTGAGTACTTTGTACCATATTATGGTACCTTCACCACATTCTTATAAACATGCATATTTTACATATTACCATCAATCTTATTAAAAGTTAGTGTGGGGTACACACCTGATTCGCTCAAAATTTCCTTGAGATCTCGAAAAGCTTGATCTAATGCTTAGATCCTTAATCCCTACATTGATTTATCACTTATTACCTTAATAAAAAGCCATTCGGCCAAAACTCCAAATCCTAGTAGGATTAGTATTCTTACCTAGTTGCCGATTGGAACACCAACAAATCCCAAACTGCTCTCCTTGTTTCACTAGGAATGTCAAAATCCCTAAAACCTTACGTTAGACTTAATCTTAATCATCAAAACATAAATCAAGGCCTTTGGTCGAATATTCACATGTCTTACCTTAATCTTAGAAATCCCGAATACTCCTCCTTTTAGTCGACTATGGCAAAAATCCCGAAAGAATCCTTCCAAATTTTGGCAAATAAGAATATTGATGGGATTAGTCCTAGATTTCGACAAATCTAAAAGAAAAGAATAGAAATCAAAACTTGTTCTTACCCTTTGTTGAAGAAATCGACAAGACCTATGCTTGAAGCCCTCAAAGATTCGGCTTTTGATGGATTGGAAAGAAAAGAGAAGGAAGAATAAAGATGGAGGATTCAAGCTATGGCTTCTAATGGAGAGGAAAATATTCGGCTAGGTTCCAACAATTACTTAATCTCGACTTGAAAAAGAAAAGAAAGAAAAGAAGAGAAGAGAGCACAAGAATTCTACAGAAAGGGGGAAGCACAAATTGATGAGTAGCCCTCCTTCCTTCCTTTTATAGCCTAAATTATCATCTAAGGAGTCCCTTACTTGGCCACCACTCCTCTATCTCGATAACTTTATCCTTTAATTATCACTTAAAATAAAAGATAATTCAACAACTATCCTTACTTTAAATAAATTATTAAACTCAAAGTCCCTTACTTGGCCATCACTTCTCCCTTATTTTCCTCTTTATCTCTTTATTCAAATTAAAAGAATTTAATCCAACAATTATCTCTTGAAAATAATGATAAATAAATCCCTTATTTATCCACTATTTATAAAATAATAAAAGCTCCTAATTTATAGCCATGTGCCGTCCACCTCTCTGCTCCTTGTAGCAAAATAAAATTTCTTTTATTTGCTTCCCATGTGACTCGAACTTAGGCCCATTCCTCTTGCATATGGCGCCATTTCCATAGGCCCTAAGTGGCATCTTGCATCACTTTTCCAAGCCTGCTTGTGTGTCAAATTTCACAAACTTTTTCTTTTAAGGCCACCTTGCCTTAATTTCCCTTTTAAACCTTAAAACTCGTCATTTCTAGGTCATTTCTAAGTTTCCAAAAATTTTCGATCGGCTCTGTAAACTTGACATTTCCTTACATTTCCATGACATTTCCTTACATTTCCAAGGTTCTAAAATGTTCACTTTCACTTTCCTTTTAAACTTAACATTTCCATACATTTCCGTGTTTCCAAAAGTGTTCAAAATATATTCATAACACATAAGATATGTCATTTCGCACAATTAAACCAAAAATGCATAGGCCCTTTTCAGATGTTACAGTTCTACCTCCTTAAAAATAATTTCATTCTCTAAATTACTTATTAACGAATAATCGCACCTCTTAACTCACCGCACTACACTTATGCTGCGCGACTGATCTTAATAGAATCATCATACTTCCTAGGCACAATTTTTTAAGTTCACGCCCCTAGAACTCATTTCTAACGCCTCGACTTATCCGATTAAAAAGTTTTATGAAATAGTCTTTCTTTCACTTGTTTACCCACGAAGAAGTTTTATGAAAAAGAATTTAGGAGTGGTTCTTTTCTGATTCATACATGCACACAGTCTTTCCATTCATTCATACATCCATCAAACAATTATGAACTTTCGCTCATTCAGAGAAACGTTGTAGTTTTCATTGTTATTGTTTTTCCACTACCTGTGGGTATTTTAGTAATTTTGTCCTACTGTGGGTATTTTTTGAAATTTTTCCAAAAGAAAGAGTTCTTTGGTGATTTCACACAAATTATTTTGGTATTTTTAAATTTCTGGTATTTTGGAAAAATTTTGAAATTCGAGGGTATTTTTAAATTTTGACCTCGGGGTATTTCTTGTAATTTTTCACAAGCCGGGGTAAATTTGTAAAATCTTATAAATCAGGGATATTTCAAAGGTTGCAAAACTTTGAGGGTTCATTTTGAGAATTGTACTTTTCAAAACGGTGATGTTAAGTAAAATTTTGGAAATCGTGGTCATTTTGGTAATTTTATAAGTTAGGGGCAATTTTGAAATTTCCAAAATTCAAGGTATTTTTGATAATTTGCAAATTAGGGTTTTTGAACATTTATAAAATAATGATATTTTGGCAAAACTGTTGAGTAGTTGGTCATTTTATAAACCAAGGGCATTTTTGTAATTTCACAAATCAGAAAATATTTCGAGAAGTAAAGATAGTTTTCACAATTTAAAAGAGTAATTTTAAGAGTTTTAAAACTAGGGTTTTGTTGTTTTAAAAAAAAACACGGCTAGTTCCCTTTCGGGTTTTAGTCATTGTGTTTAGCCTATGACCGCGTCCTCTTGGTCGTGGTGAACCAAAGCTACGCACTGTGCAGATTCGAGTGGAGAGGAGGTGAGTCACGTGGATCGCTTAAATACCAAGCTCCCACCGAAACCATTCCTAGACATGCGCATGCAGGTTGCCACACCCATCGAGCCTTCCGGGTTAGGGTGAACCGGCTACGCACTGCAGGATTCTGCGAAGAGGAGGTGAGTCACTAGGATCGCTTAAATACTGTGCTCTTCCGGATCCAATCCTAGACATGCGCACAATAGTTGCCACACCCTAGCTCTGACTTAGCCATAGGTTTGTTTAACGATTAAGTCTTATGTGTTTGTGTTTGAGTAGACTAGTCCTAGGGTTCAAGTTCCTATCATGCTTCTCTACGCTCTATTCCTTTTCTACCCTTCCATATTTCATAACACATAATCACACAAATAGTTAGGGTACTTACCGTGGATCATGGTCTGAGACTTAGGTGCCATGCCGTAAAACCTCGCTTATTTCATAAAATTCTTTCAAAAGCTTACTTGGCTCGATTTGAAAATGTTTTGGGCCTTAGCCCACAAAAGCCGAGAGTTTAAAACTGGCTCGATATAAATCGAAACACCCCAAACCCCGGCCCACGAGCTTTGACCAGATTTGGTATGTTCCTCAAGTAAACCGGTTCAAAATTCTTTTGTTCTTAGGAAAACTTGTGTGATTTTAAGAAAATATTGTTTTGGGTTGGGCTTGTGTTGAAAAAAAAGTTCATTTTATATTGAAATCCCTTTTATCTTAAGTGACAAAATATTTAGGGTTTAGTTTAAAAGAAATTTCAATTAAATTTTAATAGATAAAATTCATAATCATAATAAATAAAAATAAGTGTAAAGTATTCAACTATGGCCTTATGGCCTTATTACATCAAACAATTCCCAAAATAATTCAAAGTACTAAAATAAATTCAAGAGTCCTCAAAAATATAAACTTCATGTTGAGCATGGCCACCACAAGTTCTCGCTGTCCTGGTCCATCATCACTGCTCATCACCTGAAAAATGTTCTCAACGGGTGAGTCAAACAGACTCAATGTGTACACGACACTAAATCATAATAGAATCGTGCATATCACATATTACACATTCAATGTAACACCCCAACCTAACCATCCGTAGCTCCTTTTTCTACCCCGTGTGGTACCAAACCACCGGGTGGTGCTAAACCACCGTGACCAAAGTCACAAATAATCAAGTTGTGGGGCCAACCCACTTGTGATACCAAATCACCGGCGATAATCCCATATCTCAAAAATGGGGCCAACCCACGGTGGTGTTAATCCACAGGACGCAGTCGCTATGAGGTGCCAAACTCGTGTCCCAAAGACACAAATGTGATACAAAATCACCGTGACCAAAGTCACGAATAATCAAGTTGTGGGGCCAACCCACGTGTGATATCAAATCACCGCGACAATCCCATATCTCAAAAGTGGGGCCAACCCACGGTGGTGTTAATCCACGTGGACGAAGTCGCTATGAGGTGCAAACCTCTCCGTGTCCCAAAGATACAAATGTGATACCAAATCACTGGAGGTGCCAAACCTCCGTGTCCAAGACACGAATATCAATCTTCCCCTCCTCTCATATTGCCCATACCAATGCAATAGATAAATAAATCATGTCAATATACTTTGATATGAACATATAACCAATACATATCGTAGATCGTGATATTAAACAACATATAGCAACATCATATCGAAACGGACTTACCCGTATCCTTGCTCATACCCATCAAGGTATCATATCAATATCTTATAGTTTCGGCTTTAACAACTTGAATAGTTATTTAACACACATATATATATATATAAACCAAGTTATAAAGTGTGTAAGATACACACCTGACACTACCGCAAGTACTAAAATCCAAAGACCCGATCTACCGCACTTGATCACCTTGTCCTACAATCGCCAATATTTAAATTATAAACAAAGGCCATTCGGCCATACTACTAAATCCCAATGAGTTATCACTTGAAATACCAAGTCTTACCTAAAGCTTACCCAAAACGATTTGACAAAGAAACGAGGCTTAGATTGATTGCTTCCAACGTCCCGAGGAGCCTAAAAGAAATCGATTTCTAAGAATGATTAGAACCTTGCAACAATTGCCCAAAATTCGCCTTTGTCCACAAGAGGAACAACATAGAAACAATAAAAAGACTAAGGAAAACGGCCATAACACTTACCTATCTTCCAAAACCGATTGAAGAAAACCAAATGAAGTCCTACCCTTGAAGAAATTCGCCAAGACAAATCAAATAGGATATGAGAGTTTCGCTATGATTTTGAAAGAAAACAATTGATATTCGCTACCAAAAGAGATGAAGAATTAGTATGGCAAAGAAGAAAAGAAAAGAAAAAAATGAAAAGGGAAGAAGGATGATTCGGCTTTAGCAACTAATGAAAGAAAATCAAGGGGAAAGGGAAGAAAGAGATTCGCCAAGAAGAAAGTAAAAGAAATGTTGTGATTTTGAACAATATTCAAAAGAAAGAAAAGAGAGAAAATGGGATTAAGAGATTCGCCAACACCTATTTTACTAAAGAAGAAAAGTGCACAAAATGCACAAAGTTCAAATGTAGTTTTGTTTCAAAAGGAAAATGAGAGAAAGAGAATGGTATTTGGTTCAACACAAAAATGAGAGCTAAAATCCAAAGCAAATTTGTACAAAATGCCTAGGTACATTCGGCCAAAGAAGGAGTTTTTGGAGAGAAAAGAAACAAATGCCAAAAGGTGCACAAATGCTAAAGTTGGCCAACTATCCTTCCCAAACCTCCTATCAATATTCGGCCACCCCTAGCCATACATGCCGTCCACATACATGCACTAAAGGCCTTGGAATAGTTTCCAAAACATCTTCCTTAAGCCAAGCCTTGAAATCCTCTACATTCCCAATGTTGAAGGAATTTTATCCCAAAATCTAGCAATTCTATCCCTTATTTCATGCTTACCATAACCTTAAGTCTTCTTGCCAAAAAAAAAAATTGTCCATCTTATCCATATGTATAGTTGACCGACACTTAATGCTAGGATGTACAAAAATAAAATCCTCAATATGCTTTCCATGCTACTCAACCACTTCCTCAAGCAACCTTTCAACCTCCTTATCCAATATGCCACTAACTCCTCATGTGCTTTAATTTAACACTTAAATTATCTTAAGTGTCAAGCTCACTTAATCCACTTCATTAAATTTTCCACACTAAAATAATTCTAGCTTAGCTAATATTTCCAAGCCTTCACACAAATATACTAAGCACAGAATAACAATCATATCCGAGCTAACACAAATAACAAGATGTTACTCTAATATTTTTAGGATGTTACATTCAAAACATAGAATACAGGTTATGATGCATTCCCAAACCCAAACCTAGTTGTCCATCCGCTACACACCCCCGCACCGCTGGGCCACACCGTGGGGACTACTAAGTCGACCCTCCATCCGCTACACACCATCGAAGGGCTCGCAGCACGCCGACGTGCTCATCGCCTATATAAAATTTTGTGGCATAGCCACTCAGATAATTGTGTCATGAGACACCACATTCGTGATAATGTAACCGGTTACCACATTCAGATAATGTGACCAAAGTCACCACATTCAGATAGTGAGACCGTAGTCATCACATTCACTTCCCCTTTTCATATATCCCGAATGACCCATATTATTCATATCATGCATATCATACTTAAATTCTCATTCTTATAAATTTTCACATGTTATAAATAACATATTTCATAATCCTAGTGGAAATAGGAAACGACTTGAGTACTTTGTACCATATTATGGTACCTTAGCCACATTCTTATAAACATGCATATTTTACATATTACCATCAATCTTATTAAAAGTTAGTGTGGGGTACACACCGATTCGCTTAAAATTTCCTTGAGATCCCGAAAAGCTTGATCTAATGCTTAGATCCTTAATCCCTACATTGATTTATCACTTATTACCTTAATAAAAGCCATTCGGGCCAAAACTCCAAATCCTAGTAGGATTAGTATTCTTACCTTGTTGCCGATTGGAACACCAATAAATCCTAAACTGCTCCTTGTTTCACTAGGAATGTCAAAATCCCTAAAACCTTACGTTAGACTTAATCTTAATCATCAAAACATAAATCAAGGCCTTTGGCCGAATATTCACATGTCTTACCTTAATCTTAGAAATCCCGAATACTCCTCCTTTTAGTCGACTATGGCAAAAATCCCGAAAGAATCCTTCCAAATTTTGGCAAATAAGAATATTGATGGGATTAGTCCTAGATTTCAACAAATCTAAAAGAAAAGAATAGAAATCAAAACTTGTTCTTACCCTTTCTTGAAGAAATCGACAAGACTCTATGCTTGAAGCCCTCAAAGATTCGGCTTTGATGGATTGGAAAGAAAAGAAAAGGAAGAATAAAGATGGAGGATTCAGCTATGGCTTCTAATGGAGAGGAAAATATTCGGCTAGGTTCCAACAATTACTTAATCTCGACTTGACAAAATAAAAGAAAGAAAAGAAGAGAAGAGAGCACTAAGAATTCAGCAGAAAGGAGGAAGCACAAATTGATGAGTAGCCCTCCTTCCTTCCTTTTATAGCTGAAATTATCATCTAAGGAGTCCCTTACTTGGCCACCACTCCTCTATCCGATAACTTTATCCTTTAATTATCACTTAAAATAAAAGATAATTTAGTAACTATCCTTACTTAAATAAATTATTAAACTCAAAGTCCCTTACTTGGCCATGACTTCTCCCTTATTTTCCTCTTTATCTCTTTATTCAAATTAAAAGAATTTAATCCAACAATTATCTCTTGAAAATAATGATAAATAAATCCCTTTATTTATCCACTATTTCTAAAATAATAAAAGCTCCTAATTTATAGCCATGTGCCGCCCACCTCTCTCGCTCCTTGTAGCAAAATAAATTTTCTTTTATTTGCTTCCCATGTGACTCCGAACTTAGGCCCATTCCTCTTGCATATGGCGCCATTTCCATAGGCCCTAAGTGGCATCTTCTGCACCACTTTTCCAAGCCTGCTTGTGTGTCAAATTTCACAAACCTTTTCTTTAAGGCCACCTTGCCTTAATTTCCCCTTTAAACCTTTAAACTCGTCATTTCTAGGTCATTTCTAAGTTTCCAAAATTTTTGATCGGCTCAGAAACTTGACATTTCCTTACATTTCCATGACATTTCCTTACAAGACATTTCCTTACATTTCCAAGACATTTCTTACATTTCTATGACATTTCTTACAAGACATTTCCTTACATTTCCAAGGTTCTAAAATGTTCACTTTCCTCTTTAAACTTAACATTTCCATACATTTCCTGGTTTCCAAAAGTGTTCAAAATATATTCATAACACATAAGATATGTCATTTCGTACAATTAAACCAAAAATGCATAGGCCCTTTTCAGGATGTTACAGCCGGGCTGTGGTAGAGAGTCGACGTCTACCTGGGATAGGCAAATAGCTATCGTTCCTGCTAGTGAAAGCGTCGACGTAGAGAGTATAGTCTTACGCGTTATCATGTGTGTAATTCTCACATACTCTGTATATTAATTATGCTATTAATTGTGTTGGCTGAATGCCAAAATGACTGAATTGGCAGTCGAGATACCCATGGGGGTAAGGTTGGAGACACCAGGTAAGTTCCATAATGACTTCATGTTCGAAATATGCGCATGTATGAATTAATTGGCTGTGTGCATTCAAAGCATGATCATTCATTTCAGTGATGTTAACATGTGCATGAACTTGGGATAAGATGCAAAAGGGGAAGAGTTATTTAGGGACTGGCCATAGTGGTTTGGTACCACACAAAGGTTGGCCCCACATATTTGATTCAAATGACTATGTCTCAAGTGGCTTGGTGCCACAAAGCTGGTTTCACACCACGAAATATGATTTAGTGACTCGTCCCGCTGGTTTGGTACCACAATTGGGTTGGCCCTACGATATCTATTCGGGATTATCATGTTGGTTTGGTACCATGGTGGTTTGGCCCACACATATTATTAGTGACTCTATCACGTTGATCCGTATCACGCTGGTCTCAGAACCACAAGTGGCTTGGTGCCACGGGCGATTGGTTGATCTGTGTGTTGTAGAGGATAGAAAGTAGGTGGATCGGGCCGCATTGCATACATGCTTAATATATTGATTTGTATGGGCTAAGGCCCAATGGCCTCTGTGGGCATAAAGCCCAGAGTTTGTTTAATGGGGATTTACACACTGAGTCTCGGTGACCCACCCTCTACTAAATTTTTTGTGTAATCATTAGATCATGGATTCGGAGCCGAGGTGGACTCGAGGTGGCCATGCATAATGCTCTAAGTAATTTTGTTTTCAATATTTTAAATTTCAATATTAGGTTTAAATTTTTGGTATTGTAATAAGGCCACTTAAACTTAAATTTGGGTTTTTTTATGGAATTGATACAGCATGCCTAATAAACAAACAAAGTGGGAGTTTTTTTCCTAAGATTAAAACTTGAACAAACAATTTTCAAAGGGCTAATGAAAGATGGGTAACGAGTAACAAATTGATTAAAATTTTCAATTAGAAACCGCAACATTGTTTTCAAACTGTTAGCTGTAACGAAATTTTCTTAAGTTCTATTTAGACAAAGAAACCTGACTTGCAATACGGCCTAGGTTAAACAATTACTTTAAATTTTCTCTAAAGGTACAATAATGATACACAAAAACTTTTTTCAACTCGTGATTTTTAGTTAGTTTTCCAAAATATTCTTTCCTGTAACATTCCAGATTCGGTCGTAGCGTTTTGACCGGGTTTGGGGTGTTACAATTGTGGTATCAGAGCCAAGTTCAAAAGCTCGGCTGTGGGTATAAAGTACAAAATATTTTTAAAAAAAAGACGGCTTAGAAAATGATTTCGATAAAACACATGTTTTCTGGAAGCATGGCATCTGAGTCTCCGGCACCAAATCCGCACGGTAAGTCTTCTAATCATTGGTTGCTCTGTATGACATAATTGTATTGTGATATGATCGCTAGTACTAAGAAATCCAACCTTAGAGACTGAAACCTGTAGGTATACACGTGTTTGCAAAGAATTACTCTTAATGCCATTTCATAAGACTGTTCGGTAATAAACTGTGAAAGAAAATACTAACTCATAAAACTTTTAACCAGATTAAATCGAATCGATAGTCATGAGTGCTAGAGGACGTGGTCGTGGCATGCGAGGCCTTGGTAGAGGCTGGGGTGTTGGGTCTGAACCTTCGGAATCAGGACATGGGCCGGAAGGTGAAGTGTCAGCATCGCCAGTTGCAGAAGTAGAATTTTAGGATCAAACTGGTGGAGACGATGCTGTGTCTCAGGCGATGTTACGTGTTTTGGAGAGAGTTACCGAGCAGTACGGATCGTGAGCTCAAAACTGCGGTCGAACAACTTCGAGCCAACAGTATCGAGATGTTTAGGGCAGCCGTGTGGCTCCTAACGTAGCCGAGTATTGGTTAGAAGTGGTTGAGTGCATCATGGATGACCTTGACTGTACCGCGGAAGAGAAGTTGAAGGGAGTAGTGTCTCTCCTCCGAGATGAGGCATGTCAATGGTAGCTCACGGTCAGAGATGGTACAGCGGCTGACCGCATCACCTGGGAGTTCTTTAAATCAGTGTTCCAAGGGAAGTACATTGGGTCGAGTTATGTGGACGCTCAGCGGAAGGCATTCCTTAATTTGGTTCAGGGAATTAAGTCAGTGGCCGAGTATGAGGCGGAATTTTTACGTCTGAGCCGTTATGCCCGGGGTATTGTTACAACGGATCATGAGCGCTGTGTTCGATTTGAGGATGGACTAAGAGATGAGTTGCTGGTACTGATAGCTCCGCAACGGGAAAGGGAGTTTTCCATTTTGGTTGAAAAGGCTAAGATAGCTGAAGAGGTAAAGAGGTCTGAAAGGCAAAACCAGGATAGGGACAATGGAAGGAATAAAAGGAATTTTGAGACGCCGTGGTCTATAGGGAATTTTAGAAGAGGCCTAGGTTAGATGGATCTGGTCGAGTCGCGAGGTCTGGCCGTTGGTCGATCTCAACTGTGTACTGATGTGGAAAATTTCATTCAGGAGAGTGTTGGTTGAGTGGTAGAGGATGCTTCAGATGTGGATCTATGGACCATCGGGTAAGGGACTGTCCGTAAGAGCCCAACAGAGCGCGACCAGAAGGTCAAGGATATACTCAGCCAGGAAGAGGTGGTCAGCAACCACAGAGAGGTCGTGGTCCAGCCAGAAGAGGAAATGGTTTCGGTCGGGGGCGTGGAGCATCGGGCAGAGGTGCTGGGAATATAGATGCGAGACAGCCTGGGTTGGTCTATGCAGCTAGACGCTAAGAGGAGGGTAATGCGTCAGACGTCATAACCGGTACGTTCCTTATTTCCAGCTTGCCTTTTTCTGCACTGATTGATATTGGGTCAACTCATTCCTATGTTGCTTGTACGGTGTTTGGAACTCTGAACATAGACTCCGAGATTGCTTCTAGGGAGATGACTGTACTTAGTCCTTTAGGACAATCTGTAGTGGTGAACAAACTCTTTAGGAATGGGCCTTTAGAAGTGCAATGGATGGTTTTCCCGACTGATTTGATGGAATTGCCGTTCGACGAGTAAGATTTGATCTTAGGAATGGACTGGTTAGTGAAGTATCGAGCAAACTTGGATTGTGCTGCTAAGCGCATGGTGTTAAGGACTCCTGAGGATAATGAAGTCTTAGTGATAGGCGAAAGGAGGAACTACTTGTCCAATGTAGTGTCTGCTTTAAAGGTAGAAAGAATGGTGAGAAAAGGATGCGAGGCTTTCTTAGCTTTTGTCAGTGCTCTGGAGGTCAAGGAGTTGACTATGAAGGATGTCAGAACAGTGAATGAGTTCTCCGATGTTTTTCCAGAAGAGCTTCCAAGGTTACCTCCGGATCGCAAGGTGGAGTTCGGTATTGATCTTCTTCCGAGAATAGTGCCAGTGTCTATTGCTCCATATAGAATGGCGCCGAAGGAGTTAGTGGAACTTAAAGCGCAGATTCAGGAATGGTTGGATCGGGGTTTTATTCGACCCAGTGTGTCACCTTGGGGAGCGCCGGTCCTATTTGTTAAGAAGAAGGACGGGTCGATGCGGATGTGCATTGACTTTCGTGCAACCGAACAAGTTGACGATTAAGAACAAGTACCGCTGCCTAGGATAGACGATCCGCTCGATCGCCCATGTAGGCGCCGGCCTTCTCAAAGATAGACTTGAGGTCGTGGTATCATCGCCTTAAGGTTAAGGAGGCGAGATATTCATAAATAGCTTTCGAACTCGTTATGGTCACTACGAAGTTCTTGGTGATGCTGTTCGGGTTGACAAATGCACCAAAAAAGATTTATGGACATGATGAATCGGGTATTCCAACCCTATCCGGACCGGTTTGTCGTGGTGTTCATAGACGATATCCCCGTTTATTCAAGCACGGAAGAGGAGCATGTTTCTGATCTTCTGGGTGGTGCTACTGATTCGAGGGAGAAGTAGTCAGACGCCAAATTCAAAGAAGTGTGAATTTTGCTGAAAGAAGTTACATTTTTGGGTCATGTTGTATCTCGCCGAGGGGATTAGGTTGATCCTCGTAAAATTGAAGTCGTGGTTGGACCGAAACCGCCTAAGTCCGTGGGCGTAGATTCGCAGTTTTCTTGGTTTAGCCGGGTATTATAGAAGATTTGTTGAGGGTTCTCGTTAATAGCCGCCTGCTAACCAAGTTATTACGTAAAAGGAGTACCGCTTGTCCGGTCGGATAAGCAACAGGAAAGTTTTAAGAAGTTAAAGAGGATTTTGACGGAGGCACCAAAGCAGCATTCACTGAGGCGTGGAAAGAGTTTGTCGTTTCATCGTGATGCATCGCATACGTGGTTAGGAAGTGTGTTGATGCAAGAGGAGAGAGTGGTGGCATATGCGTCTTGGCAATTGAGACCTCACGAGGTGACCTATCCCACGCATGATCTTGATTTAGCCTGCAGAGTTTTCGCTCAAGATTTGGAGACACTACTCGATGGGGAGAACTCCATCATCTACATGGATCACAAGAGCTTGAAATATCTCTTTACCTGTAAGGAGTTGAATTTGAGGCAACGGAGGTGGATTGAGTTGTTGAAGGATTATGACCGCCGATCGAGTACCACCCGTAAGGCTAACGTAGTGGCAAACGCGTTGAGTCGTAAGGTAATATCGGACTTGAGGGCAATGTTTGCTCATCTCAGCTTGTATGATGATGGAAGCTTGTTAGTGAACTTCAAGTGAAGCCTTCTTGGGTCGGGCTGGATAAAAGAAAAGCGCTTATCCGATGAATCGCTAATGCTAAGTTTCACTTAGTGGCGATGGTGAAATAGCAGACTTTAGTGTGAACAGTGATGGGGTATTGTGCTTTCGTAGAAAGATCTGTATGTCGAGGGATTTCGAGTTAAGGCAGAAGATTCTTCAGGAAGCACATAGTAGCCCGTATGCTATGCATCCCGGCGGAGTAAGATGTATCGAGATCTGCGTGAACAGCTTTTGGTGGCTGTGTCCAGGCGAGAGGTTACCGAAGTTTGTGGGTAGGTGTCCGACGTGTCACAGTGAAGGCAGAACATCGCTGCCGCCGTGGTTGTTACACAATGATAAAGATTCCACTTTGGAAGTGGGAGAGAATAACGATGGACTTTGTGAGTGGGCGCCCTCACGCCTACGAAGAAAGATTCAATGTGGATAATTGTGGATCGGTTGATCGAAGTCCGCTCACTTCATATCGGTTCGCTGATTATTCACTACAGAAGTTAGCCAAGTTGTATGTGGCGGAGATTGTGAGGTTGCATGGGGTACCAAGCTGTCAATTATATCGCATGTGGACCCTAGGTTTACATCACTGCTTTGGAAAGCGTTGCATCGTGCATTGGGTACAAGACTAGACTTCAAAGACAAAGATTTCATCCATGCATCGATGGCAAGTCCGAGAGGGTAATTCAGATCTTGGAAGATATGTTGAGAGGCTGTGTCATTGATTTCGTGGGTAGTTGGGAGGAGTTTCTACCGCTGGCAAATTCGTGATACAACAATAGCTACCAATCTAGTATCCAGATGGCCCCCTATGAAGCGTTGTATGGGCGGAGGTGTCGTACTCCTACTTGCTGGACAGAGTTGGGTGAGTGTCAGATGTTGGGTCCGAAATTGGTTTCCAAGATAGAGGAAAAAGTTAAGTTGATCCGGACTCGGCTGAAGGAAGCTTCCAACAGGCAGAAATCCTATGCTGTTCTGAAGCGTAAGGATATAAAATTTGCAGTGGGTGATCAGGTGTTTCTGAAAGTTTCGCCTTGGAAGAAAGTTTTGAGGTTTGGACGGAAGGGCAAGTTAAGCCTCAGGTTTATCAGGCCTTATCGAGTGTTGGAATGAGTGGGACTAGTGGCATATCAGCTCGAGTTACATCCAGAACTGAGACAGATACATGATGTATACCATGTCTCGATGTTAAGGCGCTACCGTTCGGATCCATCTCACATAGTGCCAGTGGAGGAAATCGAAGTGAGACCTGATTTATCTTTTGAAGAGGAACCAGTTCAGATCTTAGACCGAGATGTTAATGTATTGCGGAGATAAACGGTTCTGTTGGTTAAATTTTTGTGGCGGAACCACGGTTCAGAGGAGGCCACGTGGGAGCCAAAGGATGTTATGCGTCAGCAATACCCTCACCTCTTTTGACCTGTAAATTTCGAGGCTGAAATTTCTTTAAGGGGTAGAACTCAGAACATCCGGGAATTTGGGGCCTTGCTTTTGTTATGTTTTCGTGTGTTTGGTATGCTTTGTTTATTAACTGCATGTTTGGGGGCCCCTGGAAGGCACTGGGTTAAGCTTGAGCCTTAGTGAAAATTTTGTTTCTAGGTACTTTAGGGAGAGTTAGCCGAGGCAGCCTTAAGGTTAATTACTTGTGTTTGTTGACACAAGAAGTGGTGTGGTAAAGTGGCAAGGAGACACCACTTGGGTTGCGTGTGGAAGTGGCGCCACAATGGAGCAAAGCAGGGGAAGAGGTTCGAGTCACGTGTGATGCATTTTGGAGTTTCTTTTGGCGTCGGGATGGAGGGATGATGGTTGCGGCATGGACTCTTCAAGGGTGAGAGTTGAAGGAGTAAAAATGTTTGAATTAGTGGCCATAAGCTGATGGTAGAGGTTGAATGGGTCAAACAAAATCAAATGGATGATGGAGAGGGAAACTAGGAGGAAATCATGGAAGGGGGATGTTGGTTGAGAGGTTGGCCGAATTATGGAAGGTGTGTGAGTGTGTGTACACGGTTTAGTTTGGCTAGAGGAGCTGACCTTCATTTGTAGCACATAGACATTTTGTTGAACATTTTGGTCATAAGGGTGTGCTGCTTCCTTCAAGTGATCATTTTTGAGAATTTTGTTAGCAAAATTAATCTTAGAAACACTCTCATTCTCTTTTGCACTTTAGAACATTTGCTTCTTTTCTCATTTTTAAAACCGAAACCATCATTTTTGCTATCACTTTTGCATTCATTTCTTTTGCAACCAAAACCGCAACACCTTTAAGTCTCATTTCTTCTCCTTCTCGCTTCTTCATAGCCTAATCTCCTAGTGCATTTGCTTCGCTTCTTCATAGTCGAACTTGTAAGTGTCATAGCCTAAACTTATTCTTTGTCTTTATTGTTTCTCTTCTCTTCTTTATTTCATATTATTTTTGTAGCTTCTAATCCTTTTGTTTTGCATCAAGTATAGGCACCCTTTCTATCGATTGTTCTAGTAGCCGATTTTAGACCCTCCACTCACAATCTCTTGGTTCTGTAAGGAGCCTTATTCTCATTATCTTCTCGCTTTTCTTTCTTTTTCCTCTTGGTTTGGTGAAACCGAAATCTTGACTCACTTCTTTAGGCAATCGATCGATTGTAGAAGGGTGCAGACCATCATTTCTTCTTCGTGGTGGCCTATTTTCGAGAGGATCTTGGTAGGTTGGATAGTGGCCAATGTTTTGAAGGGGGTCTTTATTGATTCGGTTAATCGTAAAAGGCCACTTCCTTTATTCTATTTCTAAGAATCGGTTTTATCATGGTGTTTATTTAGGACTCAATCGGTTTCTTAGGCCAAGTCTGCTAGTCGGCTTCTGTTGATCAAGGTAAGGAACTTCATCGATTTGAATACCTTTTCTCGCTGTTTTCTTTCAATGCCTTAACCCTATTTCCTGATCAAGATCCTTTCATGGATTCGAATGCGAGTCAAGTGAAGGGGGTTGGACTCGTAGTCCCTGCCCCTAAGTTTAAGAAACGTGCAGTATCGGCAGTACGAGACTTTCCGCCAGTCTGTGGTAGAGAGCCAACGTCTGCCTGGGATAGGGAAATAGCTGTCGTTCCTGCTAGTGAAAGCATCGACGTAGAGAGTATAGTCTTACGCGTTATCAGGTGTGTAATTCTCACACACTCTATATATTAATTATGTTATTAATTGTGTTGGCTGAATGCCAAACGATCGAATTGGCAATGAGATACCCATGGGGGGTAAGGTTGAGACACCGGGTAAGTTCCATAACGACTTCATGTTCAAATATGCGCATGTATGAATTAATTGGTCGTGTCCATTCAAAGCGTGATCATTCATTTCAAAAGATGCTAACATGTGCATGAACTTGGGATAAGATGCGTAAAGGGGAAGTGCTATTTAGGGATCACATGTTGGTTTGGCACCACAAAGCTGGGTTGGCCCCACATATTTGATTCGTTGAATATGTCTCGCTGGCTTGGTGCCACGGTGGTTTCACACCACGTAAATATGATTTAGTGACTCGCCCCGCTGGTTTGGTACCACGCTGGGTTGGCCCCACGATATCTATTCGGGATTGTCACAAGCTGGTTTGGTACCACTGTGGGTTGGCCCCACACATATTATTAGTGACTCGCCACGCTGATCCGTATCACGGTGGTCTAGGAACCACAGTGGCTTGGTGCCACGGGCGATTGGTTGATTCAGTGTCGTCGAGGATGGGAAGTAGGTGGGATCAAGCTGCATTGCATACATGCTTAATATATTGATTTGTATGGGCTAAGGCCCAATGGCCTCTATGGGCATAAAGCCCAGAGTTCGCTTAATGGGGATTTACACATCGAGTCTCGGTGACTCACCCCTCGCTAAATTTTTGTAATCATTAGATCGCGGATTCTGAGCCGAGGTGGACTCGAGGTGGCCATGCATAATGCTCTAAGTAATTTCGTTTTCAATATTTTAAATTTCAATATTAGGTTTAAATTTTTGGTATTGTAATAAGGCCACTTAAACTTAAATTGGTTTTATTATGAAATTGATACAAAGATGCCTAATAAACAAACAAAGTGGGAGTTTTTTTCTAAGATTAAAACTTGAACAAACGATTTTCAAAGGGCTAATGAAAGATGGGTAACGAGTAACAAATTGATTAAAATTTTCAATTAGAAACCGCAACATTGTTTTCAAACCAAGAATGAATCTAATTTTTCTTAAGTTCTATTTAGACAAAGAAACCTGACTTGCAATACGGCCTAGGTTAAACAATTACTTTAAATTTTCTCTAAAGGCACAATAATGATACACAAAAACTTTTCTCAACTCGTGGTTTTTAGTTAGTTTTCCAAAATATTCTTTCCTGTAACATTCCAGATTCGGTCGTAGCTTTTTGACCGGGTTTGGGGTGTTACACTAAACTGAGATTTTCTCTTTGGATTTTTGTCAAAGATGGTGGTTGAACAAAGTGACAGGATATTACGTCAGTGATACGATCTTGACGAAAAATGGGCAATGTTAACCAAGCGTAAAAGGGGAATCATTCGTGAAGAAAAAATGATATTCTCGTGATCCATGCAAATATCATGCATACACATGTGATTAGGTCACCTGGGAGCGATCATTGATTGAACAAGTTACGATCCCCTCTACCCCCGAAAGTTGCGGTGGTATGGATGGAAAATGATACAAGTCATGTACCCTTGAATAGCAATGGGATGGATTAAAGAAGAAACAAATCCTACATAGTGGAGTCGCAGTGGGATGGATTCAGATCTTATACCCCTAAGTCACAATGAGATGAACCCTGAAGTTACAGTGGGGCAAATCTGTTGAGCAAGATATAATCATTTTCTCGGGTTTCATCGAGAATACCAAAATTAACAAGATGGCAAAGATAATATGTCGTTGATAAAGCCCTCGATAAACAATGAGCGATGACAACCCTAAGCATTTAAAAAGGGATCATTCTCATGAAATTCTGCATTCATGTAAAACACATTTAGTTAGGGGCATTTGATTCATTCCGATCAATGCATCCTAACCATTCTCATGACATTCTGCAAATGTCATCCATAATATCATTTAGTTAGGAGCATTCTATTTATTCTGATCATTGCAACTTAATCATTGTAAAATGACCATTCTCATGACATTATGTATTCATGCAAATGTCATCCATAATACATTTAATTAGGAGCATTGGATTCATTCTGATCATTGCATCCTAACCATTTTGCATAAGTATAAACACATAAAACCGATTTTACAGGATAGGTCCCCTAGAGGACGGTGTCGCAACATCGGTGAATTCACATATCTTGTCTTCCTGAGTTTGCAGTGAAGTGGATCGAAGATACCACCGCATCCCCGAAGTTTGCAGCAAAGCAGATTGAAGATTGTAGTCTTATCTTCCTAAGATAGCAAGAAAGCATCAAGATTTCAGATTTTGTTCCCTCGAGGTAGCAGTGAAGCAGATCAAGGATGACCAGTCATTCTCTCTAAGCAGTAGTAGAGTAGGCTAAAGATTGTAGATCTTGTATCCCTAAACAGTAGGGGAGCAGATCAGTTAAAAATTGCAGATCTTATCTCACTGAGCAGTAGTGAAACAGATCGAATACCTGAATTCTTATCTCCTCGAAGTTCCAGTGGAGTAGGTTGAGGCTACAAATCCCTCCTCCCTGAGTTTACAATGAGGATTAATCCATATTTCTTTGAAGTTTCAGCAGAGAAGATTGAGGATACGAATCTCTTCTCCCTGAATCCTTATCTCCTCGAAGTTCCAGTCGAGTAGGTTGAGGCTACAAATCCCTCCTCCCTGAGTTTACAATGAGGATTAATCCATATTTTTGAAGTTTCAAGCAGAGAAGATTGAGGATACGAATCTCTTCTCCCTGAATCCTTATCTCCTCGAAGTTCCAGTCGAGTAGGTTGAGGCTACAAATCCCTCCTCCCTGAGTTTACAATGAGGATTAATCCATATTTCTTTGAAGTTTCAGCAGAGAAGATTGAGGATACGAATCTCTTCTCCCTGAATCCTTATCTCCTCGAAGTTCCAGTCGAGTAGGTTGAGGCTACAAATCCATCCTCCCTGAGTTTACAATGAGGATCAATCTGTATTTCTTTGAAGTTTTAGCAGAGAAAATTGAGGATACGAATCTCTTCTCCCCGAATCCTTATCTCCACGTAAGTTCCAAAGTGGAGTAGGTTGAGGCTACAAATCCTTCTCCCTAAGTTTACATTGAGGATCAACTTATTTCCTTGAAGTTTCAGCAGAGAGAAGATTGAGGTTACGAATCTCTTCTCTCGAATTTTTATCGCCATGAAGTTTCGAATGAGAAGATTGAAGCTACAAATCTCTTCTCCCAAAAATTACATCGAATTGGATCAAGCGCTAGTTTTCATGCCCTTGAAGATGCAAAGGATGGAATGAAGCCACTCAAAGAAGAGAGGCACCAAAGAAGTCAATATTCGACAACACCGCAAAATTGGCTCTTTTAAAGTCTTTGCTCTATTCTCGTTACATGACAATGAGCAAAGAGGGGCAGCTGTAGGCCCAAAATTTGCCCGGGCCCATACCCAAACAAAACAAAAAATAATAATAACCAAAATAAAAAAAATAGAATCCAAAACAGTCCAATAACAGAATGAAACCCAAATAAGCCCAACAAACCTAACCCCTACCCAATTAGCGGCCCAAAAATAAAGACCTATAACCCAATACTAAGCCCAAGCCACTACCCAAAATCACAAGGCCCAAAACGGCCCAAATTTTTAGAATTTTCAGAAAACCCTAGGAACTTCAAAACTTTTCCAGCGCCGCCACCGCATCCCTCACACGCGCGCCACCACGCACGCCGCCACGCCGCCTCGCCCGCACTGCGCCACGTCACCGCTGCACTGCAAAAACGACAAAAACACAGCTCAACAAGCAAAAAGAAAAAATGATTTATTTGGATTTTTCATTTTTTGAATTCGGTTATAAAAATCGAAGCAAAAATATTTGTAAGCTTCACGATTTTTGTACAGGAAAATACAGAAAATCAATAGGAATAAAAAATCAGATTCAAGGAAAAAGGTTTTCGACTCTTTTTTCTTTTCTTTTTGCACTGCTGCTTTCCTTCATTTTTTGATTTTTTAAAATCGATTTTAAATAAAATCGAGAGAGGAGGGCTTACCTGGGTTTACTCCCTGAATCTCCGGCAAAGATGGAGGTGCATGAAGCACCGATGACCCTCAAGGGCGGCTCCTAGGCCGAAACCCTAGCAGAGGTTTGGGGAAGGGGTTTGTTTCGGCGAATTTTGGGAAAATGGGAGATAGCCATTCTTTTTTAGGTTTTAGGAACAAACAAAACGCGGCGCTGCTTTGTTTTTTTAAAATTAGACGCCTAAACGGATCTTTGTTTGGTGCTCATTCAGGCATCTGTGTGCCAAACGGCACCGTTTGCTGCTAGGTGCATATGCCCGACCCGATCCAAAGAAAGGATCCGCGTGTTTTATCAAGAGGGAATATATACGCGCTTGGTCCATTTTCTTTGCGCCGCTATTCGATTAGGCCCTTTTTATTTCTTTTCTTTCTTTTAAATCCTGTCCAGTAATTTTGCACAGTCTTAATTTAGTCCCCTTTTAAACGTTGCATTCAAGGACCTGGGTAAATTGCGTTTTAATCCTCCTTGGTTTGCGCGCGTCATTTTTTGGTCCTCCTTTCTGTTTCAATGTTTTATTTATTTATTAATTATCCCTTTTAGTTTATACTTATTTTCAATTGAGTTATTTGTTTTAGTTTACACAATTCTTTTATTATTTTAGATTTATCTATTATGCATTATTTTAGATATTATTTATTATTTCAATTGGGTTATTTTAATTATTCATTATTTTGATTGTTTTAATATATTATTTTGAATTCTTTTACCAATTTTACATTATTTTGATTTTATTATTTTGACTTTCATTTATACATATTATTAGTTGTTTTATTTTATAACTTATTTATTTTGAAGGTCACTTTTGTATATGTTTCTAGGTTTTAAGAATTTGTATGATATTTAATTTGAATACTTTATATGTTTTTATTTTATATACATAAACCTATAATTTATATTAAAATTATTTTTATACTATGTATATATCATTGATTTGACATTATTTTATGCATATATTTTTTGAAATCTATTTATGTGTATAGGTATATTTTTTTATTCCTATTTTATTATATATACATATTTTGTTTATTTTAATAACCTTGATATATTATTTTCAGGCATAAATTATTAACTTTAGTCTTTTTATTTTCATGCATATTACTTATGTAGACTAACATGTATTATTTTATACTTTGATTTTCTCCTTACTTAATATTTTATTTTAGAATCTATTATGTATATAATTTCTTTTTTTATGGACTCTATTTTAAATTACATATTTATTTATTCCAAACATTTTTATATATCATTATTTTTTATATATACATACATTATTTTATATCGAGTTTTTATTACATATGTAGTATTTAAATAAACACATATTATATATATATATATATATATATATATATATATTTGGTTTATTTGTTTTAAAACTTGCTATATGTTATTTGTATTAATTGGCTTGCCATTGTATGTACCCAAATTCATTCCCTTCAAATTTCATATTACGATCATTCATTAGTATAACATTTTATCCATGTATATTATTCAATGTTTGTAATCTCGTTTATTTACATTATCGCATTGTGATTCAAACTTTAACATCTTGATTGATATTAGTAGTTCCATTGTCATTCCAAATAGGCTAATGAAATGCATTTTAAGCCAATTTTAAAATTCCGTATTTGAAAATTCTTCAAAATAAGGTAATATTTGTGTGTTTGGAAATTTGAGAAATCGTGCCCTATCGTGCTGGGTTTCGGTTTTCTGTTTGACCAAATAACCAAATATCCTTTTAATCGCATATTTTGAAAATCAAAGATGATCTCGGTGTCGTGGTATAAACGTGTCATATCCTAACGTGCTGGATGTGATGTTTTTATTCCTTTGGAACGAGTGAATCTTGAGATTCAATTCAAAATTAATTAACATTCTTTAAAAAGTATCACACCTTAAACATTTTCAAGTTTTCAACACAAGGACATTAGCTAATCATTTTGGTACCAATTTTGGGCGTTACGAGGGTGCTAATCCTTCCTCGCACGTAACCGACTCTCGTACCTGTTTTCTTATATTTCGTAGACCAAAAAATATTGTTTTAATAAATCCAAATGTTTTATTAAAATAATCCATCTTAAGGTGATCCGATCACACGTTGAATAAAAGATCAGTGGCGACTCTATATTTCATTTTAAAGTCAATCCCCATTTTTTTTTCAAACTCGAAAAAAATGGTTTCGACAATCAGCATTCCACTATCTTCTATTGGAATTCAATTCCGTTAAGACTGAGATAAAAGTTGATAGTGAGCTTACATGAAATTGACCTTTTGTTTCTTCTGGCTATTGTTCTGTTTATATGTGTATGGAATATATCTTATTTCTGATACAATCGATATCAGGACATATGAACTGTGTTTCTTTCTCTTCTGGTTTTCTTTACAAGATTGTCAGGATTTCTATTATTTCGTATGAATGGTGTTCTCGAACTTTCAGTATGGTCTTGTATCTTGGATTTCATTATCTTGGTTTTCCTTTCCATCCTTATTGTTTAACTTATTAAGTGTGATTTATCATTGAACCGAGATCGACAAAAGTGTGAATTGTGACAGTCAAATTCAAATAATATAATGATTTTGTTTCCTCGGGTAATTATGATATTTTTCAAAGTAAGATGTTACATTTCGTCTGAGTTAATACCTATTGGATTTATCTTAAATAGGTGATGTTATTCTGAATTAAAGTTGTTCTGTGGATAAAGTTATTCCAATTGTGAAAGTTTGAACAATTTGGGCATGCTAGCAAAGTTGAAAGCATTCAAGGTATGATTAATCAAGCTTTATAACACCCCAAACCCGGCCCATGCGTTATGAGCGGATTTGGTATGTCACACTGAGCAAAACATGTTAAACCCTTTTTGTTCGTACTAAAATATTGCTTTGTTAAAAATTAAGAAAACAAGTTTGATTTGATAAAATACTACTAACCTCAAAGATTTGATTGATAAATCGATAAATTTGAACTAATGATCTTACAAAACCGTGACTTTTGAAAACGACGTTGAAAATTCGAAAGAGAATCCAAGTCTTTTGAAAATATCGTTAATAGTTTGAGAGAAAATATCCGTGATAAAAATATTTGTAAAAGTTTATTTTGAAATCCATTTGTTAATCGATTTTGGAAACCATTGTTTAAGTTTTTAGAAAATTCCCTTTTAAACAATTTAAGAAAAATAATAAAAACATCCCAACCAAAAGCAAAAATAAAAATAGTCCAGAGGCCTTATTACAACATTTAACCCAAAATAGTAAAGTAATAAAATAAACGAGAAAGAAGTCTAAAGTCCAAATAAACCATTTTCAAGTATGGCCTCCTCGAGTCATCCATAGCCCAAGTCCATATCATCAAGCATTACCTACAAGGGTTAAGAGAAAGCGGGGTGAGTTACAAGAACTCAGTGTGAAATCCCTTACTGTTATTCATTGGGCGGAACCCAATTAGCAATATTTTGGGCCTAAGCCCATTTACAACAACAATAATGTATCAAATATAATATTCAAATGATATGCAATTCCCAAACCAAACCTAGTTTTCCATCCGCTACACACCACCGTACCAACCAACACACCTGTGGGTGATCTTTAGTCAACCCACCCCGCCAACACACCAAGCGTAGGCATTAAGCCATTTATATCAGATTTGTGGACAAGCCACCAGATTAACAGAATTTACATGGCATTGTCATTTTTCAGATTTGTGGCAGAGCCACCGGATTTATGTAGCAGAGCTACCAGAACTTCTCTTCATCATTATCCCTGTAACATCCCGAAATTGGGCCTAGTAGGATTGGGCCCAATGGGCCTTGATTTAAAATTTTTGAGAACGGCATTAATGCAAGTTAGACTTATTAGGTAAGTTATTTTGGAAGGTTAGAGGGCTTCAATGAAGTCCCGGGATCAAATATTAGCTTTGGGGAAATTTTTGTTTTAGGTGAAAAAAAAACCCTGGAAGTTGGCAGGTAGGCCTTAAGAATAAAATGTAGAGGAAAATGACACAAGTGGAGTGTGTGGTGTAGTGGCAAAGTGGACGCCACTTAAGAGGCAAGGGGATGACGCCATAAGGAAGGAAGGAGGTCCAAGGTTCAAGTCTTGGCTTTTGCATTTTGGTTTTCTTTTACTTGGACCTCGAATTTGGCTATAGATTTATATTTAGTTGCGCATGGTTTAAGACACAAGAGGAGCTTGTGGCCAAGTGGCTAGCAGCGTGGATTATGTTGCAAGGAGCACAGGTTCGAATCTCATGAGAAGCAAGGGAGTATTGATTTTCTTGATGCCGGACGGGAAGAGTTTGATTGAATTTAAACTCTCTTGTGAAGGATCCCACATCGGAAAGATACAAAGAAGGAAGGTGAAGAGCTAGCTATATAAAGAGCATTCCGGGAGGAGGTTGACACACCTTGGAAGGCGTTTGGGCGTGAGGAGTGGTCGGGCGCGGATTAACACCAGAGTCCTATGTGTGTAACTCTCTCTACTCTAGGCGTAGAGTGGCAATGCTGAGAAGTGCCGATCACGGCAATAGCCACACGAGCATGCGGCGCACGTGTGGGGCTTCACGCGATAGTTGAGGCCATCGGTAGTATTCTTGTGGGTTGAAATTTTGCTTGGGCGCGATGGGCGAAGGGGCCCAATGGGCCGTGGGCCCAATATAGTAAATTGTATGATGGTGTAGTATATAGTGAACTAGACTAGGTGAATCTCATAAACGTGGCTAGATTTGTGTTAGGTGGGCCACCGCGCGGCGTGTGGGCACAGATGGGACGAAATTGGGCTTTAGGCCCAATAGTCCATTCGACCAGAAATGGTAGTTGGGTCACTCGGGGCAACATTGGGCCTTTGGAAAGGCCATTCCAGTCTGAAATTGCTGAAATACCCTTAGTGGGTAAATTCCAAAATATCCACCGAAGGGTAAATTACCGATATGCCCTTGGTGGGTAAATTCAGATATACCCTTGGTGGGTAAATTACGAAAATGCCCTTGGTAGGTAAAATTACAGTTATACCTTAGAGGTTGATTAGGGTGATTATGTTGTTTTATGTCTATCTGATTATGATGGTAATTCATGTTATACTTATATTTGATATATGTCTAGCATACATGACATCGCATGCATACGAATTATTATGTCATATTGCATAGGTTATATGAGTGGAGAGCGGTGATATTCGTGTCGACGGGCACCGGTGGTTTGGTACCACATTGTGACTACGGTCACCGGAGGTTTGGCACCTCGGAGGTTTGGCACCTCATAGCGACTTCGTCCCGTGGTTAACACCACCGTGGGTTGGCCCCACTTTTGAGATATGGGATCGCCGCGGTGATTTGGTATCACCGTGGGTTGGCCCCACAGATGGATTATTAGTGACTTTGAGTCACCGGTGATTTGGTATCACATTCGTGTCTCCGGACACCGGAGGTTTGGCACCTCATAGCGTCTCGTCCGGTGGTTTGGTACCCGCGATGGGTTGGCCCCACGAGATAATACAACGGGATTGGCGCCGGTGATTTGGTATCACACGATGGGTTGGCCCCATCACTATTATTCGTGACTTGAGTCACCGGTGGTTTGGCACCACAATATTGATGAATATCGTGTCCTTGGACACCAGTGGTTTAGCACCACCCGGTGGTTTGGTACCACACGGTAGAAAAAGGAGTTGCGGATGGCTAGGTTTGGGTGCATGATATGCATATTTTCATATGAAATTGTGTAAGGGCACATTGGATGGGGATTTACACACCGAGTCTCGATGACTCACCCTTAGTTAAATTTTGCGGTAATCATTAGATCGCGGATTTGGGAGGTGAGGTGGACTCGTGGAGGCCATACATATGTTTACTCGTAAATTCGTTTCTTTTATTTGGACTTATTTTTATTTGAGTTTTTGTTATGTAATAAGGCCTTGGGTATTTTATTTGGTTTGATTTTTCAATTTGTTTATTGCTTATTATTAAATGATCAATATGGGATTTTCCTAAAATGATAATAAACCATTTCTTATTCAAAATTACTTAAACTCGATTTCTCACCACAACTATAAAGAATATGAGCTTTTTAACGAATGCACAGTTTTTAGACATTCCTTTCATGTGACATGCCAGATTAGGTCGTAACGTTTAGGCCGGGTTTGGGGTGTTACAATCCCATCCCATGCAAATCATGTATATAATGCATAACAAATCACAATATAATAACAGTAATTTATTCGGATATTTATTACAAAATTATGGCCCATTATAACAATTAATCAAAAGGCCCATTAAGCAAAATATCATATTTGGCCCATTTAGCAAAATATCAGATTGGCCCATATAGCAAAATATCAGATCGGCCCATTTATCAAAATATCAGATTGGCCCATTTATCAAAATATCAGATTGGCCCATTTATCAAAATATCAGATTGGCCCATATAGCAAAATACCAGATCGGCCCATTAAACAATTTCGTAATTCGGCCCTTTAGGGCATTTTCGTAATTCGATAATTTACCCACTAAGGGTAATTCGGTAATTCGCAACCTAAGGGTATTTTGGAAATTTCGCAACCTAGACTTAACTACTAATGTGGAGCATAAAAATCGAAACTGTCCATCTGCATCGTACTAACTAAATTGACTATAACTAGAGTTAGGAATCTCGAAATCTAACTCCGTAAATTTTCCTTGAGACTAGACTCATATATCTTCTTACTATAATTTTTCCATAATTTTTGAATTATCCATTTAGTACAGTTTATTCCTTAAAGATTCCCTTGTTTCACTGACCAACGATTCTGATCTCTCTTACCCAAAATTCAAATATCTCACTGTACAGTTTTCATATGTTGCTCCCACTTGTTTCTATTGAAAATAGACTCACTAAGGAATCTGTACATATAAACTATAACTCATAATTCACTTTGTACAGTTTTATAAGATTTTTCCAAGACAGATCAGGGAACCACGAAGTCATTCAGAACCAGTCTCACTAAAATTAAGATATCTAAAAATATAAAATTCATTTTCCTTCTCCGTTTCTTCCATATCAAAATAGACACAGTAATTTTTAATCTGATATCTTATTCACTTTGTAATTCCTTTTCTCCTATTTTTCGTGATTTTTCAAATACACGTCACTGTTTCTGACCGAAACTGTTTTATTACAACATACGATTACCACTACGATCATGCGCACGCCCGAAAGTGATCACGGATGCCGATTTCGGTTTTCTTGGTATTCTAACCGATTCACAGAATATTTCATACAAACTTTCAGAGAAGTGTGAGATTACACACCAGTTCAGATATGTATACGGAAGATACGGGATTACACACACGATTTTGATTTCCTAAAGAACCACTCGTCATGACCTAGAACAATACCAACCAAAAGTTAGCCTCGGATTTCTAAAAGATTTCGTATCACTTACACTTGAATCACTTACCACTATGTCCGAAGGTAGAAAATATCGAGTGATTTCGTCCCTAAAACATAATCGATTAGTCGAAACTTAGATCCGATTAACACAATAACGAGTAGTGATATCGAATGGACTATGAAAAGACTCCTTACTTTGTCGATGATAATCCCAATTCCCACCAATTGACTTATGACTTGAGATGATTAGGCAATGATGTGGTATTCGGCCAATCCACTAGAATACTACAAATAAAAGATTATCAAGATGTGAGGAGTAAGAGAGAACACCATTTCGGTTTTAGAATCAAGATGAAACAACCAAATAATGAGGACTCTCATTCGGCTAAAGAGAAAAAGAATGAAAAGATTTGAATAAAAACACTTACCGGTTTAATCAAGAAAGAAAAACCCAACTTGGAAGATGGAGAAGATGATCAATTAGGCTAGGTGGTTTCGGCAAAACAAAGAAAGAAAAGTACTCACTAATGGCTTTAGAGTTTGGCAATCAAGAAGAAAGAAGAAGAATTTGTTTAATATCAACTTGAAGTTTGGCTATTAAGGAAGATGGGCAAAAGATGAATATGTGACCAATCCAAAGAGAAGAAAAAATGCACTATTGTGCTAGAAAATTTCGACAAAGAGAGTAGAAATTTGGGAGAAAATGACACAAAGTTGCAAATGGGATTTTGGCCAAAACAATACCAAAACCTTACCAAAAGCCAAAGTAAAATTTCAGCTACCTATCTACCCCCAAAACCGTCACATGCATAGCCATAAGGGTCAAAATTTTGCCAACCATACTTTCCATAATATTCTCCATGAAATAAGCCACTTGTTCCCCTTACTTGCCTTTTCCTTTTGATTCCTTTCCCCAACCTCAACCTTTCCTTAATTCCTTTAGCCACCATACCAAAAATAAAGAAGTCAACCTTGCCATATATATACCTTGGCCGACACTAAGGAAGGAATGCAAAAATAAAAGTCAAAATTGCACACAAAGGGATTGAACCTCTTCCCTCAAGGTACTACATGTGGCGCCATAACCCTTTTACCAATTGCTCATTTATGCTGGCAATTTACTCTTTTATTTCCATAAGCCTTGATGCCACTTACTATCTCTCCTTAATAGGCTTAAACACAAAATTTTACTAAGGCCCAACTTGAACCCGAACTTAATAGAAACCTCGTAACTTTCCAAAATTACCTTCTTAATAAGTCCAACTTGAAATAATGCCCGTTCTCTTGTTCTCAAAATTTTAAAAGCGCTTCTACGCTCAAGGCCCATTGGGCCCAATTCTACTAGGCCCAATTTTGGGATGTTACACTTTAGTTTCGAGTTTAGTTTGAATTGAGCAATGGAATTATGATTTCTCGATGGACGCACTAGTGAATGGACTAGAATGTGTTTATCTCGCTAGAAAGTAAAGTAATGGTGCGTGTTTTACGATGGATCATATTAAATGATAGTTTAATTTTAGTTAAGTAAAACGCTAAAGTGATATATACTTGCAAATTTGAGAAACTCGGGATGTGTTAGTGGGTGATCGGCTAAATAAGTGCAGTGAGGATCAACTTTTGATTACGAACTTTAAGTTGGACTTCTTTATTATTATTATTATTATTATTATTATTATTATTATTACGAGGTGGACTTCATGTATTGTAGAACTCCTGATTTATGCGAAAATTCATTTAGAATTTATAGTAGTAATATTTGGTTTATCCATTCAAGGTGTAATAAATAAATACTGATAATTTGAAGCAAATGTTTTGAGCATACAAATATGAACTTGGTACTTCTAACTCTGTTGAATGTTAAGTGTATTCAAGATTAGTAATGTAGTGATAATATTAAAATGATAATGAGACAGGACTATTGTGAAATTCGAATCAGATTTTCCTCAATCTTGAGATCAAGAGAGATGCTAGTAGATTGTTTAGAAGCGTTTGTGAGATTAGCATAATTATTTCGGTATGTATTGATTCTTTATTTGTGAAATTGTTGAGTTATATTGGGATTTAGATCGATGACAGAGTGTTTCTGAAAGTATCGTCTTGAAAAGGGTTATTTAGTGATGTTGGAAATCATGAGAAAGATATTAAACTTCATTCTGGTAAGATTTTTGGGGACGAAAATCCTAAAGTGGGGGAGAGTTGTATGACCCAAATTTGGGTCTAGTCGAACAGTGGTTTGAGACCAAAAATCCGATGAGGAAAATTCTATTTTTATTATATTTTTATGGTTTACAATTTTACGAAAATATTTTATAAAAATTTCGTTCAAAAATTTCAACGTTTGAGCACTCAATTTAGTCAAAAGGACTAAATTGTAAAAAGCAAAAAGTTGAGTTTACATGTTAGAGGTGTTCAATTGTTATGAAATTTTAAATTGAAGGTCCTTAAATGATAATTAGACCATTGGTTAAGTTGGTAGACAAAAATGGGCATGGATGGGTATGTTTCAAAAGATTTTTAGGGGCATTTTGGGAATTTTGTGAATTAAATGAATTAAAAACAAAATTTAAATGCCAAATTTGTCCATCTTCAAGCTAAGGCCGAATTTAACATGGGGAAGCCATGGATAGGGTTTTCAAGCTTTCCAAGCTTCATGGTAAGTCCATTTTAGCCCGTTTTTCATGTTCTTTTACGTTTTTGGAGTCCGGTAACTTGATTTAGCTTATTCTAGCAATAATTTAACCTAGGGTTCATATTTGGAAAAATACCCATAGGTGAAATGTGTTTATTTTGATGTTTTATGGCAGAATATGAAGCTTAGAATTATATTAAACAACATTTACTAAGCGATTTTAAGTGAAAACGAGTAAAATGACATAATTGGCAAAAATACCTAATGTACATAAGTGCATGTTAGAGCAAGAATTTGATGTTTCCATAGAAGATGAAAATGTTCAGCATGTAATGAAACATAAAAAATTTAATAAAAATTATTTTACGAGTTTAGGGGTAAAAGTGTAATTTTTGAAAAGTTAGGGGGCGAAATTGTAAATTTGCCAAAATTTGATATGTGAATTGAATTGATTAGTTTTTTGATAAAATGTATTAAATGAGTGTTAATTTGACATGTTAGATCAAGAAAACATGAAATTTGGACTAAGATTGGGGAAGAACGAAGTTGTGAGCTAAGTCGGGAAAATTAGTCGTTTCGGCATTTGAGGTAAGTCCGTGTGATTAAATGAGCATGATATTGATGTCATTGTTATTATACTTGAGAATATATCTTGCCATGATTGTATTAAAATTTATGTTGATGATATTGTATATGAGAAAGTGATGTCAAGCGTAAATAACATTTATGTGTAAATAATGCACTATTATGTTTAAATAAATTTATGTATTGTTAAATGGTTATACATGTGATATTATGATTGTCATTACGAATATTTGATAGTTTCAAAATTAGTATGTGAAATGTGTATTGATTTGAGAAATGAAAGTGTATGTATAAGTGATCTTGAACAAATAAGTGAAATCCGGTTGAACCTTTTAGGAATACTTTAGTGATAAGTGGTAGCTCAGACTACATATCGAGTGGTAACCGGCTACATATCGAGGTGGTAGCTCTGGCTACATATCGTGGTAGCTCGGCTACATATCGAGTGGTAACCGGCTACATTTCGATGGTAACCGGCTACATTTCGATGGTAACCGGCTACATATCGATTGTGGCACTTATGTGCAAGATTTACATGTATCCTTTAGTATTCCAAATGGTTCAACGGGTAAATTGATGATACATAAGATGAGAAAGCATGTAATTGTATTTATAAGTAATATGGTATGCATGTAAGCATGAAATTATATGTACAAATGGTACAGGTATGTCACGTAAATTTAAGTGTTGGTCTTATGATATTATGAGTTATTATCATTATAAAAGTGACCTTAAGTGAATCTTAGGAATAAGTAATTATGTTGATGATATATGCATTTGGTTGAGAATCATGTATTAGGCTTTTGAGCCATATCAAATTGAGAGATAAGATGTTTAGTATATTTGTTTTATGATGCTTTGGATATTTGTGAAAACATAAAATGTTAGTGATACTCATGAAATCATTGTTATGCTAATTACAAGCTTAAGTCTTTGGTGTTATGTATGTTTAAATAGAAGTGAATGCAAAGAAAACATGAAAGAGTGAAATTAGCATTAAAGCAGTTTAGATAAGCAATGATTATGTGAATTGGAAAAATCACTAAAAATAGGAGAAATGGAATTAGAAAGTTAATAGGATATAGAATTAAAGCTTATTGTGTCTATTTTCATATGAAAAAACAGTGTAAGAAAAGGAATTTTATATTTTGAATTATTTGAATTTTAGTGAGACAATGTCGAGAATGAGTTACGGAATCCTGTTTCAACTTTGGAAAATAATTAAAAATTTTAAAAAATAATTATGATACATAATTTATATTCTTAAAATATTAAATTAGTCTTTTTCATTAGAAACAAGTGGTAATGGCATATAAAAACTGTACAATGAGATAATTGATTTTTAGTGAAGAGAGGGCGAGCAGATTGAGCGTGTGTGGGGAGAATTTAATGAATAAACTGTACTAATTAGCCAAACCAAAAATTCTGAAAATTTTATGGTAAGAAGATATATGAGCCTAGTTTCAAGGAAAATTGTCAGAACTTAATTTGGAGTTCTGTAGCTCAGATATAAATAATTTAGTGACTGTGACTCGAGAAAACAACTTCAATTTGGAATATGAGTAAAGATAGAAATTGGGTTGTATTACCATGAGAAACAAGGGGATAAATTGTTTTCTTTTTTTATCTTCATACGGTATTACTAAGCTATAAAGCTTACTCCTCCCTTCCTTTCCTTTAGTGTTTTCAGGTTAGCTCGGGGTTGGAGATCGTCGGAGGCTGACATCACACTATCAAGTCGCTACCTTTGGTATAATGAAGCATATATTAGAAATTTCAAGTGAGTGGCATGTATAGGATTTAGTTGATTGACATGCATTATTTTGCTTTGGCCAAATGTTTAGGTTTATATTAAGTTATATGCATATGGCCATGAGATGTGGCTTATATTGATTATGGCTTGTGGTAGGAGTTATTCATGTCATATCCTAATGTTTATAATGTGATTATGTTTGTTTGCCATGCATGGTTAGTAATATGACATGAGTGCTTGATGGATAAGTTGGTAACCATATTATAATGGTAAAATTGGTCATCAAAATAACAAGTCTTATGAGGGTGAAATATGAAATCTAGACGTGGTATTGCATGAATGTGTATGTTATAGTGCAGTAATGCCTCGTACTGCTGTTTGATTGTCGGATGTGGATAAGGGTGTTACATGTGTTGTGAATTTGATGACCGTGTGTTCGACGGGAAATGTCATGTACTTCTGGTCCAAAGGGTTAAGTATCTAATGTCACAGAAAGATTTGAATTTAAGACAGCGTGAAGGTTTTGAGATGATAAAGGACTGTGAGTAATTATCGATTAACCTTTGAGAAAGCAAGTATAATTATAGATGTCTAAATTGAAAATTCTTTATTTATTTTGTGAGTACTGGTTACATGACTAATCTTATTGATGATGGTCTTATTCTAGCTAAGTTAAAAATTAAATAAATGCTTTCCTTGCAAGTTTGAGAAGCTCAGAAATGTGTTAGTGAATGGTAAGCTAAATGAGTGCAGTATGAGTCGAATTTTCGATTACGAATTTCGAGTCTACTGATGACTAATGTTATTGCTACGAGATAGAAATTGCGTGCAAATGAATCCAGAGCTTATGCGAGAAGTTATAGGAAGTAGATGTTACGGTGATTGAGTATGTACCATAATATTTTTGAATTTATGTTCGGATGTCTATTTGATAGCAAGTAAGCCGAACATCAAGAGCATTCAGGACTATTGCAGTCAGTGATAATACTAGTGTGCTATGAGATAGAGTCACTATATATCTCGTATCGGGACTACCTCTATCCCCAAAATGGAAGGTGTTGTTTGAATATTGATCATTTGACAAAATCCGCATGATTGTTTCGGTATGTACCTGTAACACCCCAAAACCCGGTCAATACACCACGGCCGAATTTGGCATGTCACGAAGGAAAGCGTTTGAAGAAAATTGAGTTAACGATTAAATTTTTGTGAAAATTTCTTTATTATTCTATGTTTGTAGAAATCCGAGTATAATAAGTTAAAAAGCGATAATTTACTTTGAAATTCGTAATTAAGTCTTTAATACTTAGTTGCAGATCCATAGATTAGAAAACCTTTTATAATTTTAAAAGAAACCCAAGCGATTATTTTGAAAACCGTTTCTAATTGAAACTTGGAAACTTAAGTTTTGGAAAAATAGTATGGGTTATCTAAAACACTTAAATTGTTAAAAATTTATCAAATGATTTATATTAACCGATGGTAACGTTTTGAAAACCATTGCATTTTGTAGTTTAGAAAACTTTGTGCTCAAATTATTATATCAACCATGTATTTTATAAGCCATGTTAAAATCAAATCCAAAGCATATAAATAATCCATAAAATAAATAACATAATTAAAGAGGCCTTATTACAATTTCAAATAGAGATGAAAAACCAAACTTAAATAAAATATAATACCCAAACCAAAATCCGTGTAAATCAAATTTTTATTGCATGGCCTCCTCGAGTCTATCAGGCTCCTCATCCAGCGGTTTCTGAATCACCTAAAAGATAAGGGAAAAGGTGAGTCACCAAGACTCGAGTGCATAATCCTTCCCGGTTGATGCAACATACTTACACAATTATAACCAAGCAATATATATAATGCACCCCAAACCTAGCCATCCATAACGCCTTTTTTCTACCGTGTGGTACCAAACCCTTTGGTGGTGCCAAACCATGCTAGTGACCCAAAGTCACGATATCCAATAATGTGGTGCCAAACCACTTTGGTGACTCAAAGTCACGAATAATAAAGTTGTGGGGCCAACCCACGTGTGATACCAAATCACCTGGCGTCAATCCCATAATATCAAATGTGGGGCCAACCCATTTGTGGTACTAAGCCTTTGGGGACGAGGCGCTATGAGGTGCCAAACCTCGGTGTCCCAAAGACACGAAATAATATGTGGTACCAAACCACTTTGGAGGTGCCAAACCTCTGGTGTCCCAAAGACACGGATATCAAATCTTTCCCCTCCTCTCTCATATCACCCAAACCAATGTATTACGAGTGTAAATCATGCCATCATACTTTGATATGAACATATAACGAATATATATCGTAGATCATGATATTAAACAACATATAACAACATCATATCGAAAGCGGACTTACCCGAATTTTTGCTCATACCCTTCAAGGTATCATATCAAGATCTCACGGTTTTGGCTTTAATAACATGATTAGTTTATTAATAAATATATATTCTTGAATTATAAAGTGTGTAAGATACACACTGTCACTAATGAAAGTTTTAAATCCGAAGACCAGATCTACCGAACTAGATATCCTTGTCCTACATTGGCCAAACCACAAAACCATTAACAAGGCCATTCGACCATACCAATAAATCTTAGTCTCATTAACCTTTGGTTTTTCTCAACAACTTAAAGAATATTGAACCAACATGAATCCTTACCACTTGACTTACCAACTTCGATTGCAAAAGAAATAGGGCTTAGATCGATTACTTCCAAAGTCCGAAGAATCTAGAAGAAAATCGGTTCCCATGAATAGTTAGAATCTTGCTAACAAATGCCCAAAAATTCAGCCTTTGCCCTCATGAAAAACAACAGAGAAAGAAAAATATAAGGAGATTCAGCCAAGACACTTACCTATCTTCAACACCGATTAGAAAAGAACCTAAAGAGAATCTACCCTTGTTGATATTTGGCCAAGACAAATCAAAAGGGAATGAGAAGTTTTGGCTATGGTTTTGAAAGAAGAAAACAAATGATATGTGGCTAAAAAGAAATGAAATGCGAGAGTGGCAAAGAAAAATAAAAGAGAGAGAGAGAATTTGACTTTAGCAAACAATGGAAGAAAACCAAGAGAGATGGGGAAGAAGAAGAAGGTTCGGCCAAGAAGAAGTAAAGAAGGATTGATCAAAGAGGCTAAATGGTTTCGGTTATGATGAAAGAATTGAACAAAGAAAAAGTTTTTGATAAAGGTGCACATTCGATCAAGTAAGAAAAGGATGAAAGAAAATGCCTTCAAAAGAAATAATATTTGGTACCAAAAAGAAAGAAAAGCTTAAGAGGAAAAGAAGAAAAAGGGATACCAATATGGTCAAAGATGATAGCCAAAACAAAACAACATTTTCACCTAATGCACAAGACAAATTCGGCTAAGGAGAAAAATTTTGGAGAAAAGAGAAAAGATGCACAAAATGCCAAGAATTTGGCCAACTATCTTCCCCTAATCCCATACAATATTCGGCCACCCCTAGCCATCTATCGTCCACATTCATGGTCAAAATGACCATAAAAATATTTCAAAAAACTCCCATACATCAAGCCTTATGTCCCCTTATCCTTCCATAACATCTTGATTCCATACCTTAACTAATAACTTGCCTTATTCCTTAGTCTACTATCCATAAAAGACAATAGTCCAACCTTACCTTAATTAGAGTTTGACCAACACATGCCATATAAATGCAAAATAAAAGTCACCTAAAGTCCATCCATAGGATTCGAACCACTCCCCTCAAGCAACCATTCATGCGCCATAACCACCTTGCCACTAACTCCTCATGTGCTAAAATTTAACACTTAAATTAACTTAAGTGTCGAGTTCACCTATTCCTCTTCACTATATTTTCAATACTAAAAATCATTCTAGCTTAGCTAATAATTCCAAGCCTTCATAAAACTATACTAAGCACATAATAATAATCATACTCGAGCTAACACAAGTAACAAGATGATACTCAAATTTTTAGGATATTCAAGATCTTGAGTTCTTATTTGTGAGATCAACTGAGTATATGTGTTCTGAGAGTAATTTAGATCTTTGACGATATACTCCAGCCTTTGTGTGCTAAATTTCAAAGGTTATTGGAAAGAGATATACGAGAGTTAAATTAATTTGTGATTCGAGAAGTTAGTGAAAATGTTTCATGAGAGTTGAAAACAACTTCTTTACAGTAAGATTTTGGGAAGAAAATCCCTAAAGGTGGGAGAGTTGTAACTTTGATTTTAGGTCTAGTCGGGCGATGGTTTTGGGGCCAAAAATCGGCGTAAGAAAATTTATTTTCTATTATATTTTTATGGTCAGCAATTTCACGAAATGGTTTTGTGAAAATTTCGTTCGAAAATTTCGATGTTTGGGCACTCAATTTAGTCAAAAAAACTAAATCGTAAAAAGTGCAAAACTTGAGTTCTAGAAGCTAGAGGTGTCTAATTGCTATGAAATTTTAAATTGGAGGTCCTTAAATGGTAATTAGACCATTGGTTAAGTTGATGGACAAAAATGGACATGGTTTGGTATATTTCTAAAGTTTTTCATTAAGGGTAATTTGGTCATTTGGTAATTAAAATGAATTAAAAACAAAATTAAAAGCCAATTTTTGTCCATCTTCAACCCCATGGCCGATTTTCACAAGGGGAAACCATGGCTAGGGTTTTTCAAGCTTCCAAGTTCGATTGTAAGTCCGTTCTAGCCCCGTTTTTAATGATTTTTACGTTTTTGAAATCCTTGCAACAAGATCTATCTATTTCTACCACTAATTCGAAGGGATATCAAAGTTTAAAATTTTACCCATGTTGAATATTTGTGTATTTTGATGTTTTATGGTAGAAAAGGAATGTTAGTTGTTTGTTAAGCGACTTTTGCTAAGTGATTTTCGATGAAAATGTCAAAAAGCACTAAATTGTAAAAGTTATAAAATGAGTAGTAAAAATGTATTTTAATGGAAATCGTGGGCTGCTATAGTTATGAAAATGGTTCAGCTAGGCTTTTTATTAAAGAAATTGAATAGATTTCATTTTACGAGCCTAGGGGCAAAAATGTAAATATGTCAAAGTTTGGGGGCAAAAATGTAATTTTTCCATATTATGATTTTTGGACTGAATTGAATAAGGTGAATAAAAATGAGTGAAATGTGATATTATAGATCAAGAAAAACAAGGCTCGACCTAGAACGGAGGAAAAGCGAGTAATTGACGATTAAGTCTTTTTGCCATTTTGATCTTAGGGTAAGTTAGAGTATGTAAATAATGCATTGTTTTATTTATGTTTTAAATGCTTTAATATTGTATGAATTATGATTGACTCCTTGAACGTAATCGAAAAAGTTTGAAAAGCGAGAAAATTTCGGTTGAACCTTAGGAATAGTTAGGATACAAATGTCATGACATTAGGGTTATTTGAGTTTACGTGTAAGACCATATCTGGGATATGGCATCGATATGAGATCCCATGTAAGACCATATCTGGGATATGGCATTGGTATGGTACTATGTGTGCGAGATTCTCGAGTATCCTTTAGTACTCCAAGTGGTTCAACGGGAAAATTCAACGATTATGTCAAAGACAAAGATGAATATAAGATTATGTTGAAACGGTACGGGTATGTATGTAAGGTTTATAATCAATGATTTCACGATATTGTGAGTTTATGTTCACTATGGGGATGACTTTGTGATGATCTTGTGATTATTGGTCTATACTTGTGATGTATGAAATACATGGTAAATTTGATTGACGATTATGTGATTGGCCTTCTGACTAAATTGAGTTATGATATAGTATGCTTATTTTGCATAAATTGTGGAATATCACATGTGAGAGAAAGGGAAGATTGGCATAAATTCCTATTAAAATGAAAGATGTAAGAGTATATGCTTGAAATGTAAATTCTCATAATTAATGTGTATGTTTTATGGAAGGCTTGGAATGGTTTGTTGATTGTGGAAAATGATATGTTATTTTTATGGTGAATAAGATGTGTTCATTAAGTGTAAAGTCATTTATTTTGACTTAAGTTATGTTACTCATATGATTGAGTAAGTTATGCTCATGAAGTTTAATGACATTTATGTTAATTTATGTCATGTTATTCATATGACAATGTATAATTAATGTTGTTTATTATTTGCATATGAACTTACTAAGTTGTATAGCTTACCCCCTTTCTTTCCCATGTTTTAGAGTGCTGATCAAGCTAGCTCGGGTTGGGGATCATTGGAGACTCTATCACACTATCAAGCCATCACTATGGGTATTGATGAATTGAAGTATTTTGAGTCTATGGCATGTATAGGGACTAGGTTACTTTGTTGTATGTGTCATTATTAAATTGGCCATATGTGGTGGCTTGTAGTTATTAATGCTTCATCTTATACATAGCCATGATTGATGGCTTATCACGATTATAAGTTCATTCATATGTTAATGTCCTCTTGTGGATGTGAAATTAGTATGTTTCTAATGGGCTAAGTATGACGTTTTAAGCATGATAATTGATGGCATGAGAATGACATAGTATTGTCTTAGTTGTGAGTGTTTGGTTGTCTAAGTATGATATGTTTTGTGCCTATAAATTGATGTGAGTGTATGTGTGAATAAGGGTGGCAAATGGCTTGGTAAATAGCTTTATTATTGTCCACACGGGTATACACACAGGCTTGTGTCTAGGCCGTGTGTGACACACGGTCAGCCCTATGGGCGTGTGATCCGGCCGTGTGTCCCCTTCACCTCAATTTTGGCAAAACAAAATGTCCAGAATGTATATCTCGGTAGTGTGTGCTACACTGCCTAGCACACAGGCGTGTGACTTGGCCGTGTGACCTCAATTTGATGATGATGTCATAAATAGAATGCTCCCTAAGGTGGAAACGGCCTGAAGCATGGGCGTGTGGTATGCCACACGGGCGTTTCCCTTAACCCACACTGGCGTGTGGTCCTGTTTCATGATGAAATTTTTCTAAGTTTTGTAAATTTTCCTGAGTTCTCGGTTTAGTCCCGAACCACTCCCGAAGCATGTTTCGGGCCTCGTAGGCTTGTTTTAGGGACGATATGTATGTTTTTGAAAAGTTTTAAATTTGAGTATAAATTCATGTCTCGATTTGGTATGATTGCTTGCGTATAAGTCCAGTAGCACGCCGTACCTATTAGGCATCGAATACGGGCAAGGGGTGTTACAATTTGGCTCATCTTTTGGTTCAGAAGTTTTTGGTTCCTTTATCGGTTCAGTCTCATTCAGTTCTTCCTCTGGTTCTACCTCTTTCGATTCAGTAACTAAGTTAGCTTCAAGTTCAAACTTGTTCAATGACTAATCGATTTCTGGTTCTGTGGGCTCACTTGGTTCAATTGGGTTTAGTTCATGGACATTCTCCACTAACCTTTCAAGATCATGGGTTGTGATCTGACCTTGAACATACTGGGCCCTTCAGGTTTGCTTTTGTCTTAACTTGGGCCCTTAAGCAAAGTGAAGTTATCAATGATTGGAAATAAGCACTTTCGATCTTCTTTCTAGCGAGAATCATGGATCTCTTTAAGAATAATCTTCCCAACATTGATGGACTTTTTGTCATAATTGCATACAACAAAAGTATTCACTCCATCGAGATGGTGGGCTGTGTGAGATTGGCATGAAACTATATCAAACAAAGTAAAACCATACCTTAGCCAACAACTTTAAATATTCCCTTTGGTAGAATTACTACCATACTTCCTTATAATCCATTGGGATCTTGGATTTGTCACAACATTAAGCACTTGTTGAAGAAAATCTCAATTTATGTTTGTTATCATGGCAAAACACTCATCTACTTCAACAATTGGTAGGTTAAACAAATCATTAATGAACTTAGAAAATAGGGGTACCTTGTTCTTGTGAACAAGAACTTGATAGCATCTAGCTTAGTCAAATTTCATAGAACTCTCGAACTAACTCCTCTTAGAAGCAATGATCGTGCATCACAAAAATAATTCCATTTGAGGGCATCAATCGTCTTAGAATCGGTAAAGGCACAACCATCTTATCATTGCTTTCCAAGTTGAAACCAGTTTAGGAATCATAGGTTGATTCTTCAATATTGAACCAAACCTTTCTTTCACTTCTTCATCTTGAATCACAATGGGATTTTTGGTGAGGTCTTGGAAGATCTAGCTTTTTGGGAGATGGTGATTTTCCCAAAAATAGGCATAATTTTGGAAAAAGGAAGGGAGAAGAATCGGCAATGGATGATGCAAGGGATTTGCGGCGGCAATCAACTTGTGGCGGCGGCGGACTTGCGGTGGCGCAAAGCTTGCTCTGATGATAAGATGCTGTGCGAAGGGGGTTGCGGCGATGAAAGGGCTACTCGGCAAAAGTCATGCGGCAATACTAGGGGCTTGTGATAAGGAAGAAATTTGGAGAGAAATTTTGGGATTTAGGCCGACGACTAAGATGGACAAGAATGAATGTAAAATAACTTGAAGGGTTGTGAAAGTTATTAAGGTAGAGAGGGGTTTATATAGTGGTGAATTAGGACAATTTTGTAGCTAAAATTTAGCTAATTCAAGTGGCTTGGGTGACAAGTATGGATGGAGGAAAAAGTGATTGCAAAATTAGGGTTTTAGGGAACCTTATGGAGCGACAACAATGTGTAAATTCTCCTCTTTGCTATTCGGGCCTTAAGCCCAAAATGTATTTACAAACTAGATTTGCTTAAAAATAAAAAATTTTGACCCCCTTTATTAAAATAAATAAAATAAATATTAAAATTAAGATTAAATTGAAATTAAGGACAAAGATAAAAATGAAAAATAAAAAAAAAAAACTAAACTAAAAGTAAAAATTTTAGAATTATATTAGAAATTTCCTTCTTAAAAGATTACATAAAATTAATTCCGGGGAAAGGTTGAAGGGGTCACAAGCGGTCCGCTTAAGTTCCAATCTCCTTAGATAGAATTAATTAAATGTATTAATTTAAGAAAAATAATTTCTAACTTCTTATTAAAAAGTGGGTTTATGAAGAATTAAGGGTCTAATAATTTGAGCGAGGTTTTAATTCACTCAATTTCACTATCCCCATAGTGCTTGATACGTTGACCATTAACTTTAAACATACCTCTATGGTTGTCATGCAATTCTATAGCTCCATATGGATAAACTTTGTGGATGGTAAAAGGTCCTTTCCATCGAGATTTGAGCTTTCCAGGAAATAACCTTAGTGCAGGTTAAACAACAACAACTGCTCGACCTTCTTTGAACTCACGAGGTTGAATACATTTGTCATGCCATTTCTTATATTTTTCCTTACACATCTTGGCATTCTCAAATGCGAAAATAACCTCAACTCTTCCAACTCATCGAGTTGTAACATCCTTCTCTCACCGGTTTTCTTAAGATCAAAATTTAATTGCTTCAAATCCCATTGAGCTTTATTCTCCAATTCGAGTACCTTTCCAAAAACTAACCGATAGGGGAGTTATTCCTAACGGCGTCTTAAAAATAGTTCGATAGGCCCATAAGTGCATCATCAAGCCTTGAGACCAATTTTTTACGTTAAGGCGCACTACTCTTTCAAGAATAACTTTCATTTCTCGATTCACAGTTTCAACTTGCCCATTCGATTGTGAGTGATAGGCAGTAGCAATCTTATGCTTTACATCGTACTTGTCAAGCAACCACTTAAGCCACTTATTTACAAAGTGAGATACTTCATCACTAATTATAGCTCTAGGAGTCTCAAAGCTGTGTAAATATGTGCTTATGTAAGAATCGCATGATTATCTTAGCATCATTAGTTGGGTATGCCTCGGCTTTAACCCACTTGGATACATAATCCACAGCTACCAAAATAAACTTATTACCATATGAAGAAGGAAACGGGCCTAGAAAATCAATGCCTCATACATCGAAAAGTTCTATCTCTAAAATATTCGTCAATGGCATCTCGTTCCTTCTTGATATGTTTCCGGTTCTTGGGCATCTATCGTAGTTTCTCACATATGCATAAGGATCCTTAAACAATGTAGGTCAAAAGAACCCAGTTTGTAAAATCTATGCTGCAGTTCGTGAACCACCAAAGTGTCCCCCACTCGGAGATGAATGAAAGTGGTACAAAATTTCGTCAATCTCACTCCCACTTCACGCACTTCCTAATTATGTTATCGCACATTGTTTAAAAAACAATGGGTCCTTCCAGAAAATAAGTACAGACTATCATGAAGGAATTTCTTCCTTTGTTGGTACGTCATTTCTCGAGGAATTATTCCACATGCTAAGTATCCATCGAATTAGCCTTGGTTTAGCATCTTTCTTCGTGAGTAAGTACTTAATATGACATGATCGGAAACATTGTAACTTTGGTACCTATAAGATATGAATGGAACTTGTCAAAACCAAAACTATAGCAAAGAGTTCTTTTTCGGTTACCATATAATTGATCTAGGCTCCTATCAAAGTTACTGCTTGCATAGTAGATAGGATGAAAGACATTGTTTCTCTTTTGGCCCATCACGACTCTAATGAAGAAACCGCTTGCATCACATGTCAACTCAAAAGGCATGTTCCAATCAGTGTGATAATTGTGGAAATTTGAAATTAATTGGTTTTCAGTTTTTAAAAAGCTTCTAAACATGCTTTGTTAAAAGTAAAAGCAACATTTTTTTCTAAAAGCATACATAAAGGTTTAGAAATTATTGAAAAATCCTTTATAAATCTACGATAAAAATCGGCATGGCTTAAGAAGCTTCAAACTCCTTTCACACTAATTGGAGGTGGTAATCTTTCAATTATGTCCACCTTTGCTTTATCCACCCATTTTTGGAAATCTTATGCCCTAAGACAAGTCCTCTTTAACCATAAAATGGCACTTCTCCCAATTAAGGATGAGATTAGTCTTTTCGCATCTTTTGAGTACCTTAGCCAAATTATTCAAACAAATATCGTAAGTATTACCAAACACAAAGAAATCATCCATGAAAATCTCGACATAATTTTCAACCATATCTGTGAAAATTGCCATCATACATAGCTGAAATGTGATAGGTGCATTAAATAAGTCGAAAGGCATTTGCCTAAAAGCAAATGTACCATATGGACAGGAAAAAGTATTTTTATGTTGGTCTTTTAGGGCTACAAATATTTGGTTGTATCCTGAATATCCATCTAAAAAGTAATAGAATTCATTACCTGCTAGACGATCTAACATTTGATCCATAAAAGGTAAAGGAAAATGATCCTTACAAGTAGCTTTGTTTAGTATTTTTTAGTCAATACAAATTTTCCAACCCCTCACAGTTCTCGTTGGGATTAACTGCGTTTATAATGACCCAATTTTAGTGAAATCGGAACAGTGGTCTCAGGACCACAAATCCGAGCTAAAAAATAAAATTTATTTTTATTTTATTATATGATCAATATTATACTAGAAATGTCATGTGAAAATTTTGAAAAGAAAATTTTATCGATTATGTGCTTAATTACGAGAAGGACTAAATCGCATAAAATGCGAAAGTTAGATTCTAGCAGCTAGAAGGATCAAATAGCTATGGAATTCAAAACTTAAGGTCCTTATATGGTAATTAGACCATTAAGAAAAGTATGTAGATTTTTCTTGGTGACTCATCCATGGAAATATAGAAAAATGGTAAGGACTAAATTGGAAAGTGAAAAATGTTAATTAATTAAAAGATGATAAAATAGTTATCATCTTATTTTCTCATCTTATTCCCCAAAAATAAAACATGGAAACCCTAGGAGAGAGAGAAGAGACTTTCATGGCCAAATTGGGTAAGTGTCCTTGTCCCGTTTTTAGTAATTTTGATATTTTTGTAATCGAGTGTACTATCTGTGTATCCATTGATATTTCGAATAAATTCAACGGGCAAAGTTCTGACAAGGGCAAATATGAATTTAAGAAAAATTGACATAGAATGATATATATATATATGATACGGAAATACAATATGAAGAGATTATTACATGAAATACAAGAAAATGATGATACATGACAAGAGATGTATGAAAGTATGAAAAGATGATATTTGTACATGGAAGTTATTAGATGAAAATGTTCATCCTTGGTTATAGACTTGTACACTTTGAATGTACCACTACCCATGTGACATTGATATTACGAGTATTATGAATAAAGTTCTGATTTGAAATAATCTGAAATCGAGATGAGTTATATGAAAATATACTTGAGCTATAATTATGTGATTTATACATGTTGTGGAAAGCATATATGTGTATGGAAACTTGATTGTTGTTGAGATCATACTTGTTTTTGATGTTATTATGGAATATATGACTAACAAGGGCAATGAGGATATGTGTAGGGCTTGAGGTCAAATTAAGTGAATATGCCTTACTTAGTTACCTCAAATAGGATGTATGGTAAGTTAAGTACCATGTTATACGAACTTACTAAGCATTTTATGCTTACCCTGCTTTATTTTCCCCAGTTTTAGAGTAAATCGGAAGCTCGTTGGAATGGAAGCTCGGCGGAGATCACTCACACTATCCATCGGCCCATGTCGGTATAGTATGGTAATTCAATTTCGGTTTTAATGGCATGTATAGGATATGTTGGCCATATCGGCATATAAACATAAACGATGCTTGTAATCTAGCAATTGGAATGGCTAGTAATGATTGTTTTGATATACTTGAATGTCATATTATGTTAGCCACATATATGTTAAGTAGTTGATCAAATTATGTCTAACATGAGGACATAACTAAGGTAAAATTGTAAACATGTATGCATGAAATGATATGCCATGATGATGGATGGATTATGCTTGATTAGAATGCTTGAAATGGTTAGTAATTGTATGTGATGATATATCATGTTAAATGATAGAATTAACTTGAATAAAATGCTTGGATTTGTTGGGTTATGAATGCAAGATGTGGTGTAGGATTATGGCAAAGATTGGGGTGAGAAATGAAGCTAGGAATGGCTTTATTTTGTCCACACGGGCAGACACACGGGCGTGTGTCTATACCGTGTATGACACACGGCCTAGTAACATGCGCATGTGGTTAGTCCGTGTGTCCCCCACACTGTAAATTCGAGAAAGCAGAATGCTCGAGAATTGAGCACGGGCGAGACGCAGGCGTGTGTCTCAACCGCGTGTGGGTGACACGGCCTTGAACACGGGCGTGTGTCTTGGTCGTGTGAAACCCGCACCTAATTTGAATTGAATTAATTAACCACACGGCCTAGCACACTTTGCGGCGTGTGGCATGGCCGTGTGGCGCAAGTCGAGAGCAACCTAAATCGGACACGGCACGATGCGGGACGTGTCTCACGAGTCACACAGCGTGTCCCTTGGACCACACGCAGGCGTGTCGACCACGCACCTTGGAAAATTTTTGAAATGTCACGAAAAATTCTTAGAGTTTCCGATTAAGTCGACGACTCGATTCAAATGCTCGTATTGGACCTCGAGGGTCCATCTAAGGGACGTTTCGAATAATCTCGATTAATGAATAGTGATCGACATGATTTATCTGAAAATATTTTGAAAAGTTTCGGTAACGCTCCATAACCCTGTTCCAGTGACGGATACGGGTTAGGGGTGTTACATTTCATTCATTTTCGACTATCATGATTCCACCTTTCTTCAGTACACATTGTACCGAACTTACCCAAGAACTATCTGAGATGGGGTAAATAATTCTTGCATCTAACCACTTAATTACCTTATTCCGAACAACTTCTTTCATGATAGGGTTAAGTCTCCTTTGCACATCAATCTTACCTTTTTCACCTTCCTCTAAAATAATTTTATGCATGTAGAAGGAATGACTTATACCTCATATGTCAGCATGGTCCAACCAGTTGCCTTCTTAAATTTCTTTAAGATAGCAATCAATTACCCCTCTTGATGTTCTGTCAGTTCCGCTGAAATAATCACAGGCAAAGTAGAACTATCACCACAATAAACATATTTTAAGTGAGATGGAAGCACCTTTAGTTCGAGTTTAGGCGGTTCCTCAATTGACAACTTGGGTTGTGTAAATTCTCGAACTTACAACTCTAGTAGTTTGAACCGCGGTGGTTGAATATAACTCCTCGGATTGGCTTCCATCAAAGCCAAACCTTCATTACCTTTTAATCTTCAAATGGTTTGGACCCTAAGGTGTTTTCCAACGAGTCTTCTTTAGAATTGCTTCCCATAGAAACTAAGGTTTCTAATTCCTTAGAAACGTTAAATGTTACCTTATCGTCTTGAACTCACATCATGATTTTGCCATTGTGCACATCTATCAACGTTCTTCCGTGGATAGGAAAGGTCTCCCCAGGATGATCGGAACTTCCTTTTCGCTTCAAAATCCAAAACAATGAAATCAATAGGAAAAATGAATTTATCGACTATTACTAAATCATCCTCGATCTTTCCTTCGGGATATGCTAATGATTGATCCGCAAGTTGAAGTGTTACAGTAGTGGGTCTTACTTCACCTATTCCCAACAGCTTGAAAATAGACTTGGGCATCAAGTTGATGCTTGCTCCTAAGTCACACAAAGCTTTACCGTAATATGATTCACCAATGTTGCAAGGTATCGTAAAGCTTCCAAGATCCTTCAATTTCGGAGGTAGCTTGTTTTGTAGAAATGCACTACACTCCTTCGTCAAAGCGATAGACTCATACTCACTAAGTCATTTCTTCTTGGACAAGATATCCTTCATAAAATTCACGTAATTGGGAATTTGTTCTAAAGCCTCCACCAATGGAATGTTGATGTGTAATTGATTTAAAACATCCAAGAACTTATTGAATTCTACCTCTTGTTTCTACTTGTTCTGCTGAAGTATTTAAGGATATGGAACTTTAGGTTGATCTAGACAACTTTTCTTAGGAGGTAAATTTGCAAACGAAGGTGTTATCTTCGAGAATTTACTAGTTTCTCATCGATTTTTAGTATCTAATTTTTCTATTGTAGGAACTTCAATTGTTGGTTGACTTTCCTCATTTTCAATATGTTCATCTTCAACCACAACCTTCTTAGGCTCCAAAGTCTATGCTTATCTTCAACCACAACCTTCTTAGGCTCCAAAGTCTTACCATTTCGTAACTCTAGCACTTTGCAATGTTCCTTACCCAAATTTCTTATATTTTTGTATCACTCGGCAAGGCTCCTTATAGTCTACTACTGAAGCTCGGTAGCTAATTGACCCATCTAGTTTTTAGATTTTTCAGCGTTCTTTGCTTGACTTTTGATCAAGGCGTCATTTTTTTCCATATACGCCTTCAACAAGTTTTCTAAAGCTGTTTGATGATTGATTTGGTGATTTTGGGGCTTGTTGGTTAAACCCTTGGGTTTGGTTGAGTCTATGCTACATTTGATTGTTGTTCGGTCCATATCCTTGATTACTCGAGAGAAAAGTTCGAATGGTTCTACCACAATGGGTTGTAGAAATTGGACTGATCCTTGTCCATTTCTATCTTAATACTGGGTTCCTTACATAGTACTGCGATTCGAATCGAAGGGCAATTCTCAAAAGAATGACCATCCCCACGGTATACATAGGAAACTACATCATATTGACTTGGTGATTGAGAGGTATGCAAAATTATTCAAACCATTAGTGGTAAACTATTTTAATAGAGAAGAAATAGAAGATACCTAAGCGAGAGACTAAAGTCGGTCGCGTCCACTTCATGCACTCGGCTACTCGTCTTCTGAAACTGCTCTATTTGTCGGCCATTGGTAGTTATTACTTGCGATCCTTTCAATGATCTCATAAGCCTCGTTATAAGACGAGAAAAAATCCCAACATCTCTGAAGCATCTACCATTAATCTTGTATGCGTTGAGACCATTATAAAGCGTCTCCAATTGGATACAATGAGGAATTCCATGATGAGGGCACTTACGAAGAAATTCCTTGAATCTTTCCCACGCCTTGTACAATGATTCATCATCTAATTGTTGGAAAGTTTTTACCTCATTACACAACTTTTGCGTTCTTACTTGGTGGAAAATATTTTGCAAAAACCTTTACAGTAATTCTTGCCAAATAGATATTGAACTTGATAGCATTGAATTCAGCCATGCTCGTGCTTGATCTCACAGCGAGTATGGAAACAATTTCAAACTTAGTGTGTCTTGACCATACAAGCTATCTTGAATGAATCACTTACCTCCATGAATAATCAAATGTGTAAGTGTGGATCTTCCGTAGGCATACCACTGAACTGGCCCACCGTTTGGAGCATTTGAAACATCACTTGTTTCAATTCGGATTGGGGTGCCTCGATATCTGACCTCCTTATTCATGGATTCAACTCATTGAATAGTGGCACAGCATATTGTCTAATGGCATGATCCCTATCATCAACAATAAGGATTGGGTTGTGCACTTGATTGAGTCCATTACCTAGTTCCTTGTTTTGATTTCCAAGGTCCATCTCGATTTGTCTTTGAACAGTTCTTTCACGTCTTCTTTGTCTAAAAGTCCGCTCGATTTCAGGGTCCACGGGTAATAGATCAATGATTCGATCTATGCTCATAAAACACTTGAAAATAAATAATAATAAAAAGAATAAAGAAAAAATTAGTGGAGTTAAAAGTTAAATAAAATAAAAATAAAAACCAAATTGTAAAAATAATTTCACAAAGAAAATGATTAAGGCAACAGTCCCTAGCAACGGCGCCAAAAACTTGTAACGAATTATAACGTGTTTATGCAAGTGTACGTAGCCGTTCAAGTGATAAGTAAAATGAGTTATCGTCTCCACAGGGACTATATAAGCTTAAACAATTAATTGCAAAATTATAATTAACAATTTGATGTAAAAAACTTCAATAAATTTGGATAGTGATGATTAGATTAATTAAATGCAATAGTGATCCCTAATACAATTTCTAATCTAAATGCAATTTACCTAAATGTATGAATGAAGTCTTTAGCAACAAAAACAATCAACATTAAATGGACTAGGATAATTATATTAATCAAATCAACTTACTTTCATCATGCTAACATGTTCGGAATTACTTCCATGGCAACTCGATCTCTTATGGATTTGGAAACCAAATTAAGTCCTCTCAGATCTTTTACTTATTTAAATAAGCATGTTACTGATCATATTAAACTAAGGGTTTCTTACCGTTTATGCAAGTTCATAGGGACATTTATGTTTGCAACAGTTTAATTACATAAATCTAAAAACCATGCAAGATAATAGAGCTAACTAAAGATATTATGCACCTTAACTGAGTCGATCTTAATAACCTAAATTAAGTATTGCACTTTTAAATTATGCGTCTACTAGCCGTCATCCGGTTAAGATCGCTCGACTAATCGAATGCACCCAATCACGTATGAATGAAATGCATCATGATATTATTTGAAAACATAATCAATCGAGGCACAAAATATGTTAACATGAATTAAATAAATCTCATTAACTTAATATAATTATCCTACCAAATAGGATTTAAAAATTCATAGTTGATGTCAAAAGCATAAAACTCAAAGCAAACATGTTAAAATAGATAACCAAGAGGAAAGAGTAAACTTCGGTTCAAAGCAATCTTTCAAATCTATTCTTCTTGAAAGCGTTCCTCTGTTCTGATTGAAGCATCTTTTTACTAAGGGTTTAGAAGGTAGCCGGCTAAAGAGTGCTTTTGACAAAGCTTTTGAGGCTAAAAAAGGGAGAGGCGATAGATGGATATGCAAGGAAAAAAGGGAAAAAGAATTGAGAGAAAACTAGAGTGAGTGGGAGAGGAATGTTGAGAAATGAGGGATGATGGAAAAGTGAGGAATGGCAAGGTATCTATAGGTGAAGGTAAGGGTTTGAGTGTATTAAAAATAGGTTTAAATTTACTTCCTTCTCTCTCTCATGTGGCCGACCATGCTTCAAGGAAAAGGGATGATCAATTCTTCTCAATTTGAATTTGAATTTCAAGCTAAAAATAGCTATAGAGTGGACAGTTTCAACAGGGAAGTTGTTGGGCTAAATTCTGATTATTTTCCAATTGTAGGAACCTTCAATTAAATATCCCAAAACACATTTTGGGTAGCCAACATCAGGTGTCGAAATTGGGCTTTTAATTCCTCTTGTTGGACAATTTTTTTAGTCCAATAACTTAGCAGACATGTCTATCTTTTATCACCTTGTTTATTAGGTCAAGTAGTCAACCCCATGCCCAAAATTGCATGGTCTTGCCGTCCACATGGATAATTTGTGAATGGTCATCTTTTATTTATTTAAATCATGTCTTCAATGGACCTCCTACATAGTGAAAAGTACATACATTAATAAATTAACATGAATTAATACAAAATATGCATGAAAATCAAGTAATTAAGCATAATTTCACATACTATCCAAATTCATGTCTAAAATTACTAATCTAGTAAAATTCACTTATTTCAATAATAATTACTCGAAATAAACACAATAATTAAGTAAAAAGGTGGTAAAAACATATAAAAAAATCCTATATAATTTTGAGTTTACACACTTCCATGGGCGTAAACTCAATTCTACAGAACATAAGTTCTCCAGAAGTTTATAATTGGGCGAACTAACTACCAGGTTGCGCCAAAACATACAACTTTACCTCTATTCACCTTCAAGCTGGGATCGTCAACATTTTGGGGTGCGATAATATTGTATCGGTATAAGTGTGTACTTGTATCACTACTTCTAGGTGTTCTTGTACATTTTTTATTCTTGACTTACTTGGATCGATACATTTGATCACTTGAACCAATAGAAGTTTATCAATACCAAAAAATGACCCCAAAACTCACCTAATTTAATCCAAAACAATACCAATTCATTTTAACACATTAAGGAACAATATAAACAAGTTTCAAACACCATTTAAATAATATATAACACCTTAAATTATGTAACACCCCAAACCCGGCCCATGCGGTATGACCGGATCTGACATGTCACATGAAGAAAACGTATAAAGAACATGTGATTCTTACTAAAATAGGCGTTATTTGGTCATGGTCAAAAAAACAAGTTTGGTTATAAATATTTGATAAAACACCACCAATTTTGAGAGGTTGATTGATGAATCGAAAATCGAACTAGTGAACTTTAAAATCGTGACTTTTGAGAAATGACGTTGATAATTTGAAATAGAATCCGAGTTAAATTATTAGTGCATATTTATTATGAAAATCATTTGTTAATCAATTTTGGAAACCGTTATTTATGATTTTAGAAAAATCCCCATTTTAAAACAATTCAAGCAAGATAATAAGTACGACTAAACATAAAGCAAAATAAAAATATTCAAGAGGCCTTATTACAACTTAAAACACAAAATAGTAAAAATAGTGAAATCAAGCGGGAAAGTAGTTTACTAATATTTGAAAATATTATTTCCAAAGTATGGCCTCCACCGAGTCATCCATGGGCCCAAGTGGCCTCCACCGAGTCATCCATGGGCCCAAGTCCTCATTACGGAGCATTACGTGCAAGGGTTAAGAAAGAAGGGGGAGTGAGTCACAAGAACTCAGTGTATAATCCCCTTACCATCATCCACTGGGCCTGAACCCGCATAGCATAATCTTTGGCCTAAGCCCATTTACATAGTAATAATTAAAATGAAGTATATGTATGCAACCCAACCCATCCATCCATCACACCCCCGACCAGCTAATCACACATGTGGGGATCAAGTCAACCCACCCCGCCGCTCACACCAAAATTTGCAGTTAAACTGCTATCATATAGTATTTTTGTGGTCAAGCCACCGAAATCATATTTAAGCACAATAATATACAAATTGTGGCAATGCCACCGAGCTACTCGCGCTCTCCATACAATTTTCCCATCCCATGCAATATGTAAAAATGCTACGTACATAATAATATAACATAAAACATCCACATATAAATATCAACCATTAATCAAGTAATTTATTAAGGTGAATCGACCCATTATAGTTCTTTGGAAATTCGGCCCACTAAGGCATTCTTGCAAATCGGCCCGTAGGGGCATTTTGGTAGGGGCATTTTGGTAAATCGGCCCATAGGGGCATTTTGGTAAATTGTACCGATTAACACCGATTTTGATAGATTTTAGAATTAACGTCGTTTAAGCCAATTACTCGTTTTATGCTATTTTACATTTTTTTTTCTTTTTAGACTTGTAAATGACAATGATCTATTCATACAATCATTGTAGTGAATCACGAATCTCTGAATTTGATTGTGAGATTACACACTGATTATGGTGAGGACTAACCCTTCTTGATCGTCGACATCTAAATCACCATTATACTCGATTAACCAACAAAGCGAGATTTTATTAATCCAAAACTAAATCAGACGATCTAAAATGCTTACCCTTAGTATCGTGAACGACCACGATTTGCCTATTCTCACCGGATGATGGTCCACAACCCGGTGGAAAATCCCGAACCGCCGATACCGCCCTACGCTTGAACTTAGGAGTAGGAATCGCAAATCCACTCCCTTTTTGATCTCCTATCGATTTTCTTTTCAAATCGCTACCACTTGCCTCCATTGGAAAAGTCTTAGTCGAACGATATTACGATGATAGAAAGCGATTGTCTAAGGAAAAGGTTTCGCTTACCACTACTTCCGAAGGGTCAACGAGTAGGTAAGAACGAACGATCTAGTCCCTATAATAATTAATTAGTCAAACTTTCAATCCTATTAACACAATAACCGAGTAGCGATATCTAATGGACTATGAAGAGACTCCTTACCTTAATCAATGATGAACTCGATTCCCACCGATTGGACTTATGACTAGAGATGAATCGGCAATGATGTGGTATTCAGCCACCCACTATAACACTACGAAAAAGAATTGATCACAATATGAGAGTGTAGGAGAGAGTGATGTTTCGATTTAGAAACAAAGTAGAACAACCGAATAGTGATGGACACACATTCGGCTAGGAACAAAAGAAAATGGAAGAAGTAGAAATGAAACCCTTACCCGATTTAACCAAGGAGAAATGTCCAACACGCAAGAATGGAGAAGAGAGAAGATGTTAAAGATTCAGCTATTGAAGAGAAAAGGGCAAGGAAGATTCGGCCAATCAAAGTTGTCAACTAAGAAGAAGAAAAGAGAGGTTGAAGAAATGGTGAGAAAAAGAAAGAAAGATGGAAAAATAGTGTTAGGGGGTTTCGGCTAATCACCAAGGAGAAGATGACCAAATTGTCTTGTGTAATTCGGCAAAACAAAGGAAAAAGAACAAAAATAATTTGAGTGTTTCGGCCAAGGGAAAAAAATTGGAAAAGAGACACCAAAACAAATGTTCAAAAAGAAACTACCTCTCATGCACAATTTTGCAAAAAGGCTATAGCAAATTGGCTCCCAAAATCCCCTACCAAAGCGAGTGTATCATCTTTACCAAAAAGATGAGTGTTGACCAAAACTCTTTCCTTAGGTAACTCCTAATATTCAGCCAACATGTCCCCCTCCCTTATCCCTTTCTTTGATTTCTTTCCTTCTTTTTCTCTTGTCTTCCTCCTTACCATATTCCTTAGTCATCTTTCCATCAATAAAAAGTCTCCTTACCATATTTAGAACCATGGTGACACTTTGGAATAGGAGCACAAAAATAATCCAAAAATTTTGCAAAAGGTGGGATTCGAACTCCACCCCTTAAGCCTCTTCAAGTGACGCCACACCACTCTACTACTAGCTCATCTTATGCTAGCAAAATACACACTTATTTCCTTAAGTCATGCTGCCACTTACCTTCTCTACTTAAAGTGCTTAAACACAAAAATTTTACTAAGGCCCAACTTAACCCCAAACCTTCTTAGGACCCCTAAACATACACAATTAACATTCTAAACTAGCCTATCGCGAGGTATAAGGCAAAACATAAAATCCGAAGTTCAGGATGTTACAATTATACCCCCTTAAAGAAATTTTGGCCTCGAAATTTACCTGATTAAAAGAGATGAGGACATTGCTGCCGTATTGTGTCCTCTGGCTCCCATGTAGCTTCCTCTGTCCCGTGATTATGCCATAATACTTTTACTAACGGAACCGACTTCCTTCTCTCAAGACCTTAATATCCCGATCTAAAATGCAGACTGGTTCTTCTTCAAAAGATAAGTCAGGTCTTATCTCAACTTCCTCCACTGGAACAACATGAGACGGATCCGAACGATAACGCCTTAACATAGAGACATGGAATACACTATGTATCTGACCTAACTCCGGAGGTAACTTAAGCTGATAAGCCACTGGCCCAACACGCTTCAATACACGGTAAGGTCCGATGAACCTAGGGCTCAACTTGCCTTTCCGCCCAAATTTTAAGACCTTCTTCCAAGGTGAGACCTTAAAAAAAACCTGATCATCCACAGAGAACTCTATCTCCTTCCGCTTCAGATTCGCGTACAATACGCTCGCATGCGTCTCAAGCTTTTAACTGCGTGCCGAATTACCTTAACTTTTTCCTCCATCTCCTAGATCAACTCTGGACCCAATAACTGTCGCTCCCCCAGCTCAATCCAGAAAGTAGGAGTACGACACCTACAACCATACAACGCCTCGTAGGGTGCCATCTGGATGCTGGATTGATAGCTGTTGTTGTATGCAAACTCTGCCAACGGTAGAAAATCTTCCCAGCTACCCCTGAAGTCGATCACACGGCCTCTTAACATGTCTTCTAGAATCTGGATTACTCTCTCTGACTGACCATCAGTCTGCGGATGAAACGCCATGCTAAAACTTAGCCTTATACCCAAAGCTTCATGTAGAGCCTTCCAGAACCGTGATGTAAACCTAGGATCCCTGTCAGATATAATCGACACTGGTAGCCCATGCAACCTCACGACTTCTGCTATTTACAACTTGGCCAACTTCTGCAACGTATAATCCGTACGAACAGGTAGGAAATGGGCAGACTTCGTTAACCGATCCACTATCACCCATACTGAATCTTTCTTAGTAGGCGTTAAGGGTAACCCACTAACAAAATCCATCGTTATCCTTTCCCATTTCCATAGTGGAATTTTCACCGGTTGCAATAACCCTGAAGGCAGTTGATGCTCCGCCTTCACCTGCTGACATGTCAAGCACTTGCTCACGAAGTCAGTAACCTCTCGTTTCAACCCTGGCCACCAATACTGATCACGGAGGTCTCGGTACATCTTATTTCCTCCTGGGTGCATAGCATATGAGCTACTATGTGCCTCACGCAGAATCATTTGTCTCAATTCTGAATCCCTGGGCATACAAACTCTTCCACGGAAACACAATACTCCATCACTATTTAATCCAAAATCCCCTATCTCACCACTTTCCACTTGCTGAAGTCGAGAACCCAACCTTTCATCTAACAACTGCTTTTCATTAATCTGGCTTACCCATGCCGGCTTCACTTGAAGTTCGGCTAATAGACTACCATCTTCATAAAGGCTGAGATGAGCGAACATCGCTCTCAAATCCTATATCACCTTACGACTTAACGCATCTGCCACTACGTTAGTTTTACTTGGGTGATACTCGATTGAGAAGTCATAATCCTTCAATAATTCTATCCACCTCCGCTGTCTTAAGTTCAACTCCTTTTGGGTAAGGAGGTACTTCAGACTCTTATGATCCGTGTAGATAATCGACTTCTCCCGCATGAGATAGTGTCTCCAAATCTTGAGCAAACACCACTGCTGTAGCTAACTCCAAATCATGAGTGGGATAGTTTACCTCATGTGGCCTTAATTGACGAGATGCATAAGCTACCACTTTTCCCCCTTGCATCAACACACATCCTAAGCCCGTGTGTGACGCATCACAATACACAATAAACTCTTTACCAACCTCAGGTTGAATAAATACTGGCGCTTATGGCGAATCTTCTTGATTTCTCAAAGCTCTCTTCTTCGCTTATCCGCCACACAAACGGTACTCCTTTACGCAACAGCTTAGTTAAGGGTGCAAGCAATCAACGAAACCCCTCAACAGATAATCGCTTGTAATACCCACCAAACCTAGAAAACTCTAAATTTCTACCACTGACTTCGGTGGCTTCCAATCTAACACTGCCTCGACCTTCCGGGGATCAACTCTAATTCCTTCGACAGACACAACATGCCCCAAAAAGGTCACCTCCTTCAACCAAAATTCACACTTACTGAATTTGGCATACAACTGCTTCTCCCTCAAAATCTGCAATACTACCCGTAGATGCGAATCATGCTCTTTTTCGGTCTTTGAGTACACCGAGGATGTCATCTATGAACACAACCACAAATCGGTCTAGGTAAGGTTAGAAAACTCGGTTCATCATGTCCATAAATGCGGTGGTGCATTAGTCAACCCAAAAAAGCATCACTAAGAACTCGTAATGCCCATATCGGGTTGAATGCGATCTTGTGAATATCCGCCTCCTTGACCCTAAGTTTGGTGATACCCCGATCTCAAGTCTATCTTTAAAAAACCGACGCCTCGCGGTGATTGAAGCAGATCATCGATCCTCGTAATCGGATACTTGTTCTTGATCGTCAACTTATTCAATTGTCTATAATCGATGCACATACGCATCGATCCATCCTTTTTCTTAACGAACAAAACTGGCGCTCCCCACGGTGACTCACTTGGTCGAATAAATCCACGATCCAACAACTCCTAAATTTGAGCTTTAAGTTCCACGAGCTCCTTCGGTGCCATTCTGTAAGGAGCAATGGACACCGGAGCCGTTCCTGGCAACAGCTCAATACCAAATTCTACCTCCCGATCTGGAGGCAATGCTAGAAGCTCCTCGGGAAAGATGTCTGAAAACTCTTTCACCGTTCTAACACTCTCTACCGACAACTCTTTGGCATCCAAAGCACTGATAAAGGCTATGAATGCTCTACACCCCTTTCGAACCAACCTTTCTGCCTTTAAAGCAGATACCACATTAGATAGATAATTTCTTCTTTCACCTATCATCATCACTTCCTTATCCTCACGAAGTTCTTAGTACCATTCGCTGCAAAGACACGGTCCAAGTTCGCACGATGTTTAACGGCCAGTCCATGTCCAAAATAAGATCGAACTCCCGAACGGCAGATTCCATCAAATCCATGAAATACTACCCCCTGAACCTCTAAGGGCACATCCCTAAACAACTTATTTACTACCACCGACTGTCCTAAAGGGCTAATTACAGTTGTTTCTCTAGCAGTAATCTTGGATTTAATATTCAGAGTTCCAGACACAGCACATGCAACATACGAATGGCTGGATCCAATGTCTATCAAAGCGGTAATAGGTACATCAGATATGAAGTACGTACCGATTATGACGTCCGGTGCATCGCCATCCTCTCGACGCCTGACCGCATAGACCAACCCTAGGTGTCTCGCCTCCATGTTACCCCACATTCGGTACCTCTACTCGGTGCACCTTGACCTCGTCCTACACCATTACCACCTCGACCTAGCCCACGGCCTCTCGGGCGTTCTTTGAGTGCCTCCACCGATCTGCGCAAATCATATGAACCGCTCGAGTTTGATTCGGCTTTTGAGGGCAATCCTTAAACCGATGGTCCTTGGATCCATATCTCGAAACAACCACCAGTTCTCTTCCAAAGCATTCACCCGAGTGAAGTTTCCCACAATCCACGTAAAGGTCATGAATCGATTGGTAGTATTTGGAACTCCCACTCGAGCCGCTCCACATTCCCGGGCCTTTTCGAAATCCTCACGGCGGGACTCGAATACCCGAGTCTCTCTTGTTCCCGCCCCTATCCTTGTCTCGATTTTTCCGTTCGAATGCTTTACTTCTTCAAAGAATCTTAGCTTTTTCCACCAGTGTGGCAAAATTCCTCTCCTTCTGTGGGGCTATCAGTACCCGCAACTCATCACGCAATCCATCCTTAAAACGCACACAGCGTTCATGATCGATCGGCACTATACCCCGGGCATACCGACTCGCACACGTAAACTCGCCTCGTAAGTCGCCACGGACCTACCTCCTTATACCGATTCGTGAATTCCTTCCTTCGGCATCCACATAACTAGCCCCGACATATTTTCCTAGAATGTTGTCTTAAAGAAATCCGTGTAATCGATCGGCTTAAGTGCCTTCCCGAACGTTGAGCCACCACCGATACGCCTCATCTCTCAAAGAATGACACAACCCCTTTTCGCCGCTCAATTTGTGCAATCCAGATCGTCCATAATCCGCTCCACCGCTTCAAGCCAGTACTCCACTACACTTGGGGCTACACCCGAAATACCCCTAAAGACTTCGGCTCCATTCGATCTGAGTCACTCCGATATCGAACCATGAGCTGTCGACCCAGTTCTTGCCCCAGCGACCCTTTCCAGTACTCGCAACATCGCTTGGGACAGAGCGTCGTCCTCTCTCATTCGATCGTGTGACCCAGCTTCAGTCACAGGTGATGTAACACCCCTAACCCGAGTCCGTCGCCGGATTAGGGTTACGGGCATTACCAGAAAAGCCAAAACCCCTATTCAGTCAATCATTCTTAATCAAACATGCTTAACAAGAGATACGATCATAAACAAATAATCACTTAAGTGTAAAACATGCTAATAATAATAAACTAAGACATGCAACTTATTACACATCACTTACATACTTAAGCATTTGGCCGAATATACAAGGTCCCATTTATGACATTTCATGTTTATTACCTAACACAAGTCGAGTTTGGTAGTTTCTTGCACTCGAGAAAATTTAAACAATCTCACTGACCATTTATATATATAAATGTATATATATCATAGTTATGCGCATTTCCATATTCGAACATAAGCCCAACTAACTAGTTCTTTGAGCATGTTAACTACGTTTGACTATAGCACATAGACTTGGCCGAATATACATACATACAATACACAACGTAGCCCCCTTTTTCGAATTTATTTAATCAAAGCCACATTGAATACTAAGGTCATAAAGAAATACGATTAACCTACCAAACACATGAGCTAATATATCTAGCGGAATTGCATAAGTATAATCAATTCTTCGACCACATGCTCGGATCTCAAATAAACACTCCAATGCTCAACTTCAATTATTCATGCATAAACCTTTTCACTATCATCATCGACTCATAACTAAACTTCTCAATATAAATGTCATAATACATGCTTTCAAGCTAAACTTAAAACATAACAAGAAGCACATAACCAAGAACAATTATATAAACCAATCTATCTAACACATAAGTAAAGTTTAGCCAAGAGTAATAGCCATTTCGCAAGGCTATACATATATATACAAGATTAAATACCATTAATGAACAACATAGCCTAGCTTATACATGCCTTTCGAATCAAACTAGATTTATAAGTACCAAAAGAGTGAATAGTGTGGTTGACTTCTCCGAAGATCCTCTGAGCCCGTAGCTGACCCAAAATCTATAAAATAGCACATTAAAACACACAAAGTAAGCTTACTAGCTTAGTAAGTCTCAAGCAAATATTAATGCAATAAACGTACATTTAAACATATTAATCTCCATACTTTCGGCATTGAATATAATCATTCCAACATGTAAATTATGCTTAGCCGAATACTAGTAATACTTTGACCTAAACATTAGCACTTGGTTATCATAAACGCATATACCAACAAATCATTGAGTATTATGTTTATTCATATATTTTGAGTCAAACAAAATCAATTACAAACACTTTCAAACACTTTTACCATTCATCTTTTCATTATAACCGAATCTTCAATGTGTTATATATACATATCTCAACTTCACATATATTAAATGTTCATACCTGTTAATGATAAGATCATCATCACTAAATAAAATACTTAATGAATCATTCACTTCATCACACCATACTTAAGTAAAATGGTAATGAACTGAGCTACTTCATTTCTTACTAATACAATAAGCCAACTCTTACCGAGCTTCTAACACATATCATTTAATATGCCATACCTCATTTCATTCTCGAATTCTTCATTTATAGCGTATCAGGCATTTGGCCTGCTAGGCATTCAAGCCCGAATTACCCACCGGCATTAAGCTTGCTAGACCAAAGGTCCGAAGTATAAACAGGCATTAAGCCTCGCTAGGGTTATGGCCGAATTAAATCACCAAGACAAGGCACGCTAGGCTCAAAGCCCGAAATAAGTCACCGGCACAAGGCCTGCTAGGCTCGAAGCCCGAAATAACAACATAATAAATCGTTCAACGCACATTTCTCAACATTAGCATCTCAAACAACCTATGTAATGCTTATCACTTTCACATAACAACCGAGCATATCTATTACATATTACTTTCAACAAATAAAACTCAGTCCAATATCATACCCCTACATTCGGCCATTTCATATATTTATGCTTAAAATATTCAAATTTTATCATTTATTATATTCATAAATAATTCTTTGACGTATATTAGCTTAGGGACTTACCTCGGCTATCGACGGACGACGCAGACCGGCTATTCGATAACCTTCCCCGATCCAAATCCATTTTTCTTTGTTCTTGATCTAAACACATTAAAATTTAGCTCATTCAAGCACAATTCATCTCAATTTAGTCCCAAAACACACTAATGGGCAAATTACCATTTTACCCCTAATGTTTCACATTTTTACAATTTAGTCCTATTTGCACAAAACACAAAATACACAAAATTTCACTAAACCATACAAGGGCCGAATGTTCATAGGGACCTCACTAGTCCATTTATTTCATTTATTTTGCATTTTAGCCTCCTCAAAAATTCATTTTTGCAATTTAGCCCAAAAATATTCAAATTCACCAAAATTTCCAATACAAAATATACTAATCTTTAACATATCTTTAAAATAAAATCATCAAACATCAAAAACTACATGAACACATCAACGGACGAATATCAAGCATGCTTAGATTCAAAAATTTTAACATGGGTAAGCTACCGTTCGGAGCAACGATCTCAAAAACGTCAAAATTAATAAAAACTGAAGTCAAACTAACCTTTAAATCAAGCTTCCACCATGACCGAATGCTCAAGCTTTTAACCTAAGCTTTTCTTTTCTTATTTCGGTAGCCAAATGATGAAGACAAACTTTTATTTCATGTTTTTAATTAACATATATTATGATGTTTAATAATTTACCTATTTAACCTTATAATTAATAATATTTTTAAACATAACATAATGGCAAATTGGACTTTAGCCGTCCACTTACTCTTAGAATGGGCTAATTGCCCTTTTAACACCTCATGTTAAAAAGCCACACTCAAATTAGTGCATTTCACTTTAGTTTGCAACTTTTACCTTTTTTTTTGCAATTAAGTCCTTTTTCTAAATTAAACAAGCAAACGATTAAATTTTCCTACGAAACTTTCACACACATTAATTCACATCTAATAGGCACAAAATATAATATTTAAATATTTTTCGAACTCGGATTCGTGGTCCTGAAACCACCATTTCGATTAGGGTCAAATTCGTACTGTTACAACTCTCCCCCCTTTAGGGATTTTCGTCCCCGAAAATCATACCGTTAAACAAAGTCGGATATTGTTGCCTTATTGAATCCTCAGGCTCCCACGTAGCCTCTTCAACTCCGTGCCGATTCCATAGTACTTTCACTAATGGAATTCTCTTGTTTCTCAACTCTTTCATTTCTCTAGCTAAAATACGGATCGGTTCTTCCTCATACGTCATATCGGATCGGATTTCAATCTCGACGGAGTGATCACATGTGACGGATCGATCTATATCTACTGAAGCATCGAAACATGAAATACATTGTGTATCTTTTCTAATTCGAGAGGGCAACTTCAATCTATAAGCAATGTGCCCAATACGTTCGATGATCTCAAATGCGGTCAGATGAATCTCGGACTTAGTTTGCCTTCCGACCAAATCGGAGTACCTTTTCCACGGAGAAACTTTCAAGAATACCCGGTCTTCGACACGAAACTCAATGTCTTTACGTTTCAAATCAGCGTAGGACTTTTGACGATCCGAGGCAACTTTCAAACTATCTCTGATTATAGCCACTTTCTGTTCCGTTTCTTTAATCAAATCAACCCCGTGTAACTTATTTTCACTGAGCTCGGTCTAGTACAACGGTGTACGACACTTGCGGCCATATAAAGCTTCGTAAGGTGCCATTTTGATACTAGATTGAAAACTATTATTATAAGCAAATTCAACCAAAGGTAAGTATTTTCCCACGTACCTTCAAACTCAAGGATGCAACATCTCAACATATCCTCAAGTATCTGAATGGTTCGTTCAGATTGACCGTCTCATCATGCGGATGAAAGGCTGTACTAAAGTGGAATTTAGTACCTAAAGCATCTTGCAACTTCTTCCAAAACCGTGATGTGAATCTCGGGTCTCTGTCTGAAACAATGGAACTCGGCACACCATGTAATCTCACAATTTGAGATACGTACAACTCAAGCAAGTTTATCGGCGAATAGTCCGCATCTGAACCGGTACAAAGTGAGCCGATTCGGTCGATCTATCCACTATAACCCGATTGCGTCTTTCTTGCTTTCGGTGTCGTAGGCAAGCCGGATACAAAATCCATTGTGATTCTATCCCATTTCCATTCAGTATCATGATTGGTCAAGTAACCTGAAGGCACTTGATGCTCTGCTTTTACTTGCTGACAAATTAAGCACTTTGAAACAAATTCAGATATATCCCGTTTCATTCCTTGCCACTAATACGACTGTTTCAAATCATTATACATTTTTGTGCTACCCGGATGTATCGATAACCGACTATTATGAGCCTCGTTCAAAATCATCTGAATCAAGTCCACCTTCTTCGGAACACAAATTCGGCCTTTGAAGTTCAAACAATTATTTGCATCAATTTGAAACTCTGACTCTGCATCATTTTCACACTGAACTCGTCTAGCAATCATATCTTTGTCAATTTTCTGTGCATCACAAATTTGCTGAATAAACATCGGTCTTGCTTTTAACTCGGCTAAGATCGAACCGTCACCAGACATAACCATATGTGCGTTCAACGTACGAAAAGCAAACAATGATTTTCAACTTAATGCATCAGCGACAACGTTAGCTTTTACCGGATGATAGTCAATCACCAATTCATAGTCTTTCAACAGCTCTAACCATCTGCGTTGTCTCAAGTTCAGGTCTTTCTGAGTCGTCAAATACTTCAGACTTTTGTGATCCGAGTAAACATGACATTTCTCACCAAATAAGTAATGACGCCAAATTTTCAATGCGGAAACGATGGCTGCTAATTCCAGATCGTGAGTCGGATAATTTCTTTCGTGAGGCTTCAATTGTCTCAAATCGTAGGCTATGACTTTGCCTTCCTGCATCAAAACGCAACCCAAACCATTCAAAGAAGCATCACTATAAACAATAAATTTTTTACCCGATTCAGGCTGAGCTAACATTGGAGCTTCGATCAAAAGGGCTTTCAACTGATCGAAACTTTTTTGACACTTTTTCGACCACTCGAACTTGACATCTTTCTGAAGTAACTTTGTCAAAGGTGTGGTTATCAAGGAAAAACCTTTGACGAATCGTCTGTAATATCCCACAAGTCCCAGAAAGCTTCGAATTTCGGAAACATTCTTTGGTGTCTTCCAATCAAGTATAGCTGATATTTTGTTCGGATCAACCCGAATACCGACGTATTTGAAACAACATGACCCAGGAAGTTGACTTATTTCATCCGAACTCACACTTACTAAACTTTGCATACAAGCGTTGATCTCGCAAAGTTTGTAGCACCATTCTCAAATGCTCGGCATGTTCGATTTCATCTCTGGAGTAGATTAGGATATCATCTATAAACACTACCACAAATCGATCCAAATACCGTCTGAAAACTCGATTCATCGGATCCATAAAAATAGCAGTGCATTAGTAAGTCCAAAAGGCATGACTAGGAACTCAAAAATTTCGTACCTCGTTCGAATGCGCGTCTTTGGCACATCTAAATCTCTAACTCAAGAATCGATAGTAACCCGATCTCAGATCTATCTTTGAAAACATGAAGCCCCTTTTAATCGGTCAAACAAGTCATCAATTCGAGGTAATTGGTATTTATTCTTTATAGTCACCTTATTCAACCGCCGATAATCAATATACATTCGCATCGTTCCATCTTTCTTTTTCACAAATAGAACTGGTGCACCCCAAGGAGAGAAACTCGGTCATGCAAAGCCCCTATCTGTCAACTCTTGCAACTGTGCTTTCAACTCTTTCAACTCAGTAGATGCCATCCGATACAGAGCTATCGAGATCGGAGTTGTCCCCGGTACTAATTCAAAGCCAAACTTAATCTCTCGTACTGGTGGTAAACCCGGTAATTCTTCAGGAAACACATTTGGTTATTCACACACAACCGGTACAGATTCAATCTGTTTTTTAGACACTTTATTATCCAATACATAGGCCAAATAAGCTTCGCATCCTTTTCTCACATACTTTCGGGCTAGCATCGAGGATATTACTGTAGGTAACCCATTTAAATCACTAGATTCAATTTGGATGATCTCACCGTTCTGACATCTCAAATCAATAATCTTTCTTTTACAATTCACCACTGCATCATGCAAAGTTAACCAGTCCATTCCCAAAATTATATCGAACTCGTCGAAGGGCAACAACATTAAATCGGCTTGAAAGTAGGAATCCCAAATCATCAACGGGCAACCTTTACACACTTTATCAACGAGTACACATCGACCCAAGGGGTTGGACACACGAATCACAAACTCGGTAGACTCAACAGGCAGAGTCTTACTGGATACTAGAGTTTCACACACATATGAATGAGTCGAACCAGGATCAATCAATGCAATCATAGTAGTATCATAAAGTGTGAAAGTACCGTAATGACATCCGGGAAGAAGCATCCTCTCTGCGCTCAGATCGCATAAGCTCTAGGCTGGTGCTCGAGCCTCGGATCGAATCGCAGGTGTCCTTCATCCTCTCTCGATTGCCACCTACATTGCCCGAATGTCGGGTGGTTCGCGCCTCGTCTTTGGCGCATTGCTTGGTTTAATGTTCTGAACCGTGTTTTGCTCAGCTAGCATAGGACACTCTCGAATAAAATGGTTCGACGATCCACATTTAAAGCAGGACCGATCACGGAATCTACAACTCCTAGAATGCCACTTTCCACAATGCTTGCACTCAACCGGATTCTCTTTGAACTTTACCAACACTAACCATCGAAGTGGCTCAAAGGGAACTCACTAGAGGTCGATCTCGTATAGATAGGTCTGAAGTAGCTTTATGTCGACTGAAGTCATCTTTGAATTTCTTAGGCGTTGAATGGAAAGTCTTACTCGATGATCTTTTACGAGTGTCTCTAGCTTCTATTTCAGCCTTTCTTTTCTCTTTTCCGAGCTCTTCAGCTTTGCAAGCTCGCTCGACAAGTACTACGAACTCTTTGATTTCAAGAATGCCAACAAGCAACTTTATGTCTTCATTCAGACCATCTTCAAATCTTTTACACATAATCGCTTCAGTTGATACATATTCTTGGGCATATCGGCTCAATTTGACAAACTTTGGCTCATATTCCGTCACAGTCATACGACCCTATTTTAGTTCCAAAAATTCTTTTCGTTTCTGATCGATGAATCTCTGACTGATATATTTCTTACAGAACTCAATTTGAAAGAAATCCCAAGTCACTTTTTCTTTTGGAACCACTGATACTAGTGTATTCCACCAGTGATATGCAGTGTCCCGAAGTAAAGATATAGCACACTTTAGGCATTCATCTGGAGTACAGGATAGCTCATCAAGTACCCGAATAGTGTTATCAAGCCACATCTCGGCTCGCTCTGCGTCATCATCATCATTGGCTTTGAATTCTTGGCCCCATATTTCCTGATTTTATCAACGGAGGCCTACTAGATCTCATCGGATCTATCATCGGAGGTGCTAAAGGTGCAGGAGTTGGATTATTAGAGGTGGGGGTGAGTGTACAGTAGGGTTATTATGAACAAACCGGGTAAACCATTCATTCATCATCCGGTAGAAGGCTTGTTTAGCCTCCCCTCATAGCTACCCATAATCGGTCGAGAGTCTACTAGCATCGACCGCGTGCATGATCAAAGCGCTACACTCTCTACATCATCGCTACGGCTCGTCTGCGGATCGGAATCCATTTACTATATAAAACACGCTTGGAAATGTCGAAGTTACCACACTATCGTGATATACTATAAAGGCATGTATAGCTAGACTCTCACGCGCTACGGTAGTCCTAGAATCGACTAAACCGTAAGCTCTTATACCAATCAAATGTAACACCCCTAACCCGAGTTCGTCACCAGATTAGGGTTACGGGCATTACCAGAAAAGCCAAAACCCCTATTCAGTCAATCATTCTTAATCAAACATGCTTAACAAGAGATACGATCATAAACAAATAACCACTTAAGTGTAAAACATGCTAATAATAATAAACTAAGACATGCAACTTATTACACATCACTTACATACTTAAGCATTTGGCCGAATATACAAGGTCCCATTTATGACATTTCATGTTTATTACCTAACACAAGTCGAGTTTGGTAGTTTCTTGCACTCAATAAAATTTAAACAATCTCACCAGCCATTTATATATATAAATGTATATATATCATAGTTATGCACATTTCCATATTCGAACATAAGCCCAACTAACTAGTTCTTTGAGCATGTTAACTACTTTTGACTATAGCACATAGACTTGGCCAAATATACATACATACAATACACAACGTAGCACCCTTTTTTGAATTTATTTAATCAAAGCCACATTGAATACTAAGGTCATAAAGAAATACTATAAACCTACCAAACACATGAGCTAATATATCTAGCGGAATTGCATAAGTATAATCAATTCTTCGACCACATGCTCGAATCTCAAATAAACACTCCAATGCTCAACTTCAATTATTCATGCATAAACCTTTTCACTATCATCATCGACTCATAACTAAACTTCTCAATATAAATGTCATAATATATGCTTTCAAGCTAAATTTAAAACATAACAAGAAGCACATAACCAAGAACAATTATACAAACCAATCTATCTAACACATAAGTAAAGTTTAGCCAAGAGTAATAGCCATTTCGCAAGGCTATACATATATATACAAGATTAAATACCATTAATGAACAACATAGCCTAGCTTATACATGCCTTTCGAATCAAACTAGATTTATAAGTACCAAAAGAGTTGATAGTGTGGTTGACTTCTCAGAAGATCCTCTCGAGCCCGTAGTGACCCAAAATCTATAAAACAAAGCACATTAAAACACACAAAGTAAGCTTACTAGCTTAGTAAGTCTCAAGCAAATATTAATGCAATAAACGTACATTTAAACATATTAATCTCCATGCTTTGGGCATTGAATATAATCATTCCAACATGTAAATTATGCTTAGCCGAATACTAGTAATACTTTGACCTAAACATTAGCACTTGGTTATCATAAACGCATATACCAACAAATCATTGAGTATTATGTTTATTCATATATTTTGAGTCAAACAAAATCAATTACAAATACTTTCAAAAACTTTTACCATTTATCTTTTCATTATAACCGAATCTTCCATGTGTTATATATACATATCTCAACTTCACACATATTAAATTTTCATACCTGTTAATGATAAGATCATCATCACTAAATAAAATACTTAATGAATCATTCACTTCATCACACCATACTTAAGTAAAATGGTAATGAACTGAGCTACTTCATTTCTTACTAATACAATAAGCCAACTCTTACCGATCTTTTAACACATATCATTTAATATGCCATACCTTATTTCATTCTCGAATTCTTCATTTATAGCGTATCATCGGCATTTGGCCTGCTAGGCATTCAAGCCCAAATTACCCACCGTTATTATGCCTGCTAGACCAAAGGTCCGAAGTATAAACACTGGCATTAAGCCTGCTAGGCTGTAAGCCCAAATTAAATCACCGGCACAAGGCCTGCTAGGCTCGAAGCCCGAAATAAGTCACCGGCACAAGGCCTGCTAGGCTCGAAGCCCGAAATAACAACATAATAAATCGTTCAATGCACATTTCTCAACACTAGCATCTCATACAACCTATGTAATGCTTATCACTTTCACATAACAACCGAGCATATCTATTACACATTACTTTCAACAAATAAAACTCAATCCAATATCATACCCCTACATTCGGCCATTTCATATATTTATGCTTAAAATATTCAAATTTCATCATTTATTATATTCATAAATAATTCTTTGACGTATATTTGCTTAGGGACTTACCTCGGCTATCGACGGACGACGCAGACTGGCTATTTGATAACCTTCGCCTTTCCCCGATCCAAATCCGTTTTTCTTTGTTCTTGATCTAAACACATTAAAATTTAGCTCATTCAAGCACAATTCATCTCAATTTAGTCCCAAAACACACTAATGGGAAAATTACCATTTTACCCCTAATGTTTCACATTTTTACAATTTAGTCCTATTTGCACAAAACACAAAATACACAAAATTTCACTAAACCATACAAGGGTCGAATGTTCATAGGGACCTCACTAGTCCATTTATTTCATTTATTTTGCATTTTAGCCTCCTCAAAAATTCATTTTTGCAATTTAGCCCAAAAATATTCAAATTCACCAAAATTTCCAATACAAAATATACTAGTCTTTAACATATCTTTAAAATAAAATCATCAAACATCAAAAACTACATGAACACATCAATGGCTGAATATCAAGCATGCTTAGATTCAAAAATTTCAACATGGGTAAGCTACCGTTCGGAGCAACAATCTCAAAAATGTCAAAATTAACAAAAACCGAAGTCAAACTAACCTTTAAATCAAGCTTCCACCATGACCGAATGCTCAAGCTTTTAACCTAAGCTTTTCTTTTCTTATTTCGGTAGCCAAATGATGAAGACAAACTTTTATTTCATGTTTTAATTAACATATATTATGATGTTTAATAATTTACCTATTTAACCTTATAATTAATAATAGTTTTAAACATAACATAATGGCAAATTGGACTTTAGCCGTCCACTTACTCTTAGAATGGGCTAATTGCCCTTTTAACCCCTCATGTTAAAAAGCCACACTCAAATTAGTGCATTTCACTTTAGTTTGCAACTTTTACCTTTTTTTTGCAATTAAGTCCTTTTTCTAAATTAAACACGCAAACGATTAAATTTTCCTACGGAACTTTCACACACATTAATTCACATCTAATAGGCACAAAATATAATATTTAAATATTTTTCAAACTCGGATTCGTGGTCTCAAAACCATCATTCCGATTAGGGTCAAATTCGAACTGTTACAGGTGATACAGATGCGTCCATTTCCGGCATATGTCTCGATGCCTCAGATACAACTCTAGCACCTCGGCCTCTACCACGGCCACATCTACCGCGTCTACGTCCTCTAGCGCTTATGTTTGCTAAGTCGATTTAATCTGATTAAGAGTCTTATGAATCAATATGCTTATTCAGTGTTTATTAAATAATATTTTATGGAGTATAAGAAGTAAATTTGTTTTCGCAAAACATATCCTAAAGTCTCAATCTCTATGGTTTCAGCTCCTAAAGCTAAAAGTTCTAGAGTATCTCTATTTTGTGAAGTTTTCTTACTACAGTCATACACAATAATCATAAAATGAATACAAAACTTACTGACTTGGTGCTGGATACCCGTGGTGCCATACTTCCTTTGAAACATGTATTTATAAAATAAATTTCAAGCAGTTTTAGAAAACATTTTTGAACCCAAACCACAGCCGAGTTTTACAACCGGCTCTGATACCATAAAATGTAACACCCCAAACTCGGCCCATACGGTACGACCGGATCTGACATGTCACATGAAGAAAACATATAAAGAACATGTGATTCTTACTAAAATAGGCGTTATTTGGTCATGGTCAAGAAAACAAGTTTGGTTATAAATATTTGATAAAACACCACCAATTTCGAGAGGTTGATTGATGAATCGAAAATCGAACTAGTGAACTTTAAAACCATGACTTTTGAGAAATGACGTTGATAATTTGAAATAGAATCTGAGTTAAATTATTAGTGCATATTTATTATGAAAACCATTTGTTAATCAATTTTGGAAACCGTTATTTATGATTTTAGAAAAATCCCCATTTTAAAACAATTCAAGCAAGATAATAAGTACGACTAAACATAAAGCAAAATAAAAATATTCCAGAGGCCTTATTACAACTTAAAACCCAAAATAGTAAAAATAGTGAAATCAAGCGGGAAAGTAGTTTACTAATATTTGAAAATATTATTTCCAAAGTATGGCCTCCACCGAGTCATCCATGGGCCCAAGTCCTCATTACGGAGCATTACCTGCAAGGGTTAAGAAAGAAGGGGGGTGAGTCACAAGAACTCAGTGTATAATCCACTTACCGTCATCCACTGGGCCTGAACGCGCATAGCATAATCTTGGGCCTAAGCCCATTTACATAGTAATAATTAAAATGAAGTATATGTATGCAACCCAACCCATCCATCCATCACACCCTCGACCAGCCAATCACACCTGTGGGGATCAAGTCAATCCACCCCGCCGCTCACACCAAAATTTGCAGTCAAACTGCTATCATATAGTATTTTTGTGGTCAAGCCACCGAAATCAAATTTAAGCACAATAATATACAAATTGTGGCAATGCCACCAGGCTACACTGCTCTCCATACAATTTTCCCATCCCATGTAATATGTAAAAATGCTACGTACATAATAATATAACATAAAACATCCACATATAAATATCAACCATTAATCAAGTAATCTATTAAGGTGAATCGACCCATTATAGTTCTTTGGAAATTCGGCCCACTAAGGCATTCTAGCAAATCGGCCCGTAGGGGCATTTTGGTAAATCGGCCCATAGGGGCATTTTGGTAAATCGGCCCATAGGGGCATTTTGGTAAATTGACCCATAGGGGCATTTTGGTAAATTGTACCGATTAACACCGATTTTGACAGATCTTAGAATTAACATCGTTTAAGCCAATTACTCGTTTTATGCTATTTTACGTTTTTTTTTCTTTTTAGACATGTAAATGACAACGATCTATTCCTACAATCATTGTAGTGAATCACGAATCTACGAAATTTTGGTGTGAGATTACACACCTGATTACGGTAAGGACTAACCCTTCTTGATCGTCGACACCTAAATCACCATTACACTCGATTAACCAACAAACGAGATTTTATTAATCCAAAACTAAATCAGACGATCTAAAATGCTTACCCTTAGTATCGTGAACGACCACGATTTGCCTATTCTCACCGGATGATGGTCCACAACCCGGTGGAAAATCCCGAACCGCCGATACCGCCCTACGCTTGAACTTAGGAGTAGGAATCGCAAATCCACTCCCTTTTTGCTCTCCTATCGATTTTCTTTTCAAATCGCTACCACTTGCCTCCATTGGAAAAGTCTTAGTCAGAACGATATTACAATGATAGAAAACGATTGTCTAAGGAAAAGGTTTCGGCTTACCACTACTTTTGAAGGGTCAACGAGTAGATAAGAACGAAAGATCTAGTCCCTATAATAATCGATTAGTCAAACTTTCAATCCAATTAACATAATAACCAAGTAGCGATATCTAATGGACTATGAAGAGACTCCTTACCTTAATCGATGATGAACCCAATTCCCACCGATTGGACTTATGACTAGAGATGAATCGGCAATGATGTGGTATTCGGCCACCCACTATAACACTACGAAAATGAATTGATCACAATATGAGAGTGTAGGAGAGAGTGATGTTTCGATTTAGAAACAAAGTAGAACAATCGAATAGTGATGGACACACATTCGGCTAGGAAGAAAAGAAAATGGAAGAAGTAGAAATGAAACCCTTACCCGATTCAACCAAGGAGAAATGTTCGACACGTAAGAATGGAGAAGAGAGAAGATGTTAAAGATTCGGCTATTGAAGAGAAAAGGGCAAGGAAGATTCGGCCAATCAAAGTTGTCAACTAAGAAGAAGAAAAGAGAGGTTGAAGAAATGGTGAGAAAAAGAAAGAAAGATGGAAAACTAGTGTTAGGGGGTTTCGACTAATCACCAAGGAGAAGATGACCAAATTGTCTTGAGTAATTTGGCAAAACAAAGGAAAAAGAACCAAAATAATTTAAGTGTTTCGGCCAAGGGAAAAAAAATTGGAAAAGAGACACCAAAAAAATTGTTCAAAAAGAAACTACCTCTCATGCACAATTTTGCAAAAAGGCTATAGCAAATTGGCTCCCAAAATCCCCCCTACCAAAACCGTGTATCATCTTTACCAAAAACATGAGTGTTGACCAAAACTCTTTCCTTAGGAAACTCCTAATATTCGGCCAACATGTCCCCTTCCCTTATCCCTTTATTTGATTTCTTTCCTTCTTTTTCCCTTGTCTTCCTCCTTACTATATTCCTTAGTCATCTTTCCATCAATAAAAAGTATCCCTTACCATATTTAGAACCATGGCCGACACTTTGGAATAGGAGCACAATAATAATCCAAAAATTTTGCAAAAGGTGGGATTCGAACTCCACCCCTTAAGCCTCTTCAAGTGACGCCACACCACTCTACTACTAGCTCATCTTATGCCAGCAAAATACACACTTATTTCCTTAAGTCATGCTGCCACTTACCTTCTCTACTTAAAGTGCTTAAGCACAAAAATTTTACTAAGGCCAACCTTAACCGCAAACCTTCTTAGGACCCCTAAACATACACAATTAACATTCTAAACTAGCCTATCGTGAGGTATAAGGCAAAACATAAAAATATCGAAGTTCAGGATGTTGCAAATTACATATTCATAAACATGTACTCAACATTACTAAATTCATGTATCAATTCATTTACTTGGCAAGCAAGCAATATCTCAATCATAGCATAACATAACCAAAATGAGCAAGCATACTATCATTTTTCTAGATTACCACATATACTTACTACGACCCATAGATGGTTGCATTCAAATTACATTTTTTCGTATGATAAGTATCAAAACATCAATATGAACACAAAGACCAACATTCTACATGCATGCCAGCTAGCTACAAAACATATCAAAAGTTGTTCAAACTTTGTTGAGCCAAGAATTGAATCCTAGATGATGTCAATACCAGAAAATAAACAGACCAAAGACATAACTAATTATTAAAACTATAGTAGAGATTCAACTACCTGAAGATGGAAATAATGAAAATAAAGTAATCTCAATAAGTTACGTCAATACGAAAAAATATGGAACCATGGAAAATAGAAAGTTTTCGACAATGATTTTGAATGCTATATTATTATTGAAATAATGAAAGAAATGAGAGTCATGATAAATTTGTTGAGAAATATAAACATAAAATAGATTAGCCAAAATGGAAAACGCAATTCAAGTAGTATTAAATTTGTGCAATTTTTGGACCATTAATCCAAACGTTTAAAGGTATAAAGTCAATGAGATGCAAATGAGTAGTTTTGCAAAAAAGGAATAAATAAAGTTTTTTGTTAAGTACTAACATTGATTATAATATTCTTTTGTGATGGATGTAATAACCTTTAGATATCTTATTGGTCTGGCAGTTCATGAAAGATTTGACATTGTCTCAGGGTTGTTGTTAAAACACTTATATGATTCACTATATAGTGAAGTTTATATTAAAATCCTTGAAGGATTTAGAATGCTAGAAGCATATAAAAATTCCTAGGAAATTGTTCAATATGTTTGCGTAAATATTTGTATTCGGTTATTATGCTTGAGTAATTCATGCATGCAAAAATCCCCAAAAGAAAAGTTACCAAGCCATAGACCAGAAATGTAACAGCCCAAAATAGGGCCTAGTCGGAATAGTGGTTTCGAGACCACAAACCCGAAGTAAAAATATTTAATTTATGATTGTTTTAGATTCTATGATATGTTTGGGTGATGGTGTGCAAATTTTGTTAAGTAATTTTTATCGATAAAGTGTCCAATTTTATTATTGGGATTAAATTGCATTAATTGAAAAATATGAGTTCTAGAACATAAGTACTTGTTTTAAATGTGGGTTTAAACTAGAGGTCTTTAAATGGAAAATAGACCATCATATTTTGTTATGGACAAAACTAGTCATGGAAGGGTAAAAATTGAAGGTTTAGTAAAAAGGGCATTTTTGTCATTTGGGTGTTTTAAGGCATAAAAGACAAAATTGAAACCCAAAAATCTGCTCATTCTCTTCTCCATGCTGCCGAAATTTTCAAGAAGCCATGGCTAGGGTTTGAAGCTTTTTCAAAGCTCAATTGTAAGTGCATTTGAGCCCCGTTTTTAATGTTCTTCGTATTTTTGATATCCTAGAAGCTTAACCTTTCTATTTTTACCATTTATTTGCATGAAAACTGAAGTTTAAAAATTGACCCATGCTAGATATTTTTGCATTTTGATGTTTAATGGTAGAATAAGGGTGCACGAGGTTAGGAGAACGATTTTTGCTAAGTGATTTTCGTTGAAAATGGTTAAAACGGGTTAATTAGTAAAAGTTGTAAATGCTACTAAAAGTGTGAAATAATAAGAATTTGAGGTTGCTTTGGAAGATAAAAAGGTTCGGCTGACCTTGAATTTTATAGAAATTGAATAAAAATCATATTACGAGCTTAGGGGTAAAATCGTAATTATGAGAAAGTTTAGGGGCAAAATTGTAAATTTGTCGTAGTATGATTTTTGTATTAAAATGAGTAATGTGAGTGATAATTAAGTGAAATGTGACATTTTAGATCAAAGAAATCGAGATTTGGGCCAAGTACGGGGAAATGTCAATCAAAATGACTAATTCGCGTCGAGGTAAGTTCATATGGTTAGTCTATAGTGAACGATTATTAAATTTGAATTGAGATGATGTATTATTTTATATATGTTTGTTATCTAATCATGACTTTATGCAAGTACAAGATTGGATTGAAGGATCAATCGTGAGAAATGCAGGGTCAAGTACATTCGTACTACGACTCGTGATGAATTGACGGAAAAGACCATAGTTGGACCATGGCAGTGAGTGTGCCAGTGTAAGACCATGTCTGGGACATGGCATTCACCTCAAGTTGTGTTAGTGTAAGACCATGTATGGGACATGGCATTCACCTCAAGTTGTGTTAGTGTAAGACCATGTATGGGACATGGCATCGACACCGAGATGAGTATGAGCTAGTGTAAGACCATGTCTGGGACATGGCATCCGCTTGAGACATGTGCTAGTGTAAGACCATGTCTGGGACATGGCATCGGCTCGAGATGAGTGCCGGCGTAAGACCATGTCCGGGGCATGGCATCGGCAGACCGATATGTGATCCCATGTAAGACCATATCGGGATATGGCATTGGCGCCCTACAGTGTGTACGAGATATCCCGAACATCCCCGATATTACAAGTAGTTCAATGGGAAATTCAAGGAGTATGCTCAAGATAAGTAAGAATAGGATATGTGAGTATTATGACTAGGCACAGGTATGTATACGAGACTCATAAATAATGTGCTCGGATTATGATGCATTATTGATAAGGATGCAAAAGAGTAAGATGTGTCTATGATCACTTGATTTTTATGTGCCAATTTATAATATGCTTTGGTGTAAGTGTGTATAAATGAAAGTGAACACAAAGAATTAATGAATGAGTGAAATTGACATTAAAAGCTTGGTTGTAGGCGTGACATTAGTATAACTTTGAAAAATCACCAAAAATGGTGGAAATTGAATTAAAGGCTGGGTGAGATATGAAATTAAATCTTAATGAGTCTATTTTTTTTTTATAAAAGAAACAGAGTAAGCAAAAGAAGTGTGAATTATGAGATATTTTAATTTTAGTGAGACAGGGTCAGAATGAGTTTTGGAATCCCCTGTTCCAACTTTGGAAAATCAGTAAAAATTGTAAAAAAATAATTATGGAGTATAATTCATATTCCTGAAATCTTTAAAAAGTCTATTTTCAAGTAAAATAAACGAGAACATCATATGAATTTTATACAAGGAGAAAATTGATTCGTAGTGAAGAAGTGTCAGAACTGTTGGACAGCGAAACAGGGGTAAATTTAATGAATAAACTGTACTAATTGGCTAGACCAAAAATTCTGAAATTTCTATGGTAAGAATTTATGTGAGTCTAGTTTCAGGAAAAATTAATGGTTCTTCATTCGAAGCTCTGTAGCTCGAGAAATAAATAATTTAGTGACAGTGACTCAAGTAGACAGATTAATGTGAACATGAGTAATAAGGTGTAAGCATGTGATATAATGATTATATCATCTTACGAAATTATTGTGAGGATTTATCCACACAAGTTTATTAATTTCTTATTATTTTCATATGAACTTACTCAGCATTTATGCTTACTTCCCCTCTCTTTTCCCTTGCCTTGTAGTATCGCCAAGTTAGCTCGGGGATCGGTGGACATCGGAGATTCGCTCACACTATCAATTGGAACACTTGGTATATCTAGATACATTAATTTTTGGGTTATGGCATGTATAGTAGGCTTGGTCGTTTTGTCATATATGTCATATTTCTTATGGCCTAAAATGTTTGCCCTTATTTAATAAATGTTCATTTTGATTAAGGTTATTTGGAGATGGCCAATATTGATGGTTGTTATACGCCTATGATGTGGTTATTCATGTATGTGGTAATTGCGTAATTGAGATGTTGTGGATGTGGTTTACAAATGATTTCATGAATGAAGATGTGTATGCAAAATTGGATATTCGGATGTCCACATGTTGATGAAATGGATACAAGAGAGTTTGTGTTTTAGAGTGGGGAACTGGCTTGGAAAATAGCCAACTTCCAGGCCACACGGGCAGAGACACGGCCATGTGTCTCAGCCATGTGATAGACACGATCTAAGGGCAAAGGCGTGTGCCAAGGCCGTGTGACCCTATATTGATGATGATTTCATAAACAGAGAGTTACACGGGTTAGGGACACGGGCGTGTGACCCCTGTTTTGACAAAATTTTCTAAAATTTCCCTAAAGTTTCCAAAATTCTCGGTTTAGTCCCGAACCATCCTAAAGGATGTTTTGAGCTTTATAAGCCCATATAAGGGACAAAATACATGTGTTAGAAAAGTTTTAAATTTGGAGAAATTTTATGACCCGGTTTTACATGTTCAAGAAATTTTAAGTTCGGTAACGCCTCGTACCCTGTTCCGGCGTTGGATACGGGTAAGGGGTGTTACAAGAAATAATGAAAAATTACAAACCAAAACCAATAGAGACTAATTAATACATATTAAAGATAGTCTAAGGTCCAAGGTGATTCTCCGAATGTCGAGTTTGGTCCTAATTTCTAGGTTTACCTGAAAAGTTAAACACTATTGGGGGAAAGCTTATGAAAAGCTTAGTGTGAGTCGAACAATTATTTAAACAAACATAAATATTGAATACGGTGAAATAGGTTAGCTTTAACAAAAGAAAATAGAACCATCATAGGAATTCCATATCATTACATAGCCATTATCAAATTGATGTCAAATGGTGTATAAGCATGGGACATCATTCATTCGAGTAACAATCATTAATTTCGATACCATTCAATACAACACACATCATAAATCATTAACATTCGAATATTTCATGAGCATGATGCAATGCAAAAAGGTTCCTACCCATACCATCTGCTACACACTACGAGTTCCCCAGAACCCGTCATCTAAACTCTAAAACATTATGAGCTTAAGCCCGTTGTGGTTAAAACCACCAATAATAATATGCAGAAAATTCTGCCAGTAAAAATTCAGACAAGCTGCCAGTAAAAATACGATAAATTGTCATTCCCCTCGGTACTCTAGGTGTAGTGCACTGACTACAGATAATGCAGACTTAATATGCTGCCGGTACTCTACGCAACTCCTCCGTCCACTACAAAATCCCAACCCAATGCATATGCAACATGTCACACAAACTCAAACATAATCATATCTCAATACTTTTCACATTCATTTGACATGCTCAGCATGTCCTCAATAATCACATACTTTTGTAAATGGAAACGGTTTTCCAATCTTTCAAATTACCATTGAGTTGGTATCAATCAATATCGTTCAATTTCACATACTTTACGAATTTTCGTTGTGCATAAATAGCACCCTTTTCAGTACACAATATAACAAATATCTCATGCATTTAAATCATAAATAAGCTTAATATCTCAACACATTATATCATTCAGTCAAACATTCTTATATCTCATAAATTAAATATGCAATTACAAACTCAATCAAACATTCATACTATCAAACTAGCAATTTTGCCAACATGCCAATCTTTTAAGGCTCAAAACATACCTTATTCGGCCACTCACAAAATCAATAATTTGTCTATTAAGACAATCCAATAAGCAAGCTAATTTATCAAATATAACATGATATTTAACATTTTCAAACAATTTAATGAGTTTAGGACCCACACCGTATTTTTCGCTTCCTCGCAGCACACTAGTGAATCTTCCAATTTTCCTTAATAATTCCTTAAACGAACCTAAACCAAAATTCATTATAAATTCAATCAATTTACCATTAAACCATCCCCCAAAAACCCACTTATGAGTTCAAACCAATCGTTGAAATTATAACTATTTTATGAATCCAAACTAGTTAGATTCCTTACACTATATTGATGCGAACCATACGTACAATCATTCTTCGCATTTACTGTGACACCCCTCACTCGTATTCAATGCTGGAATAGGGTTACGGAGCATTACCGGACTTATAAAACAATTAAACATTTATTTCACACACATTTTCAAATTTCATGCAATCATCATTTAAACTCAATTACATTGTCCCTAATACGAGCCTACGAGTCCCTAAACATGCTTTAGGAGTGGCTCGGGACTAAACCGATAGCTTAAGAAATTTTTGAAACACTTAGAAAATTTTCCAAAATACAAAGGACACACACCCGTGTGGCCCGGCCGTGTGAGACACACAGCCAAAGACACGCCCGTGTCACAAGCCGTATGGACATTCGAAAGGGAAGCACATGGTCGTGTCCCAGCCCGTGTCCTACCCCATGTAACTCCCTGACTTGGGTCACACGGCCAACCACACACCCATGTGACCAGCCCGTGTGCCCTTTCAAAATGGCCTCACACGCCCGTGTGTCAGGCCGTGTGCTAGGTCGTGCCAAACCTTAGGGTATACTGACTTAGGCCACATGGCCAATCACACGCCCCATGTGCTGGGCCGTGTGGAGCATACTGACTTGATTTTTAATTAAACACCAGGGGACACACGACCGTGTATCCTGACCATGTGTCACACACGGCTGAGACACACACCCGTGTCTCTGCCCATGTCGACAAAAATAGGCTATTTACCAAGCCAGTTTACCACCCAATCTTCCACACACCTACACCAAACCAAATGGCACCAAGACATGGCATAAATAGGCATTCAAACCAATTAAATCAAGGATAATTCATGTTAGTTCTATACCATCATCCATAATACACACAAGTCACCAAAATAGGCCATTCCATTTGTACCAAATTCACATGTACAATTCAACTAAATAGACACTTCCAAACATGCATCATTGTGCTCAAACTCACAAGCATATAACTTCTCCAATATCAACAATTTAACATCCAAAATACCTATAATCCAAAAGCATTATATATACATCAATAAACTCACAACACAAGCCATATACATATATATATACACAACCAAACCAACCAAATTAAGCCAAATCTCATAGCTTTATAGAAAACCAAACTCTTAATATTTACAAGCCATTTCAAATGGCTAAATTCATTACCAAACTACATACCAAAATGACCATAATCCTATACATGCCATATACTTAAAACACTTAAGTTCAAAAGTACCCAAGAGATAGTAGGATAGTGTGACGAAGTCTCAGACGATCCCTGAATCCGAGCTAGCTTTGATTTCAGTATAAAACGCGGAAAAATAAATGATGTAAGCTATAAAGCTTAATAAGTTCATGTAGCATTAAAATCAATTAACTATAAATACACAATTTAAACAATCAAATATATATCAACACATAAATCATATTAACTAACAAACCTTTCACATCTTTAATCATAATACTGAATGTGCAATTCATCAATTTCTTCGATTCAAAGCTTGTACGGTTCATGTACATACATGTACCACCTCTACTTAGTCTCAAACTCATTCGTGTCTTTGGTATACCCGTTGAACCATTCGGAATACTATTGGATACTCGGGAAACTCGCACCCTAAGTGCCACATATATAGCCGAAGCTATCTCAATCTCGTATCACATATAACGCTCACACTAGAGCTATCAACGGGTCTGCTCACACAAGCTGACGGTCATGACGAAGCTACACGGTGCTACTCACACAAGCTGACGAGTATCCGCAACACATGCCGGATAACTCAGCCACCGGTAGAACGTACGAACCAACACCCAAATCACATAACCCCTAATGACATGTCATTCGTCTCCTAATCTATTCCTAGGGTTCAACCAGGATTTCACAATTACCGAATCATCGTCGAACATGTCCGTAGAGTCGTACTCACAATTATTGCAATATCAAAGCATTTAAAACACAGTTATAACAATGTTTATTACATACGAACTTACCTCAAATGCAAAAACGACGAATTAAGTCGATTAATCCAAAACTTTGTTCTTTCCCCGATCTAAATCCGTATTTTACTTTTCTTGATCTAAATGTAATCAAAATTAACTTATTTAATAATCTCTCTATTCAATTTAATCCAAAACACACATTAAGGCACTTTTACATTTTTGCCCCTAACATTTCAACATTTTTACAATTTAGTCCCTATTTCATAAAATCACAAATTCATGCAAGTCAACTAAAACCCATGCTAGCCGAATTTCAATTAGGTCCCTAGCATTCCATATTTTTCATTTATTTCACAATTTAACCACAAAAATTACACATTTCACAATTTAATCCCTAATTGGACTTTTCACTAAAAATCACTTAACAAATGTTGTTTATATAACAACAAGCATGCATTTTCTATCATCAAACATTAAAACACACATGGATTCATCAATGGAAAAAACTAAACCTTTAACACTTTTGCAAAATAGTCCCTGGGCTAGCTAGATTAAGCTGCAACGATCTCAAAAACATAGAAATTATTAAAAACGAGACAAAAATCATACCTTAATGAGCTATGTAAGCTTGACCGAATGAAAGCCCTAAGTATGGTTTTTTCTTTAGATAAATTCGGCTAAAGGAAAAAGATGAGCATAAATTATGGTTTTTGTTTTATTTAATTAACCAAATTACTTATTTAACCTTACTTTAAACATTAAAATTTACATAAGTGATGTCCATGTTTATCCACTTACTTTAATAATGGTCTAATTACAACATAAGGACCTCTACTATTTAATTTCATAGCTATTTAATACCTTTAACTATTAGAACATAAGTTTTACACTTTACACGATTTAGTCCTTTTTATCAAATTAAACACTCAAACGATAAAATTTCTTAACGAAAATTTCACACAATTATTCTATCATACTATAAACATTAAAATAATAATAAAATAATTATTTCAACCACAGATTTGTGGTCCCAAAACCACTGTTCTGATTTGACTAAAAATGGGCTGTTATATTTACGGATGATTTGGGGCGTTTGAGTCGGCATCTAACACAATTAAATACTGGAAAATCATTAGCTAATATTGATTAAAATCCCTCATTTAATCAATCAATAACCTTTACCCAACAACTATGTCGAAATAACAAACTAGTTATCCTTAATTGCACTTACGCTTCACGATTTGTGGGATCCGATTAGCTAATTGATCAAGAACGTCTCTCCCTAATAAACATGTGAATAAAGGTTGATTAGGAGGGTTCAAGAACACAATTTAATGCTGGAAAAAATATGGGCAAGACCCATGAAACAAAACAACCCCCTTTCTTGCACATAGGCGCACACACCACCACCCATGGTGGCCAAAATTGGGGCTAAATTTTAAAATGGTTTGACATCTCAATAAAATCTACAAAAATACATTTTAAATCATTTAAAATCAAAAAAATTCTAGATCTGGAAATTTTGGCTTTTAATTGACAAGATTAATCAAGAAATTGAAGAGAAAAGAGATCTTACCTAAGCTAGTTGAGAGAAATAGCAATGACACTTTCTTAGCAATGTTCGAGATCGATCTTGGGGTTCAAGATTACAGATTTGGGGCTTATTTAGATGAGGATAAATGGAATAAATAGATTAAAGGAGATGGTGCACAATCTTGATGCAAAAAGAAGAAGAAAGATATGGTAAAACGGGAGGTGTAGGCGACGACAACAATGGGAGAAAGAAAGAAAATTGAAGAGAAAAGAGGAGAGTAAGAGGGTGAATGGATAGGGTAGGGAAAATTGAATTAAAGGCTGAAAAATACAATAAAAATTTGTATTTATACTTAGGGTTCAAGGGTATGGATGACACACGCATTAAAAAATTAAAGGATTTTACAAAATTTAATTATTTTGCAAGGGAAAGGAATCGAACTTGGGACCTCATTTAATTTCCATGCTTTATCATATTTATTTTAACCATTAGGCTTCTTCCTCATTCTTAAAATAATTTTGCAATATTTATTTTAAAAACAAGGCATGTCACATACTAGGGTTTAAGGTAAAATTTGCAAAATATTAAAAATGGTGAGAGAGAAGGGATTTGAACTTGGGTTTCAAGGAACGTTTCACTAACACTTAACCAAAAAATCAATACATCATTTATTTCCTAAAAATGCATAGATAATCTCAAAAATTAGGGCATGACCACTCTCTCTCGATTCCCAAACCTGATTCTACAAACCCTCGATTTTTGGGATGTTACAGATTAACGGAGGAGTAAGGGTTTCCCATAGAATTAGTTGGTATAGATTACGTGTTCTTAAACATGTAACACCCCTCACCCGTATTCAGCGTAGGAATAGGGTTACAGAGCATTACAAGACTTATTACACAAATAAACATACATTTCTCATACATTTTTCATTTTCAAATATAAACCATTCACAATCATACATAACGTCCCTAATACGAGCCTACGAGGCCCAAATCATGCTTTAGAAGTGGTTCGGGACTAAACCGATAACTCAGGAAATTTTTGGAACACTTAGAAATTTTTACAAAATACAGAGGACACATGCCCGTATGGCCCGGCCGTGTGTCTCACACGGCCAAAGACATGCCCGTAACATAGGCCGTGGACATTCGAAATGGGATCACATGGTCGTGTCCCAACCCATGGCCAACCCCGTGTAACTCTCTGACTTGGGTCACACGGCCAACCACACGCCCGTGTGTCTAGCCCATGTGCCCTTCGAAATGGCCTCACACGCCCGTGTGCCAGGCCGTGTGCTAGGCCGTGCCAAACCTGTAGGGTATACTGACTTATGCCACACGGCCAAGTCACACGCCCATGTGCTGGGCCATGTGGAGTATACTGACTTGGTTTCTAATTAAACACCAGAGGACACACAGCTGTGTCACCTGACCGTGTGTCACACACGGCTGAGACACATGCCCGTGTCTCTGCCCGTGTGGACAAAAATAGGCTATTTACCAAGCCATGTTTCTCACCCAATCTTTCAATCACCTACACAAACCAAATGGCAAATAGCATAGCATCAATAGACATTTAAACCAATCTCAATCAAACCTAATTTATGCCAATTCAATACCAACAACTACAAGGCACACAAGTACCACAATATGCCATCCAATTTCATACCAAATTCACATTCTCAATTCACTTAACTAGATAACTTCATATATGCACTTTCTTACCTCAAATCACATGCATACCAAATCTTCAAATTTCAACCATATGGAACTCCAAATACCAACTCACAACAAGCATATAAATGGCAATATTACACAACATATTAAAAGGCCTTTCTCACATATATACATACATCACCAAACATACCAAAATAAGCCAAATCACATGGCTATACACATAACAAACCATTCATCATTTACAAGCCAACTCAAATGGCTAAATCCATTACTAACATATACCAAAATGACCATAAATCCTATACATGCCATATAACCAAATACATAAGTTCAAAAGTACCAAAGTGATAGCTTGATAATTTGATGAGATCTCTGACGACTCCCAAACCGAGCTAGATTCAATAATCACTATAAAACACGGAAAAGTAAACGAAGTAAGCTATAAAGCTTTGTAAGCTCATATAGTTAATAAGTAAAGATTACCATTCATTTACCAATCAAGTAGTATGATCATAATATACCACAAAACCATTAAATCATAAGGTTAACATATATTCAATCACATAAATAATCATGAACTCACAACTTTCATAGGTTCAATGCTCATATAGTTTCCGTACATACCTGTACTGATACGTATCTATTTCTCGCCATTTCATATCTTCGATATACCCGTTGAACCATTTGGAATACTATCGGATACTCGGGAATCTCGTAGCCTAAGTGCCAATACATAGCTGAAGCTATCTCAATCTCATATCTCATGTAATGCTCACTCTCGAGCTATCATCAAGTCCGCCACACAGGTCGATCGGTTAAGACGTAGCTTACACCTTTGCTCACACAAGTCGACGGTCAAGACGTAGCTACGGTCTTTGCTCACACACAAGCTGACGGTCAAGACGTAGCTACACGGTGCTGCTCACACAAGCTGATGAGAATCCGCAACACATGCCGGATAACTCAGCCACTGGTAGGACGTACAGACCAGCACCCAAATCACATAACCCTTAATGACATGTCATTCGTATCCTAATCTATTCCTAAGGTTCAACCGTGATTTCTCATTGTCGAATCTTCGTCGAACATTTCCGTACAATCATATTCATCAACAATTCAAATATAAAGCATTTAAAACACAATTACAATAATGTTTATTAACATACGAACTTACCTCGATCGCAAAAACGATGAAATAGATCGATTAGTCCAAAACTTTGCTTTTCCCCCGATCTAGATCCAAACTTCGCTTTTCTTGATCTATATGTAATAAAATTTAACTTATTTAATTAACATTCTATTCAATTTAGCCCAAAAATCACATTATGGTAACTTTACACTTTTGCCCCTAATATTTCAACATTTTTACAATTTAGTCCTTAGCTCATAAAAATACAAATTTATGCAATTCGATTTCAAACCATCACAGCCGAATATCAATTAAGTCCCTAGTAGCCCAAAATTTTCATTTGTTTCTCATTTCCACCACAAAATTTACACATTTCACAATTTAATCCCTAATTGGAAATTTTACCAAAAGTCACTTTACAAATGTTGTTTATCTAACAACAAGCATACATTTTATATCATCAAACATCAAAATAAATGCACATTCAACAATGGAAAAACTTTAAACTTTTAACAGTTTTGCAAATTAGTCCCTAGGCTAGCTAGATTAAGCTGCAACGATCTCAAAAACATAGAAATCATTAAAAACGGGACAAAAATCGTACCTAATTGGACAAAAATGCCTTGCCCAAATGTCTAGCCCTAAGTATGGTTTTCTCCTCTTCAATTTTTGGTGGATGAATGCACTAAATAAGATGACAATTTTATTTTCTATATTTTACTTAAGTTAATTTATTAATTTACTATTATAACTTTTAATTAAAACATTAAAATTTACTTAAATGATGTCCATCTTTGTCCACTAACATTAACAATGGTCTAATTACCACTTAAGGACCTCCACTTTAAGGTTTCATAGCTATTAGACACCTTTAGCTATTAGAACACTACTTTTGCACTTTACGCAATTTAGTCCTTTTTATCAAATTAAGCATTCAAACGATAAAATTTCTTAACGAAATTTTCACACATTCATATTATCATGTTATAGACCTCATAATAATAATAAATTAATTATTTTGACTTCATATTTGTGGTCCCAAAACCACTGTTCTGATTTGACTAAAAATGGGCTAGTACATAAACCCTAGGCTTGAAAACCCTAAAAAGTAATCAAGGTTAAACGAGGTCGGGAGATAAGTTTGTCGAGTAAATCAAAATTTATCCTGGTTGAGAAAGTGAGGTCGGGAGATAAGTGAGTAACTGTCAATTAATTAATCAATTAGAGGTCAGGAGGTAATAATTGGCTAGTCATTAGCTAATTCACCTTAAAACTTGAATCCAAAGTTAATTACAACCACTGGAATGAGTTAATCTTCTTGATTGGCTTAATTGATTTAGTTGTTTGTGTTCTATTTTTTGTTATTTATTTTAGTTATTTAGTTTATGATATTATCTCTGTTTATTGGTTGTCATAATAAGTATTTAATTATTTCTATTTAGACCTGTTATTGTAAAAGTGTTTTCAGTAGATTTAATTCATCCTCCCTTAGGTACAATCCTCGGAATACTTCCTAGTGTTTCGTTGTATACTTTACTATATTAAAATTTGATTCGTATACTTGCGGACACTGCTGCTTTATTTCTTATATTTTTGGTGTACTATTTATCAGTTAAACATTCAAACATTTGGCAGCAGTCAACACATTATCTACCAATAGGCATCCAAGGGGAATGTTATAAATATTTTATTATTAAGTGGATGTCCATCAAGATCAAGATAAGTTTGATGTACTTAAGAACTCTAATAATCATTAGAAGTAGAGTTTTATTTTATTTATACTTCTTATGTCTATAAATATAAACTTTGGAGAAGCATTGTAAACATCCCTATTGATCAATAAAATTTATGTGTTCTCTATATTCTCTTATTTCTTGTTCTTTTACTTTCTTTTTTATTTATTTCATAACATTTTTTATATTTTATTTTTAAATAGTTTTTATAAATTTTAAATATTTTTATTTATTCTTTTTATAAATTTTAATGATTTTTATATTTTTCTATATTTTTAATATTTTTTATATACTTTTAATAATTTTTAATAATTTTTTTCTAAATTTTTAATAAATTTTAAATACTTTTCTATATTTTTTTATAAATTAACATAATTTGTTTTTTTAATAATTTTTATTGATTTTAATTTTTTTATCATTTTCTACCACATGTCACAACCAGGACGTGACACATAGCAAAGATAATGGAAAAAAAAAAAAAAAAGTGTCGTTACCTTTAAAGGTCAACTGTTAAAGTTAACGGTCAAAAAGGCTTTTTGATGCATTTTGGTAGTCCAAGTACCTAATTGAGTGCAGAAAAAAAAAGGCAGGGGCTTAATTCTTTTTTTTTTTTTTTGAAAAGTACAAGGACTTTTTGCACCCTTAAGCCAAACAAATTCAAGTTACGGTTGGTGAAAACATAATTACTCCTCTTATTTGTATAGCCTTTTCTCTTTCATTCTCTTTTTTAATTTGAATTGAACTCTCAAATTTTACCTCATATGAATTTTCACTCACTGAAATTGGACCATCAAGTAGACTTTCATCACTCGATATCTCTTTTCTCTCAGTCTTTCAACATGAATAATCCTTCTTCTCATATCCTACTCGCAAAAATTATGACTAAGCAATTCATCACAATACAATTCTTTAAAAGGACATGAAATTTTGAGCTCTTTTGAGTTCATAAGTTCTTGTGAGCTTTCCTCAATATTAATATATTCTCGACCATTAAGTTCACCATCACAACTTTCTATTTCACTAGAAGAAAACTCAACAATAGGCATCACTAGAAGTTTCTTGTTTACACAAATATTCATGTTCGATTGTAGCAGAAGAAGAAGCTCCTCAAAAGGCTTGGTTTTGTACGTACTTTTCTTGACTTGCAAAGAGAAGAAGATGCCAAATGAGAATCGTGGACATTTAGAGCTTTGGTGATCCTCTCACCACAATAGATGCAAGAAAATAGTGAACATTTAGAGTTTGGGTGCTCCTTCTCACCACAAAACATGCAATTGGTTCTAAGTTCTCTAAACTCCGCCATAAGTCGTTGAAGCTCATGTATCTCGTTATGACCATTGTTCAAATGTCTTTCTTGACAAAGCCATGAACAAAATAAAATTGATTAGTATTTCGGACAAGTTCTTCGTGCGGGTTTGGAACAAATACAACATCTATGCTTCGTAATTGAAAACCATAAAAGTCACAACACTCACAAGCAAAGTGATATAATAAAAATCCTCACCGTTACCACTTAAATAATGGTTAGCACTCTAAGGATTAAAGAGAAATAATAAGAATCTAAAATTTTTAATTCTCAAAGTTCCAATTTTACTCAAAATATATCCAAAATTAGGGGAGGTTGTTCACTAACAAAAGAGATCCTAAGCTCTAAGAACCCGAGAACTTGACACTAATCAAATTAAGTCGCGCAAATTTAGGAAAGTGTAACTTCTTCGTTCTTACTAACACAATGAAAGAGAATGTGTTAGTGTTAGACCTGCTCATGGGTCGGGCCACCCGGCCTGTAATAGCCTGATTTTGGGCCTAGTCGGAACAGTGGTTTCAAGACCACAAATTTGACATAAGAAAATTTATTTTTATTATATTTTTATGGTCTACAATTTCACAAAATGATTTCGTGAAAATTTCGTTCGAAAATTTTGACATTTGGGCACTCAATTTAGTCAAAAGGACTAAATTGTAAAAAGAGCAAATGTTGAGTTCTACATGCTAGAGGTGTCCAATTGTTATGAAATTTTAAATTGGAGGTCCTTATATGGTAATTATACCATTTTTTAAGTTGGTGGACAAAAATGGACATGGTTAGGCATGTTTCCAAAGTTTTTCATTAAGGGCATTTTGGTCATTTAGTTATTAAAATGAATTAAAAACAAAATTAAAAGCCAATTTTTGTCCATCTTCAACCCCTTGGCCAAAACTTGCATGGATAAACCATTTTTAGGGTTTTTCAAGCTTCCAAGCTTGATTTTAAGTCCGTTCTAGCCCCGTTTTTAATGATTTTTATGTTTTTGAAATCCTCATAACGAGATCTATCTATTTATACCACTAATTTGAGATATGGTTAAAGTCTAGGGTTTTGACCCATGATGAATATGTGTGTATTTTGATGTTTAATGGTAGAAAATGCATGTTTATGGTTAGAGAAATGACTTTTACTAAGTGATTTTCGGTGAAAATGCCTAAAAGGACTAATTTGTAAAAGTTATAAAATGTCATAAAAGTGCATTTTAATGGAAATTGTGGGCTGTTATAGTTATGAAAATGGTTCGGCTAGGCTTAAAGTACAAAGAAATTGAATGAAAATCATTTTACGAGCCTAGGGGCAAAAGTGTAAATATAACAAAGTTTAGGGGCAAAAATGTAATTTTTCCAAATGTGAATTTAGGCTAATTTGAGTAGCAGGGTGAATAAATGAGTTAAATGTGTTTTTATAGATCAAGGAAAACGAGATTCGGACTTAGAAAGGGGGAAAAATAAAGAATATGACGAATAAGTCCTTTTCACCGATTGTGCTACCGAGGTAAGTTTGTATGTAAATAATGCATCGTTTTTACTTATGTTTTTATGTTTTGATATATTTTATGAGATGAGGCTGAATATTGAACGAAATTGACAAAGTATCGAAATGTGAGAAATTTCCCTGTTGAACATTAGGAATAGAATAGGATACAAGTGACATGTCACTAGGGACCTATGTGAAATTGTGACTAAGTGAATCTGGGTGCTGGTCTTAAGTTCTACCAGTGGCTAGGTATACCGGCATGTGTTGCGGATACCTGACAGCTTGTGTGAGCAGCACTGAGTAGTAACGAATGACTGACAGCTTGTGTGAGCAGACCCGTGAAAGTGAATAGCTCGAGAACGAGCCTCTATGTGAAAAGTAACGTGAAGTAGCTTTGGCTACAAGTGTGGCACTTATGTGCAAACTTCCGATGTATCCAATAATATTCCGATGTGTTCAACGGGAAAATGACTAAGTGTAATTGAATGTGATTATGTGATGAACAAGTGTAGGTACATGTGTATATATATTCATGAACAATGTGCTCGATATGTGATCGAACTTTGGTAAGGTTGATATGGAGTAAGTGTTACAATGAAGACTTGTAAATATTTGATGATGACTAGATATTGGCATGGCTAACTATGGATATACTTTCGTGTTATATGTGTGTAAATGAGAATTAATACAAAGAAAACATGATAGAGTAAAATTAGCAATAAAACAGTTTGGACAGCAGCAGTTGTATCACTTTGAAAAATCACCAAAAATGGTGGAAATCAAATTAGAGGTTGAATAAGATATTAAATTAAATCTTATTGAGTCTATTTTCATATAAAAGGAACAGTATAAGCAAAAGAATTTCATATTATAAGATATTTGAATTATTGTGAGACAGAGCCAGAATGATTTCGGAATCCCCTATTCTGACTTTGAAAAATAATTAAAAATTTTAAAAAAATAATTATGGGTTATAATTTACATGATTAAAATCCTTAATGAGTCTATCTTCAAAAGAAATAAACGGTAACATCATCCGAATCCCGTACGAGGAGATAATTAATTTTTAGTGAAGAAGGGTCAAAACTGTCAGACAGCAGAACAGGGGAGACTTTAAAGAATAAACTGTACTTATTGACTGAACCAAAAATTCTGAAAATTTTATGGTAAGAAGATATGTGAGTCTAGTTTCATGGAAAATTAACAGATCTTAATTTGGAGTTTTTTTATCTCGAGATATAAATAATTTAGTGACTATGACTCGAGTAGACAGCTTGAGATGAACATGAGTAAATAGTGGAACTATGTGCAATTATGATTGTATTATCTTGAGAACATATTGTGAAGACTTATAAAAGCATGTTAATAAATTACTTATTATTTACATACCTAATTACTAAGCTATAATGCTTACCCCCTTCCTTTCCTTTTTCCTATAGTGTCACAGATGCTAACTCGAGTTGGAGGTCGTCGGAGATTCTATCACACTAACAAGTTATTGATTGGTATTGTATCAACAATTTTCAAGTATTTTTAAGTCTATGGCATGTATAGGGACTTGATTATGTGTGTATATGTTAATATGAATTGGCCTAGAATGTTGGCCTATGTTATTAGAAGGTTATTGTTGTATAAGGCCGTTTAATGTGGCTAATAATTGTTATGTTATAAGTCTATGATGATGCATTTCAAGAATGTGTATACTTGCATGTGTTGGATGAGTAAATGTGTGATAATTATGAGTGGTAAATGTGATTGGTTGTGTAAGTTGAATGATGTGAATGGTTAAGTGTGTGTGTGTGATTATGCATGATGAATGTGGTTTGTAAATGGTATGTGGATGTCTTAGTGTGGGTGTTTGAATGCTTAATAATACCATGTTGTGTGATGATAAATTTGTATAAGTGTATAAGTGTTTTGGGGAGGCAAAGGGCTTGGTAAATAATCTTACTTGTGGCCACACGGGCAGCCACACGGCCATGTGCCCAGGGTGTGTGAAGTCTGCACTTGATTTTCGGAAATTTGAAATGCCACACGGCCTAACACACAGGCGTGTGCCCCTATTTTTCAAGAAAGTTTTCAGTGCTTTCAAAAGTTCTCGGTTTAGTCCCGGACCACTTCCAAGGTATGTATTGGGCCTCGTAGGACCCATTTAGGGACTCAAAGATAAAAATTTGAAAAGTTTTAATTTGGATGAAATTTTATGACTCGGTTTAATGCGTTTACAAGTGTATGTGTTCCGGTAATGCCTCGTACCCTATTTCGGCGTCAGATACGGGTAAGAGGTGTTACACGGCCCGACCCGAAGGCCCGCCCGAAATGTGTGAGGGTTTGGGCAAAAATATAGGCCCGAAAAATGGGCTTAGACAAAAAAAAGGCCCGTTTAAAAAAAGGGTTGGGCCTCGGGTAAGGCATTTTTATTCACTAAAGGACAAAAAAATCTATTTTTTTAATATTATTTTATTGTTATTTTCTCCCTATTTTGCTACCATTTTACTATTATGTTGCTACTATTTTGTTGTTATTGTTTGGATATTGTATAAAACTTATTTTATTGTTAATTTTGTTATTATTTTAAAGACATGTGTTATTATTTTAGAGATATTTTCTTCTTAAGTTGCATCTATCTTAGTGTTATTTAAGTATAAATATTTTTTAAAATTTATTTTCAATTTGTTGGGAAATATTTATTTTGATGTTTTTAGTATTTTTGATGTATTATATATATTTTAAAATTATATAAAAATAATATAAAAATTAATATGGGAGGGCCGGGTCTGACTTGGGTAAAATTTTAGGCCCGTTTTTTGAGCCGGGCCAGGCCTAGCAAACGGGCCTGAATTTTATTTGAGCCCGGCTCGAATCCGGCCTGGCCCAGCCCATGCACACCTCTTGTTAGTGTAAAAGAATAAAAAAACAAAAAAATCCTAAGGCTACAAAACAAAGAAAATTTCATATTTATCCAAAACCCAAAAATTTTGCAAAACAACTTGAATTTTTAATTCCTGATGTTTTCGACATGCTAAAATCGCAAAATTTTGTGAGATGCCTCCAAAATTAATGAATTTAAAATCTAGAAATTCAGGCACTAACTGCCAAGCACATAATATTTTTATTGTTTTATTTTTATATTATTTTTAATTTTTTTCTACTTTTTTTGAGAGAAAATATTTTCATTTCACTGTAATCTAGTGCCAAAATTATAGGGTTAAAATTTTAGGTCAAAATAAGGTCGTTTACCCGCTCTGTCGAATTAAATAATGTAAATTATCTGAGCAAAAATAGTTTGAGGCACTCAAAATTTTTTTTTAGAAAGAATACTGATAAAGCATGAGTTTAAGGATACCGAGAGACCCGAAATCTAATACCGAATGATAAGAGTAGTCTTGAGAAATAGAATTCTTGCACAACAAAGAAACAACCAAAACAAAAAATAATTAGATGATTCAAAAGAAAGCAACAAAAAATAAAGAGAATGAAAATTAGAGATGGATGATGGAATAGATAAATCGATGGAACAATGGATAAATGGATAAGTGTCCAATTGAATTATTCGGAAAATATATCCCAATAAACTCAATCAATGACTCTAACCGACCTTCTAAGAAAGATTTCTTGACAACCCGGAGTTTGAAGAACTTCCCCAAAATCTTGAATAAGATTAAGTAAAAAAAAAAAATACCTTTTGAAAAAGAAAAAGAACTTAATCTTATAAAATAAAATACTTCAAAGAGTGTTTTTATTAAATCAAATAATCAAACGTCATAACAAATGAATATGTCGTTATATAGGTTAGCTAATTACATAAAAATAAAACTTTTAAATATAATGAAACTCTAGTTAATCTAAACAAGAAGTAGTTGTAGTTGAACTAAATTTTCTTGTTTACTAATAAACATAAAACTTCTAAACAACTTTAAAATATCATAAAATTCAGAATAAATAAATGATAAAAATATAAAACCTAATAAATAGAATATTGAGTTCATATATAATCAAAAGTAAGTTTTAAATTCAAACCCAATATGATTTAAACTCGAATTAAAGCCCGAAATTCATAATTTCTCATAATAATCCCGTCCAAAAATTCTGCTCATGCAATCTTTACTAAAACAGTAATAAATTTAGCTCCCGAACTCAAAATAAGGTGATTCAAAATGTGGTTTGGAAATAAGAGATAACTTTTTCATCGGTTAGTAGACATCTCGACTTATAAATATCTTGACCTCATAAAAAAATGCATGCAACTCAATTGATTTGCCATACTTGAAAATAGATAGCTTTGATGAATTTAATTTAGACCTAGTTTAGCATTGCTTTTGAGACGTATTTTTAAAAAGTGTTGTGGAAAAGTGATTTTGAGAAATACTTTTTAAATGTTTAGTTTAAGATTTAAGAGTTAAGTATTGCTATCAAAAATTACTTTTGAGAAATAAAATGTTCATTTTAGACATGGTGTTATAAAATAACAAATATGCATTTAAGTAATGTTTAAATTAGTTAATATTATGATACTTTAGTAAGAATATAAAAAATAATTTGTTATAATTTGTTATTAATATTTTAATATATTAAATGTAAATTTTAAAAATTTTAAGCAATTAATATTAATTATTTATAAAATTTAATTTGAATATATAAACTATATTTTAAATATTAAAATATAACCAATAAAAAATTAAATATATAATATATATGTTTAAAATAAATTTCAATAAGAAAGTAATTACATACTCAATATAAATATTATATAAAATACTTTATAAGGGTTAAAATTATCATTTATTCCTAAAAACGCTTTTGACAAAAGCAGAAGCTAGAAAAAAACTAATTTTGATTTTGAGTTCAAAAGCACTTTTGACTATAAAAGTTGTTTGTTTATATTTCTTATAGCTCTAAATGTGCTTTTGATATCAAAAACGCTTTTGAGAAGTAATACTAAATTAAGTTTTAATAAATTTTATATTGTCCGTGCATGTATTACATAGATCTAAATATATGACATAAAAAGGAACTTAACTACAAATTTAAAAATTAAAACAAAATTCAAATACTTGAAAATATAATATCTCATTCAATTTTTTTTTCTTTTTCCGTTAGGTCTAAACGGATGTTTATAGTAATCTCTCACCTTGAGGAGCACTGGCTGAAATTTCCCACTTAGGAAAAACTCGAACCACAAATTGATACCATGATTGTGATTGAAAATGATGGGCCTACTTCCGAAAATGACCTTTTCATATTGTTTAATTAAACGTCATGGCTCACATAAGCTCTTTAACCTATCTGTCTACATTATATTATATTATATATATCATCGGTGTTTTCAATTCAAGCAACTAGCGTAATGCCGGAGATTTTCAATTTATTTTTAATAAATTTTTTATTTCTTTATATAAAAAAGTAATTTTAAATTAATTTTTATCAAGTAATTTTATTTATTTAAAATTTTATTTTTAAAGCATAATAATATTAATATATTGTAATTTATTCATTATAAAATTTAAATCTATGATAACTATTTAGAAATATATAAAAATAATAAATTAACACATGTATTAGCATGAAATCATTCATTTTAAATAAGTTAATAGAAAAAAAAATAAAAACATTTTTTAAATTTTAAAGAATCGATTAGAATTTATTGAGTGATAGTTTTGTCAAAAGCTAAGCATGCAAACGTCAAAATTTCTTAACGAAATTTTATTATGACCTTACTAACATCCCATAAACATTAAAATAATAATAAAATAATAATTTACTCGTTGAATTTGTGGTCTCGAAATTACTGTTCTGACTTCATTGAAAATGGGCTGTTACATTTTGAACTTTTCAAACATCTGCTCATTGTTTCCTGTAAAAATAAGATCATCGACATATAAACTTACTATGAGAATATCTCCATCTTCATTCTTCTTTGTAAACAGCGTGTAATCACTTAAGCATCTTTCAAACCCCTCATTGATAAAGTATGACTCAATCTTGCTGAACCAGGCTCTTGATGCTTGTTTAAGTCCATAGAGTGCTTTAATTAACCTATATACTTTGTTTTCTTCACCTTTCACTTCATAACCTTGCGGCTGATCCAAAAACACTTCCTCATCAATCTCACCGTGTAGAAATGCACTTTTGACATCAAATTGGTACACTTTCCAATCTTGATTAGCTGCAAGTGAAAGTATCAACTGAATGGTGTCCCAACGAGCTAATGGAGCATATATCTCATTGTAATCAATGCCGACTTGCTACTTGTATCCCTTTACTACGAGTCGGGCTTTGCATTTATCTACTTCTCCCTTCTCATTCAACTTTGTCTTGAAAACCCATTTAACACCCACCTTTTTTGCTCCTATCGACAAGTTAGTTAGTTTCCATGTTCCATTCTTCTCAATAGCTTCAATTTCTCGATCCATAGCTTCTCTCCAAGTTGAACTTTTCGTAACCTCCTCAAAAGTTGTTGGATCATTTGCAACAAACATGGAGAGTTGTTGTATCTCCATAGAAAGTTTTTGTGTACTTCATCTTCTTCCTCAGACAGTCCCTCACCACTTACATAATCATTCATCCATACCGGCTCGATCCTTTTCCTCCCTGAAGTTTGACTTGTGACATTGGTTGATGTAGGTGAGTTATACTCACTTTCATTTTCTTCTTCTCTCTCTTCATTTTCCTCCAACTCTGATTCTCCCCTTTTTCCTTCATCTTTCCATTTAAGATCAATGTTGTGAGTTTCCTCACCATTCCTTTTCCAGCTCAATTTTCCTTCTTCTTCAAAAATTACATATTGGCTTATGATAATCTTCTTGGAGACCGAATCATACATTTGAAAAGCTTTGGATTCTTCACTAACCCCTAGGAATATGCACATGAAACTCTTATCATCAAGTTTCTTTCTTTTTTCTCCAGGTACGTATACATGCCCTATGCACCCAAACACTTTAAAGTAATCCACTGAAGGCTTGACTCATTTCCATGCTTCTTCTGGGGTTTTATCTTTCATCGCTGAGGTTGGACACTTGTTGAGAACATGCACTGCCCAATTTACAACTTCTGGCAAAAACTCCTTCGTAACTTCTTTGTCAGTTAGCATGCACCGTGTAACACCCTTCACTTGTATTCATTGTCAGAATAGGGTTACGGAGCATTACTGGACTACAAAACAATTAAACAACTATTTAACATACATTTGCTCAATTCAATCATTCATCATTCAATCTCAATCAATTTGTCCCTATTAATAGCCAACGAGGCCTTAAACATGCTTTATAAATGGTTCGGGACTAAACCTATAACTCGGGAAAATTTTCAACACTCAGCAATTATTTCTTCAAATCAGGGGACACACGCTCGTGTGACCAGGCCGTGTGTCTCACACGGCCACCAAACATGCCCGTGTCACAGGCCGTGTGAAAACAGGGGGTATATACTGACTTGGGTCACACGGCCAACCACACGCCCGTGTGTCTAGCCCGTGTGCCCTTCGAAGTGGCCACACACGCCCGTGTGTCAAGCCGTGTGTTAGGCCGTGCCAAACCTGTAGGGTATACTGACTTATGCAACACGGCCAAGTCACACGCCCGTGTGCTAGGCCGTGTGCCAATTAGGGGGTATACTGACTTGTACCACACGGCCAAGCACATGCCCGTGTGTGAGACCGTGTGGAGCATACTGACTTCATTTCAATTTCAACACCAGGGGACACACGGCCGTGTAACATGACCGTGTGTCATACACGGCTGAGACGCAGGCCCGTGTGGACAAAAATAGGCTATTTACCAAGCCATCTTGCCACCCATTTTGCACATACCTACACAAGCACAAATGGTACCAATTCAAGGCACTAATATACATCCAAATACCATTAACCAATGATCAAATCATACCCTTTCTTTACCATCAATACAATTTACAAATATGCTACAATTTGCCATCTAATTTCATACCTAATTCACATATTCAATTAAATCAACTAAACCATTACATACATACATTCTCAAGCATCAATTCTCAAACACTTAGCTTCTCGAATTACCTAATATTATTAAGCATTATAAATTCAACTTCAACCACACAACATAAATCAATTACCAAACTCAAAATAGAACCATTTGCACATTTATAAACATCATCAATTTCATTATCGTAAACTAACTCAAATGGCCCAAAATACATGTTCATCAAACATACCAAAATGACTCAAGCCTATACATGCCATATACTATATATACACAACTCAAAAGTACCAAGTAGATGGTTGGATAGTGTGACGTAGTCTCTGATAATCCCCGAATCTGAGCTAGCTTTGAATTCACTATAAAACACGAGAGAAACAAACAGGGTAAGCTATAAAGCTTAGTAAGTTCGTACTAAATATACTCAACAATTCATAATACACAAATCATCAATTTGAACTAATTAACATCTAAATCATGATAACCAACAAACCTACTTCATACTTACTCATGTGCTTATATACAAATTCATAACTTCTATTTGGATTTCTTACTTTACATGTATGTACCTGTACAAATTTATAACGAACTCATACCTTTTCGTAATTATGTCGAATACTCGATATCTCACATACTAAGTGCCAATACATAGCCGAAGCTATTATAATCTCGCACACTAAGTGCCATATATAGCCGAAGCTATTTGAATCGCACACAAAGTGCCATAAATAGCCGAAACTATCTCAAGTCGCGCACCAAGTGCCATATATATCCAAATTGTCATCAAACATAAATACAGTCTCATATACACAATTTATGCAATATCAAAGCATTTAAAGCATAATTGTTATAATGCTTATTACATACGAACTTACCTTGGATGCTAAAACGACGAATCGAGTCGTTTAGTCGATAACCTTATCTTTTCCCCGATCCAAGTCCGTATTTCGCTTTTCTTGATCTAAATATATTCAAGATTAACTTATTTAATCATCCATTCATTCAATTTAGTCCAAATCACACTTAAAAACACATTTACACTTTTGCCCCACATATTTTACATCTTTCACAATTTAGTCCTTATTACACAAAATCACAAATTCATGAAATTCAAGACTAACCCATGCTAGTCGAATTACCATTATACCCTTAGCAGCCCATATTTTTCATTTATTTCACATTTTAACCACTAACTTTACACATTTCTCAATTCAATCCCTATTTTACATTTTCACTAAAAATCACTTGACAAAACTTGTATATCTATTAACAAACATTCATAATCTATCAAGAAACTTCAAAACACATGCTATTTCATCAATAGAAACATCTAAAATCTTTAAAAATTTTGCAAAATAGTCCCTGGGCTAGCTAGTACTAGATGCAACAATTACAAAAACATAGAAATCATTAAAAACGAGGCAAAACACATACCTAATTGCTTGGATTTACTTGGCCGAATGAAGAACCCTAGTTTCTTCTATTTTTCCTCTTCAATTTTGGTTAGCAAGGATGATAATGGACACCATTTTATTATTTTGTTTTTATTTATCTTATGTTATTAACATTTTACTTAATTAACCTTACTTAATAAACATTAAAAACATATATTATATGTCCAATATTGTCCACTCAAAATTTTAAAGGTTCAATTTCCATTTAAGGCCACCATATTTAAAAACCAAATCTATTTGACACCTTAGATTAATAGAACATGCATTTTATACTTTACGCGATTTAGTCCTTTTTATCAAATTGACCATTTAAACGATAAAATTTCTTCACAAAATTTTCACACATACATGCTATCATGCTGTAAACATTAAAATAATAATAAAATAGATATTTTGACCTCAGATTTGTGGTTCTGAAATCACTGTTCCAATTTGACAAAAAATGGGTTGTTATACACCGCACCATGTTCAAAAGAGTTCGATTATTTCTCTCTGCAACTCTATTTTTGTTGTGGAGAAAAAAGTTACAGTGAGTTGTCTCTTGATTCCATTTTCATGGCAATAAGTGTTGAATTCCGTTGAAGTGAACTCTCCACCTTGATCAGTGCGTAAACAACATATATTATTCCTTGTTTCTTTTTCTACTATGTTTTTAAAATTCTTAAACATCGTAAATGCCTCTAATTTTGCATCCAAAAAATAAATCCATATCCTACGACTATAATCATCAATGAAAGTGATTATATACCTCTTGTGACCATTCGGTTTAGGAGTAATTGGCCCACAAATGTTTGAATGTACAAGCTGCAATGGTCGAGAGGTTCTCCACAAACTTTTCTTGGGAAATGGTTCACGATACTGCTTGCCAACAACACAATCAGTGCAAAGCTTGGGAGAAGCTTTTAGAATTGGCAAACCCTTCACCAGCTTTATGTATGCCAACATTCTTAGCCCTTTCATGTTCAAGTGTCCAAATCTCCTATGCCACAAATGTGCTTCTATTTCTTTAGATGTTGCTTGAACACATAATTTCCCTGGAGTGTGAGTAGGTACAAAAGCAGGCAATACAAACATTCTATTTGTTGTCATGTCATTTTGCATAAATAAACCTCTTATTGGATGATAAACCTTTCATACACCATATTGAATAGTAATAGTCAGACACTTTTCTAGAAGTTGGCCAATACTAATTAAATTATTTTTGAGTTCAGGGATGTAATATACCTCTGTGATCACTTGAGTTGTTTCATGAATCTGAATTTTGATATTCCCTTTTCCTTTGACATCCATTTTTGAGTTGTTTCCCACCTTTACCATTTCTCTAAAGGACTCGTCAAGCTTAATAAACCACTTCTTGTCACCAGTCATATGATTGTTGCATCCGCAGTCTAAAAACCACTTCTCGTCTCTTTTGGAATCATCTATATCAACATAGGACTTAAACAGTATTTCTTCATCCACCTCAACAAAGTTGGCATCCTTCTCCCAGTAAGGACACTCATATTCAAAGTGTCCTAACTTGTGACACTTTGTAACAACCCGATTGCAATGAAATCAGAACAGTGGTTTCGGGACCAAAAATTTGATGATTAAATTATTATTTTATAATTTTAATGTCTATGGGGTGTTAATAAGGTTGTATTAAAATTTTGTAAAGAAATTTTGACGTTTGCATGCTTAATTAAGTGAAAAGGGCTAAATTGTAAAAAGTACAAAAGTATAATTCTATTAGTTAAAGGTTTCAAATAGCTATGAAATTTTAAAATTAGTGGACTTAAAGGATAATTGGACCATTAGTGTGGTTAGTGTATGTCCATGTTATGGTTTTAATGAAATTTTAATAAGTTATAAAGGTTAATTTTGTAATTAGGTAAAATAAGTAATGTTAATAATAAAAGATGAAATAAAATATCATCTTCCTCATTTTAAACCCTAATAACCAGCCACCATTATTGAGATAGGGAGAAAGTTTCGGCCATGCAAAATTATCTTGAATGTAAGTGATTTTGAGCCGTTTTTAATGATTTTTATGTTTTTAAGTCGTTTTAGATTAATCTAGCTAGCCCGAGGATCAATTTGTAAAACTGTTAAAGATTTAGGGTTGTGCCATGAATGCTCTTGTGTGATTCTTGATGTTTAATGGTAGATTATAAGTACTTGTTTAGAAATAAACAAGTTTTGTAAAGTGATTTTTTGATGAAAATTGTATTTAGGGACTTATTTGTAAAAATGGTAGAGGTTCATGGTAAATTTATGAAATGATGGTTTGTATGGATTGCTTTAGATCCCTAGAGAATTCTGCTAGCATGAGAAAAGGATTAAAAATTTTAAATTTCAATTTGTGAGCTTAAGGACTAGATTGTGAAAAGTTAAAATATTAGGGGTAAAATTGTAATTTTGCAAAAATATGAAATGTGGACAAAATTGAATGCTAGGGATATTAAATGGTTGAATTTGTCTATTTAGATCAAGATAGACCACATACGAATCTAGATCGGGGAAAAGCTAAGGCCTTGGATTAATCGACTTCGTTGTTACGCTCAAATCGTAGAGGTAAGTTCATAGTGTTCTAATGCATAATGAATTTCTATTTGTGCACTTGTATTATGATGCTTTAATTATTATGTTTTTAGAAGAGTAATGTTTAATTGCACATACGTGCCCCTGTTTGTATTTCGGTACTTGGAACGATGGAAATGTGCAAGTGTACACAATCGCAACAAGTAATAAAGTGACAAGTAAATGTCGAGTTATCGTACACACAGGGACCGTGAAAACAATTATTTATGAATGCAATTAAAAGTACTTCAGTGAAGAAAAATATTTTGATGTTGAGGAAGTGATTAAAAACTAAAATTTAACAAAGTAAAATAATAATAAAAAAGTTCCAATGCACAATTTCAAAAGATGATTTTAATCAAGATGACATATTTTTGTTAGATTAATTACATTTCTTAACTTAGAATTACTAAACTCATGTTCATGTTGTTACGAATAAATTCACGGCAACTTGGTAATTTGCTAACTATTGTTCATACATACTTATTAAATTAACTAATCTCTTGAACATTTTCCAATGTCAATTCAAACAATTAATCAATCTTCATAAGCACATAAAAGATTAAGTGAGGTAACAATGTATTCCTACCTTGAAACGGTTTAATCACAATAATCTTGCAAGTTATGCAAGGCTAATGTACCGTTTAATACTGTCGCTAATTTAACCCTCAATTACCTTAGAAGATTAAACATGCTCTAATTAAGTATTGTGTCAATTAATTACAATTTCAACATGATTAAATAATTAATTCATTAGTTACCTTACAATTATAATGCAAGAATAACTTAATCATGATTTTACTTAATCAAACAACTTACCAAGGCCTATAACAACACAAACACAATTTTAATAACTTAAATGGACGAAATGCAATCAACCTAACATGAATTATATTTAAGCCATATTAATTAAATTAAACATATCAACATAAAAAGTATTCATAGACTTGTTCATAACAACAACAATAAAAATTAAAGGATAGGGAACTAGAATCAAATCCGGTGTTTCTCCGAAGCTTGACTAGTCTGCTCCGCTCCTCCTTCTTTGCTTGTTCTTGTTGAACCGAGGCTTCTTCGAGCACTTGAATGCTGCTACCGATGGTGGTTGAAGGGCTCTTTTCCAAGAGGGGAAATCGGTAAGGGAATGGAAGGGAAAAGTGAAGATGAAGAGAGAAAGTGAGAGAGACGTGAAGAATGAAAGGATGAGAGGTGTGTTTCAAATGAGCAGCCAAGGGGGTATTTATAGGTTGAGTAGGCTGCTAAAAATAGTAAAAATCAGCAGCCATTGACTCCCCCAATGGCTGGCCACACATGTGGCAAGTTTGAAGCTTTCAAACTTGCTAAATTTAGCTAGGGGCAAATCCACAAAAGCTTGATAAGTGGAGGGGTTTGAATGTAATTTCAAGGAAGCTTCAAGGGCTTTTTTGCAAGCCAAATAATCAGATAAATAAGCTGATCAGCATGTGGGACAATTTTGGGTAGCCCATTGCTCGGTTGGATCGGTCTTCTCGGTTTAGCACAACTGGGCCTCCTTTCATAATTTAATTAATAATAATTATTTAACCCAAAATAAATTGGATTAAAATTAAAATTAATTATATTATGAATTAATATTCATAAACTAGACCGTCTTAGGCAGGAAAATTAATTCGCCTCGATGCTTCAAAAATCGCTTCTCGGTTTTGCGCTTCTAGTAGTGTCTGCCGAGCCATTTTTCACCCTTTGTGCGAATCTGTCGATAATAAATCAAAATTAGTTATAAAATTAATTAAAATTAAACATGTTAATAAATTAAGTACAATTTAATTATTTTATAATTATTATATATTTTTTGACAAGAATTACTACGAAATTGCATGAATTTGAGTTAAAAAGGGCATGAAAAAGTGTATATATTTATGTGTTTCCAAAATTACGAATTTAGTATACATATGCTCAAGAATAAAAAACTTGAGATTTATGCTACTTGAGTATGCATATCGTTCAAATTAATGTCAATTATCATTATGATAGAAAAAATAGACTAAATGCATTCTCAATAAAAACATGTTAAATCCCTACCAATTTGATTTTATTTCCTTATTCAACATTAAGCTGCAATCATTAAGTTTAATTTATGTCTTCATATGTTGAACATAACAATTTCTCTCCACTAATGTAGGTAGCACAAAAACTTGAATCAATAGGTCTTTTAAATAGATTGTAACGTGGCTAGGCTAGAGGTGGGTAAAAGATAGATAATTTTAGGCTAAAATCCCTAGACTCAGCTTGAATCGAACCTTCGGAATAATTACCTTCAATACACCAACTTATTTCGCTTGCACATGCTCTTTTGTACATCTATTTTCTTTCAAGTACATTTGCTCTTCTATTTTTTTTCTTTTCTTTCTTTTTCTTTTTTTTCATGAGCATTTTGTTGTATGTACTACAATTTTTTGAGCATTTGATACTTCTTTTCAACTCCCCCAAACTTATTTTCAAATAATGTTCTGAATAGTACTAAGTCTAATGTTTGGGACAATCTAAAGATAATTAAGAGAAAAGTGATGGCTAAATATTGCAAAGCTTCAAATAAAATTAGGTCATATAGTCTCAACGTTGGCTTTCAAGGGATAAAAATTCATCAAGGTTGGCTTGAAAGACTCAAACGGTCCAAACAAAAGTTGCCTAAATCATTTTCAACATTCCTTGCTTCCTAGGATTTTGCCTCAAGAACTTATTAAGTCAATTCTAGAGACTTAAACTTTCATGCATGCCTAGCTTTCCTAAGGAACTAAAAATTTTATGGTATGATTTCCATACTTTATTAAGAGTATATTTATGCTATAATTCAGCTAACATAACAATTATTGGAATAATAGAACTTTATTCATACTGAAGTTTAGCATACTTAACAAAATTTCAAATTTTTGAACAAAATATTTATTCATACTGAAGTTTAGCATACTTAACAAAATTTCAAATTTTTGAACAAAATATAACCTAATCATAATTAAAAGAAAATTTTATTCTGAGAGGAAATAATTTCAATTTTTCGGTCCCCCTACTTAATATGAACAATGTCCTCATTGTTAGAAGTGAATGGATACTATACACCAGGTAGGATTCTAGAAAAGAGGAGGTGAGTCAATTTGACTGCTTAAGTACCAAGCTCTTTCTAGATCTAATCTTAGACATGTATATATCTATTGCCACACTTCTTATTATAAAAACTTGTTCATTTTTATTCATAATTTCCATCTCTTGCTTTATAATGCGAAAAATTAAAAATCCTAATAGATCCTAATCCTAAAATAACCTAGGAAAGAAAATAACATAAGGTAAAGATCCCCCATTTCTTATTTATTTGCAGATCTGTAACGCCCCGAATTTGGGCCTAGTAGAATTGGGCCCATTGGGCCTTGGCCATGGGAGCGTTTAAAATTTTTGAGAACAAGAGAATGGCACTAATGCAAGTTGGACCTATTAGGTGAGGGATTTTGGAAGGTTAGGGGGGCTTCCATGAAGTCCTGGGATCAAACCTGGGTTTTAGAAAATTTTTTGTTTTAGGTGAATAAAACCCTGGGAGTTAGTAGGTAAGCTTTAAGAATAAAATGTGGAGAAAAATGACACAAAAAGGAGTTGTGGTCTAGTGGCAAATGGCGCCACATGGAAGACAAGGGAATGACGCCACACAAGGAAGTAAGGGGTCCAAGGTTCAAGTCTTGGCGCTTGCATTTCATTTTGATTTCTTTTTAAAAGAACTTAGACTTTGGGCCATAGGCTTATATTTAGTTGCGCATGTTTTAAGACAACAAGGAGCTAGTTGGTAAAGTGGCTAGCGGCGTGGATTATGTTACAGGGGAGCCTGAGTTTGAATCCCATTGCAAGCAAAAAGGGATATTTATTTTGCTAAGTGGGGATGGCCAGAGTTTGTGTTGGAATTAAACTCTGTTGAAGGAGGGATCCCACATCGGGAAGCTAGCAAGGGGGAAGGTGAGAAGCTGGCTTTAAATAGAGCAATCTATGAGGAGAGTAAGCATACCTTGGTGGGCGTTTGGGCACAAGAGTGGTCGGAGTGCGGATTAACTCCAGATTCCTATCAGGTGTGTATTTCGCACTACTCTAGCTGTAGAGCGGCAAATGCCGAAATACCGGTCACACGGTGATGGTAGCCACACGAGCGTGCAAGCGCACGTGTGGGAGCCTCGACGCGATAGTTGAGGCCCTCATGAGTGTTCTCATGGGTTTAGGCTGCCTTGGGCCAAGTGGGCCCATATGAATAAATTGTATGATTGTGTAGTAGATATTGGGCTGGTCAATGTGAATCTCATATCTGTAGTTAAATTTGGACTAAATGGGCCACACGAGCGTGTGGGTCCATTTAGGCCGAGAATGGGCCCTAGGCCCAATCGCATCGTTATCTCGTTTCTTCCTGTTAGGGTGCGTTGTATCGTAGGATAATTTCAGAGATTCTTAATCTTCACTGGTATTCGGAAAGGACTTAGCAAAACCCGGTGAAACGAGGATCGGTGCTAAGGGGTTGGCGGCACACTCGTAATCAAGGTGTGTAATCTCACACTCCTGTTTGTTCTGTTAATGCCATGATCTGTGAACCGGCTAAAAAACTGAAATACCCTTAGTGGGTAAATTACCAAAATACCCTCGGTGGGTAAAATTACCGAAATACCCTTGGTGGGTAAAATTACCGAAATACCCTTGGTGGGTAAAATCACTGAAATACCCTTGTAGGGTAAAATGACCATTTTGCCCCTGTAGGTAAATGACTGACTAGACTATGAATTTGATTGATTTGGACTGTGATTGTATGACTGTGTTTTAATTGACTTGACTGTGGTCGTGTGACTGTTATGCTGTTAATTTATATCCAAATGACTATTACTGAGCATGGTCATTTTGCATACACGTGTAATGATTGTGCATGACATACACGACATATTTCATGGGGTTGGGATTTGTATTTTGGAGCAAGTGTTGTACTTGTGGCTATGCCACGTTATACTGATTCAGTGGCTCCGCCACAATATACTGATTTTAGTGGCCCAACCACGATATCATTCATCGCGACTTTCTTTGCGTTTATCTTGGCGGCTCATTTGCATTCTTGGTGTGTAAAGTGGGTGGGTTGACTTGGTCCCCACAGAAGTGTAGGGTTGGTACGGGTGGAGTGTTGGTTGGATTGGGTTGGGTTGCATTCTCTATTTGCATTACCATGATTTTAGGGCCATAGGCCCAAACTGTTACCGAATAGGGCTTAGGCCCAGATTGATTCTGTATGGGCTCAGGCCCAGATAGTGACCGTTATAGGGGATTACACACTGAGTTCTCGTAACTCACCCCCTTTCTTTTAACCGTGCAGTTAATCCCCAGCGTTAGAGGATTTGGAGCTGCGGAGGACTCGGAGGTGGCCATACGTCAGATTAGCCTTCTACGAAACTTAGTAAATTCGGTTTTAATTTATTTTATGATATTATTTTGGGTTAATATTTTGTGTAATAAGGCCATTGGATTTTTCTTTTTAAACTTTCATTTGGTAATTCTGCTAGTTATAAATTGTTAATCGATTAATCACGGATTTTTAAAATAATAACAACCGTTTTCAAAATATCACGTTTCCGCAATTCATTAAGTTAGATTTCTGTGATAAACAAGTTTTCTTCGAAAATAATAATAACATATTTCCAGGAATACACTTTAAGCAAACCTTATTTTACAAACAACGAAATTTGGAGTTTCAAAAAGGATGCAAAGTTTTTAACGAACGCTTAGCTTTTAAACAACCTTTTGATGTGACATGCTAGATCTGGCCATAACGTCTAGGTCGGGTTTGGGGTGTTACAAGATCCCTCAGAATCTGACTCATCTTTTGCTCATTCATCTTTGTTTTTGCATGAATCACTTCGTTCCCTCTTCGATAGTGGACTCCATGGTTCAAATATAAAATTTGGAAACTCAGGCACAAAAATAAACGGGTCATTGAATATTTTCGTAAGAGCGCTTCTCATTGAGTCATCCCGTATTTTAGAATATCTCCAGTAAGCTTGTTGCTGCCACTGCATATGTTGCATTATGTCCATCAAATTAGACAGCTCTTCTCGAAGATTTGGGCAAGGCGATTGAGTTCTGAACATTGAGGTTGTCATGTCAGGTTCAATTATTGGTTCCATTGGTTCTTCCTTATCAGGGATTTCAACTGACTGCTTTGGTTCGATCTCTATGGGATCTTCTTCTTCTTCTTTGGGATCCTCGCTCTCTTCAACTCGTTTCTGCAGAACAAAATCTTCGGCAATTCGGTAGAGGTCCCAATCTGTGATTTTGCCCTGGCTATAACTTGTCTTCTTTACGTTTGCAAGAATTTTAGCTTTCAAGCACAAAATTGTTATCGTAAAGGGAAAGTAAGCTGGGCCAGAACATCTAGCGGCACAATTCTACATTTCTCTTAGAATGATTTTGCCCACATCAATGGTCTTTGTAGTTAAAATCGAGTATAATAAGACCATTCGCTCTAATGAAATTGTAGTCCCGTGTGAAATAGGCATAAGGCTAAACCGAATGAAATAGAACCATAGCTTCACTAGTGGTGTCAAATATTCTCTGCGACAAGTCTGAATTCCTTACTTTGACACAGTTCACTTAGAACCTAGAATTATAAGTTCCTCGAGAATTTCTTGCAGATTTTTAGCCTCAATATTTCTCATCAAGGAAGAATTTTCATCGTCTTCAAAATCAGGTAATTTAAAGAATTCATTAGTAGTGTTTGAGCTTATTGGTACCTTGATTCCTCAGACAGAAACTTCTGTCAATTCGTTTGAGGTCAAATTTGCATAAAATTCACGAACTAATTCCTCATCTGCACTAAGTCTTTTCTCACAAAACAACTCCCAAATGAGAGCTTCAGCAATTTGTTGACTGCACAACATGAAATTGATATAGTTGCTTTCTTTCAATGTAAAGCCTTTTTTAGGGTGCATTTGTTGATTCTTGAAAGCGCTTTCGTATCTCGCTTTGGCTTCTTCACAGTGAAATTTGTTTTGTGATTCGTCACTTTGAACAGAGGCACGAGTTCTTCTACGAGGCATGATTAACTTGAACATAAGATGGAAACAAATATTTTCTCAAAAATTCAATTAGTATAAAATATTAACAATTCAAAATAAATTGAGAAGTTAAATAATTAAAACGAATTAAAATTTTAGAAAAAAAATTCTTACCACCTTGTATAAGTACTCAACAAATAAAATTAGAAGCAAGAGAATTTAATTGAGGGATGGTTGGAAGGGTTATCGGCTAAATGTGGGGGAAGTGTTGTGCAAATTTGACAAGGGGTATTTGGGTTGTGCAAGGGTGCGCACGGCACAAGGAAGGAATGGCAATAGCACACGGTCTTGGCGTGAGCAGATACGTGGGCAGCAGGCAGCAGTGTTGAGCCAGCAGCAGGGCTGGTGTGCAAGTGTTGGCACGCGTGAGTTGGAGCTAGAAGCGGCAATGATGCATGCAGAGCAGGACGTGCAAGGCAGCAGCAGCGTGCGACAGTCGACTAGAGCAACAAGCAAGTGCGGGTGTGAGCGGCTTTGGAGTTGGTTAGCGACATGCGCAATGGGGCAAGTTGCGAGGTGCGTGCGAGGGTGGCTGCTGGCCGACGAGGCTGCTAAGGGTGCCAGTGGTGGGTGTTGGAGGGAAGGATGGAGATTGGTTTAGGTGATGTGAAAAAGTGTAGAAGGTGATTGGAATTTATAGTGAAGAGGGTAGGAGTTCAATTTGAATTCTTAGAACAAATTAATAGTTAAAATATTCTAAGTTCTAATTCTACACAATGTTGATAACAATTAATAATTAATATGATGCATATTAAATTATTATTTGCTATTAATTTATTGAAATAAAAACTATTAATTAAAATATGATCAAATTTAAACAAATCCTAATTCTATGCAAAGTTAATAATAATTAATATATTATAATAAATATAATTATATACTAGTTATTATCATCTTATTTATTAAAATTAAATTAAAAACATTTATTTTAGATGCCTTTGAAAATATTTACAAAAAGAGACATTTAATTTCTTATATTTATAAAAAGAACAACCAAATTTTGAAAATAATTCAATTAAGTACCTAGACTTAAAGAAAATTTGAAAATTGAGTTCCAATTAAGACTTAGATCAAAATTGACCCTTTTATTTGAAAAACTAAAAATTTATTTTGTCATTTAGGGAATAATTTCTCGGAAGATTATGTTCAAATCAATTCCTAGGAAAGATTAGAGGGGTCACAAGTGGTTCCGCTTAAGTTCTAATCTCCTAGACAGAATTTATTTAAACATACTAATCCTGAAAATATACCCTAAATCATTTATTTAAAAAAATGAGAAAAATTAAATATCTGGTTAAATGAATGAGACTGTATCCCGCTCAATTTTATCGTCCCAATAATGTTTTAAGCGCTAAGCATTGACTCAAAAATTACCTCCCTTACCTTGAAGTTCGACAACTCCATATGGGAAAACTTGGTAAATTGTAAATGGACCGGACCAACGTGATTTCAACTTACCTAGAAAGAACCTTAATCTGGAATTGAATAGCAAGACTTGCTGACCTGCTTCAAATTCTCGAACTCGAATGTGCTTGTCATGCCATCTTTTAAGTCTTTCCTTGAATAGTTTGGCATTCTCGTATGAGAACATTCACAACTCTTCTAAATCGTTGAGTTGAAGCATTTGTTTTTTTTAGCAAGCTTAAGATCCAAGTTGAGTTGTTGGAGAGCCCAGTAAGCTTTGTGTTCTAACTCTAAGGGTAGATGATAGGCTTTCCCAAAAACCAACCTATAGGGTGACATCCCTAAAGGTGTCTTGTATGTCATGTAGGCCTATAAAGCATCGTCCAGTCTTTTGGACCAATCTCGTCAGTTCGGACAAACTACCTTCTCAAGTATGCATTTTATCTCTTTGTTTGCCAGTTCAGCTTGCCCATTTGTCTGCGGATGGTAAGCTGTGGCAACCTTGTGCTTCACTCCATGTTTTTCAAGTAGCCATTTCAACCATTTGTTCACAAAATAGGACCCTTCATCACTGATGATAGCTCTCGGGGTTCCAAACCTTGTGAACACATGCTTCTGCAAAAACTTCTTCACAGCCTTAGCATCGTTCGTCGGATATGCCTCGGCCTCAACCCACTTAGACACATAGCTTATTGCTACCAATATGTACTTGTGACCAAAAGACGGAGTGAAAGGGCCAAGAAAGTCAATAACCAAAACATCGAATAATTCTACCTCAATGATGTTTTTTCGGGGCATCTCATTTATGTTGGTAATGTTTTCAGCCCTCTGGCATCGATCACAACTCTTTATGTAAGTATATACATCTTTGAATAGCGTTGGCCAAAAGAATCTGGCTTACAATACTTTGGCTACAGTACGTGTACCTCCGAGGCTTCTACGAGCACTTGAATACTGCTACCAATGGTGGTTAAAAGGCTCTTTTCCAAGAGGAGAAATCGACAAGGGAATGGAAGGGAAAACTGAAGAACAAATGAAAGGTTTTGAAGAGAGAAAGTGAGAGAGACGTGAAGAATGAAAGGATGAGAGGTGTGTTTCAAATGAGTAGCCAAGGGGGTATTTATAGGTTGAGTAGGCTGCTAAAAATTGAAAAAATCAGCAGCCATTGACTCCCCCTATTGCCAGCCACACATGTGGCAAGTTTGAAGCTTTCAAACTTGCTAAATTTAGCTAGGGGCAAATCTACAAAAGCTTGATAAGTGGAGCGGTTTCAATGAAATTTCAAGGAAGCTTCAAGGGCTGTTTTGCAAGCCAAATAATCAGCTAGATAAGTTGATTGGGTCAGCATGTGGGACAATTTTGGGCAGCCCATTGCTCGGTTGGACCAGTCTTCTCGATTTAGCACAACTAGGTTTCCTTTCATAATTTAATTAATAATAATTATTTAACCCAAAATAAATTGGATTAAAATTAATTATATTATGAATTAATGTTCATAAATTAGACCGTCTTAGGTTGGAAAATTAATTCGCCTCGTTGCTTCAAAAATCGCTTCTCAATTTTGCGCTTCTAGCAGTGTCTGCCGAGCTATTTTTCACCGTTTGTACGAATCTGTTGAAAATAAATCAAAATTTATTATAAAATTAATTAAAATTCAACATGTTAATAATTTAAGTAAAATTTAATTATTTTATAATTATTATATATTTTTTGACAAGAATTACTACAAAATTGCATAAATTTGAGTGAAAAGGGCATGAAAAAGTGTATATATTTTCGTGTTTCTAGTACCCCTGGATGTACTTTTGGTACCCTGTTTAGACTTCGGTAATTTTGAATTGAATAATATATGAATTGTATTCAATTTATTGTTAGATTAAATGATATGCTACGTTCTTCCTAAGCTCTGTAAGCTTATTCGTTCTTGTGGATTGTTTTGTAGATCGTTGTTGCTGACACTTTGGACGGATCAAACCTTCAGCTTACACTATCCAACGACTTTGGTAGTTTGTGTATCTCCTAGGGTAGTGGCATGTATAAACTTATGTACTTTAATTTGAGGTTGAAATGTGTTTAGGATGTTATAAAATGGTGTTTGATGAATGTGTTTATAATAACTAAATGTATTTGGGTTTTGATGTCATGTATGCATAATAGGTTATGATGCTTACTTTAGAAGGTACTTTTGGTCACTTTTGATAATGAATAAGAATTGTTTATTGGTATCATTTGATAGTTTGAGTCATAGAGCTACTTTAGGTTATATGTATATTAGGTTTTTGAAATTGGTAGTTGATGAATGTAAGTGGTAAAGTTTGCATGATTTGGTAGGTTTTGGTAATTGATATTAAGGTGTCTTGTATGGCATATTGGTTGAATGATCTTGGACTATTGATTTGGTCATTTTATGTAGGCTTTGGGTCATGTTTTAATGCCTTGATATGGTGTACTAAAGGCCTTTAGGTGGTTGCATGGTTTGGTGTTGGAAATGGCTTGTTTTTGGCCAAATTCATGTCCAAACAGCCTTAGACACGGGCGTGTGACTCAACCGTGTGTGGCACACAGCCAGGAGACACGGATGTGTGTCCCTTGTAGGTTTTAATGCATGCAAGTCAGGCTGTTACACGACCTAGCACACGGCCTAGTACACAGGCGTGTGGGGCTATTTCGAAAGTTACACGGCCCAGCACACGGGCATGTGACTTGGTCGTGTGACCAACTCAGAGAGTTACACGGGTGAGGACACGGGCTGGGACAAGGTTGTGCGTCCCTATTTTGATTGTTACACAGCCTGAGACACGGGCATGTAGACAGTGTCTCAGCCGTGTGAGGCACACGGCCATGTGACCCTTGTAGTCAAATTTTTCTAACTTTTTCTTATGCTTTCCAAATGTTTTTAATTTAGTCTCGATTTGTTTCAAAATTATTTCTAAGGCCTCGAGGGCTAGATTAAGGGACGATATGCATGTAAATGAATGATTTATGTTATGTTTATATTAATGTATGAAATATATGTTTTAATGTTTTGTTTTTACGATAATACTCTGTAACCCTATTCCAGCTACGGATACGGGTTAGAGGTGTTACACACTTAAAGAATTCAATGGTGGCTTTGTTGAAAGATTGTTTTCATCATCCTCTTCCTCTATCTCTATGACTTCCACGACCTCTCCCTCCAAGCACTTCTTCACTTGCGACCTCCAAAGCTTGTTCTTCACCATTATTTCTTCGAAACTTCTGCTCATGAACCAGCAAGGAGCTCTGCAACTCATCAATAGAGAGACGATCAATATCTTTCAACTCCTCTATGGAACAAACAATGTAATTGAATTTCTCTGTGAGAGTGCATAATATTTTCCCGATAATTTTCATGTCTGGCATGCTTTCTCCCACATTTCACATGTCATTGGCCACTAACATCACCCTTGAAAAGCACTCAATGACCGATTCACCCATCTTCATCTCCAAAATCTCAAATTCCCTACGAAGTGTCTGAAGTTGAGCACGCTGAACTCTAGCGTTTCCTTGATATTTGCTCTTCATAGAGTCTCATATTTGTTTGGAGGTGTTCTTCAGAATAATAGTTTTCAGAATTGATTTGTCAATTGCTTAAAACAGGTAATTATTTGCCTTCAAATCTTTCAACTTTTGTTCCTCTAAATCTTTCTTTCCTACAGCTGTCACTATTCCTTCAGGATCTGGCTCAATATAACCAGTTTCAATGAGACTCCAATATTCTTTTAATCTCAAAAGGTTATCCATCAGCATACTCTAATGATCGTAGTCACTGTCGAACTTGGGTATACTCGATTCAGCAAAATTGTTATTTTCGGCTGCCATCTCACACTCACTTTTTTTTAACAATCACTTTTCTCTCAAAATTATGACTTTTAATAGCTCGGATACCACTATCAAAATCTAAAATAGTATTCAAACTATTGAGAGCTAAAAAGCTAATTTATTTAAAGACATAATAGAGGCTTTTAGAAGCCATTACAAAACAGAAATAACAAAGTGTATCCATGATTTACTCAGCAAGTATCATGGCTAAAATCAAGGAACAAAATCAGAGATAACAAATATTTAAATTAACAAGTAAGACTTAGTTTGACCAAGTTCCCAACAAGTTTAGAAACAATTAACTTTGTCTCTTTATTTTAAAGAATAAACATTTATCATTTTCTTAGATTAGCACAATGCTTCTATGTCTTGTACTTTTTTTGTAATAGTCCAGTTTAGACCCTAGTCAGAACAGTGGTTTCAGAACCACAAATTCGAGTTAGAAAAATATTTTAATATTATTTTTCGTGCCTATGATATGTGATTAAGCATGTGTTAAAGTTTCGTGAGTTAATTTGTCCGTCTGTGTGCTTAATTTGAGAAAAGGGTTAAATTGCATTAAATGCAAACCAACATGCTATTTGTTAAAGTACCTATGTGTTGTGGCTTTTGAATGTTGTGGCCTTATGAGGCAATTAAACCACTTTATAAGTTAGTGGATGGTGTTGGACAAATATGTCCTTAATATATGTTTGTTTTAATTATTAATGGAAAGGTATATATGGTAAAATATATATTAATATGTTTGTAATAAAACAAACAAATAAAAAGATGAATGTCATCATCTTTGGGGTGCCAAAATTTTGAAGAAAAAGAAAGAAAATATCTAAGCTAGGTTTCGGCTATTAAAGTCTTTGATTCAAGGCATGTTTTTGATCGGTTTTTGATAATTTCTACGTTTTTGTAATCGTTGCATCGAATACTTTGAAATCCATGTCTTAATTTTGAGAATTGATGATGTTTTTGAAATGAGTCTTTGATGAACTCATGTGTTTAATGATGTTTGATAGTGAAAAATGAAAGATATGTGTTTAATGAACATGTGTTGTTCTTGAATTTTTGATGAATTTAGTTCATTAGGGCTAAATTGTGAAAATAGCATTTTGAGGGACTAAATTATGAAATAAATGAAATATATGGACTAATATGAAGCATGTGAAAATTCGGCTAGGCATGGGTAACTTGAAATTTGGTGTATTTGGTGATTTTGTGAAATAGGGACTAATTTGTCTGAATGTGAAAATGTGAGGGCCAAATTGCAAATTACCCTAAATAAGTGTTCTTGGATTGAATTGAATGATTTAGTGAATAAATGGATTACATTTGAATATGTATAGATCAAGAATTTAAGAAATCCGACTTAGATCGCGGGAAAGCGAAAGTATAGAATAACCGAGTCCGAACAAATATCCGAATCCGAGGTAAGTCGATATACAAATAAATGTATTTGTATTGAATTATTTGAGTGTATATGATATATGAAATACTATGATTATCCCTTGAGATGGAATGTATGTGAAATCCGAGTTGGCTAATAAGTCGATAAGCTGATAAAGTCCGAGAAGTCTCGTGTGAACCTAGGAATATATAAAAGAATTACGTATGAAACACCCCAAACCCGGCCCACGAGCCCAGACCGGATCTGGTATGTTCCTCGAGTAGAACGCTTTAATTTCATGTTTATTACTTGGAAAATTTGGGGTGGTTTTATAAAAATACCGAGTTGTTTTGGGGTTAATCTTTAATTCGAAAATCGTTTGTGTAGGTGTCTAAACATTTAAAATTTATTTTTTTAGTAAACCATTTAACCTTGATTTAACCTTAATCGAATTGTAATAAAATCAAATAAAAATGCATAAACAGTTTCATACTAGTGGCCTTATTACATCAAAGCAAAACCCAAAATAAATTCGAAATACTAGAAACAATAAACAGTCCAAAATAAAATAAATTCATGTGAGCATGGCCACCATCGTGCTCCGCCGACCAGGTCCATCACCGAGTGTCACCTAAAAATATTCCCCAACGGGGTGAGTCAAACAGACTCAATGTGTACAGCCAACACTAAATCCCAATAATTTAGGCATATCAGTTCATACATGTGCATATAATTAAATAATAAAATGATGCAAACCCGAACCCAAACCTAGATGCCATCCGCTACACATCACCCGTACCAACTCGCACACCGTGGGGACTACTAAGTCAACCCTCCATCCGCTACACATCATCGAAAGCGTCAGCTGCGGTCGACGTGCTCATCGCCTCTTATAAATTTGTGGCATAGCCACCGATAATATATTTTTGTGTCATGAGACACCACATTCGAATAACGTGACCGAAGTCACCATATTCGAGATATTGTGGTATAAAACCACCACATTCACTTCCCTTTCATATTCACCCATATGCCCCATGTCATACAAACATGCATTATCATGCCAAGTTCTTTACTCAAATTCTTATAATTCCACATAGGTGCCATAATGAGATATTTATCATATTCTACTCATAGTAGGAGTAGGAAAACGTACTGAGTACTTTGTACCATAGCATGGTACCTTAGCCATTTCTTTCACATTCTTATTAACATATTTAATAAAACATAACTATACATCTATCGAGAAATAGTGTGGGTACACACTGGTATTAACGCTTTCCGAAAACCCAAAACCCGATCTAACGCTTTAGATCCCTAACCCCTACATTCGGCCAACCTTAAGCACTTTAGCAAAAAGCCATTCGGCTACATGATCAAATCCCGAAGAATTAACTTCTTACCTTGTTGCCGATTTGACTATTAATTAATCCCGAAATCTTGTGATATTTCCTTCCTTAAAATCGACTAGCTTTGAATCACTATCTGAGTTAGTTTCGGCTTTCGAACAAGTAAAGTATAGATCTAAACTATTGAATATGGCCTTGGCCGAATACACATGTTCACCTACCTTGTGAATCTTAATCCCGAAAAAAAAAACTACTTGATTGGGGGGTATCTGTCGAAATCACCATGGCATATGTTAGATTAATTTCTAACTTTAAATCATAATAAATGACCCTTGGCCGAAATCATGTCTTACCTTAGATCTTGATACCCAAGCTCTCCTCCTTATGGTCGACTATAGGCGATTTCGAAACCCCTCTATAGTTTCGGCAAAGAGATATTAATAACATTAGAGTCTTGATTTTTGGCTTTAAGAAAAGACATAAAACAACAATAGTTGAATCCTTACCCTATGTGTTGTAGTTGATTGGCACCCTTGCTTAAACCCACCAAGGTATTCGGCTATGACTAAATGATTATCACTCTAGTTTCGGCTTTTGGGGATTTATGAACAATCGACAAGGGGTTATCTTAAATATTCGGCCTTTGATGATTTGAGTAGGAAGAAGAGAATAGAGTTTGGTATGATTCGGTTTGTGGAGATGAATAGCGAAAAGGAAGAAGAGAGAAAGAGCTCAAGTTGCTTCTTCTTTAGAAAATTTCGGCATAAAAGAAAAGATGGGAAGAGAATTAGAATTTTTGGCACACCTATACTATGATTAGCCGAAAATACCATCCAAATACTCCCTTGGCCGGCCAACTCTTAATTCTTATCAGCTTCCTCCTTTTTCTCCTCCTTTCTCTCCTACTACTCATTCAAAAAAAAATAATTCAAATAAAATCAATGATTATCCCCTAGCTTTGCCGAATTTTAAAAGGATTACACCCTCATCTTAAACTCCTCCCTTAGACTCCCCATGCCGTCCACCTCTTCTTCTTATTGCCGCAAAAATAAAAGCTTTATTTAGCTTCCCATGCGACTCGATCCTAGGCCCTTCCTCATAGCCCATGGAGTCATTTCCAGAGGCCCTAAGTGGCACCTCCAAGCCACTTTTCCAAGCCCAATTTCATGTCACATTTCCTCTATAAATTTTCTTAAGACCACCTTGCCTTAGTTCCCCTTTTTAAACTTTAAAACTTAATATTTCTAAGGCATTTCTTTACACACTAAGGTTCACAAAATTCACAAAATTCATAGAACACATTCACCGTTCACATAGACATGCTATTCCATATAATTAAACAAAATGCATAGGCCACAATTCCCGGGATATTACAACGTATGTCATGACATAGGTGTCTGTTATATGATATCATGTAAGACCACGTCTGGGACGTTGGCGTTAATTTGAGATTTCGTGTAAGACCACGTCTGGGACGTTGGCATCGATAAGAGATTTTGTGTAAGACCACGTCTGGGACGTTGGCATCGATATGAGATTTACGTGTAAGACCATGTCTGGGACATCGGCATCGTATTTGATTCGTGTAAGACCCTTTCTGGGACAGTGGCATCGATATCTGAGTACATGTAAGACCACGTCTGGGATGTTGGCATTGTACGACCATTATGAGCACTCTGAGTATCCTATTAGATTCCGAACGGTTCAACGGGCAAATCCGAGATACAAATGACTATGTGAATTGTATATCCGTTTCAGGTACGTTTGGTATGTACACTAAGTGTGTATAAAAGGTAAGTATCTATATGAATTTACTATGATAATTATGTATATGAAATGATGAGATTATATGAGAAGTTATGTTTGAATGAGCCATGTGTATGTGTGATATTTGAGTTTAAGGAATTGGTAAGATATGGCTAAGCAAGTGAGCCAAAGAATATATGTGATGAATTTTCTTTGAGAACCAATAATGTCATTGTGCCAATATGGTTATATGCATTTTATGCTAAGTTTATTTGTATATGGCTTACTAAGCTTTTGAAATCTTACTCCGTGTGTGTTTGATCTGTTTTATAGATCGTTAAAGCTACTGAAGGATCGGGACCGTCGAGGATCGTCATAACACTACCTAAGCTCATTTTGGTATCTTTTGGAAATGTATATAGCTAGATATGGCATGTATAGGCTAGTCATCTCAAATTATCTTTGAAATGTGTAAAAGTAGCCATGAGATGTGGCTAGATATGTGTTGGTAATATGCATGAGTAAATATGAGATATGATGCATGTTTGGTATGGCAAATTAGCTATTGAAATGGCCAAGGTTAAGGTAAGTTTATGAATGCATTATGAGAATGTATGTTTGATCATTGAAATGGTGACATGGTAGGTAAAAGTGGATGAATGATGCTTGGATGTATATGTGTTTTAGTTGTATAAACTAGTATACAAGTTAGCATGATTGGAGTTGTGATTGGATGAAATTACATGATGATCTTTTGACATAATTTTTGAATGTCAAATGTATTTGAAATGAATTGGGATGTTGCCTGTAGGGTAAACCCAAGTGTAGGTGGCATATTGACCTTGCAAAGGGCCTGTTAAGCAGACACGGTTGTGGCACACGGGCGTGCCTAGTGACCGTGGGATTAAGTCAGTATATAGCATAAGAGTACACGGCCATGGTACATGGGCATGCCTGGTGGCCGTGGGGATAAGTCAGTATACATGCCCTGTTTTGGCACGGCCAGGACACATGGGTGTGTCTAGTAGCCGTGGGAGGCACACGGCCTGACTGCATGGGCGTGTGACCACTGTAGTGTTCAAAAAGTTTTAAATTTCCGAGAATTTCTATATGTGTTTGGTTTAGTCCCGAACCTCCTCTAAAGTATGCTTAAGGTCTCGGTGACCTATCTAAGGGACACAGTGATTGAAATCGATGACTTGTTTTACGAAATGTCTGTAAACGTTTATGATCTGTCCAGTAACGCCTTTAACCCTAATCCGGCGACGGATACAGGTTAGGGGTGTTACATTTTTATTTTATATATGTTTATATATATATATATATATTTGAGTACATTCCTTTGTCATATTCCCTTTTTCTTCAATAAAAGTGTAGATAAATAACCTTAATTGTCTAGAAATTTAATTTGGGACTCACTTTCTTGGACACTAACAAGTTCCTCATAAAATGCGCAAACTCCATGTTTGAAAACCTGAGTGCTTAAGGTTATGTACACCATATAAAAGTTGAGTTCATATTCAGAAAAGTATTTTATTAATTAATTATTAGTAGAGTGGTAAAAAATTTGGAAGCCATAAATTTAATCTATTGATAATCTTCTATTTCCTAACAGTCGAGATAAGATTCTAATGTCTTGAGACATGAATATATCGAAGTAAAATACTAAAATAAAATGTCTATCTCAAAATGTGGAGATCCTTGTCTTGAGACATCATACTAAAAATTGGTAAAATGAATTTGGATTCGAAACCTAAGCTCGTATTGAGCCCCGCTTAAACCATAATTGATTAAATTATGTTTAATATGTTTTGATATGATATAATTATATGGAATGTGTGTAAATTTGCTATGAGTTGTTTTGACAAAGTTATGTAACGCCACATTTGGATCTAATAATCGAGTCGGGTATGAGTGTCACATTTAGTATTTATCTCTCTTTTTTTTTTACCAAAAATTATTTTTTACACTAATTGCAAGTTATATGTAACTTTTATTTCACTATAATAGGAAAATATTAATATTTATTTGATAAATTTGAAGATATTCTATAAAAATCTTTTGTGTTTAAAAAAAGTAGGGTTTTTTGAAGTTAATTTTTCTAGAGGGGAGTGATGAGTGGAATGCTTCCTATAGTAGATTTCGCGGCAGGTGCCAATAACTCAGGTTTGACTAGTGGTATTGGAAGGACCACGAAGAAAGTTTGCACTAAACAAGAAGTACAGTTAGATTTTGATAACCTAACTGTGGATAATAACGGCCAAAGGATTCAGTCAGAGATTTCGAAGGCGTCGTACAAATCAACCCTCTTAGGGGCTTCCTTAGAGAAGAATAATAGTGGTTTTCTGGAAGAGGAATTTAAACTTTTGGATGGCAACGCTATTACTGAAGTGACTGAGGGTGTTTCTTCGATTTCGTTCTCTAACAGAGTGTAGAAGTTTATCCAACGACGAATGGCCAATACAGTTATTGTGAAATTACTGGGGGGAAGGATTGGTTTTAATGTTTTGTTGAATAAAATCAATTTACTGTGGAATCCTCAGTGTTAGATCCAACTCATGGATCTTGAGAATGATTTTTATCTAGTTCATTTTTAGAATGAATCTAACTATAATAAGGTATTAGTATAAGGGCCGTGGGTAATTTTTGGCAGGTACCTGACTGTTCGACCATGGTCACCGGAGTTTTCAACAAGTCAGAGTGGTATTGAGTCGCAGGTTGTTTGGATTAGGTTACCTGGACTGCCTGGAGGTTATTATTCGAATTGCTTCCTAAGGGTGATTGGTCAAACGGTTGGTTTGGTGGTGAAGTTGGATGTTCATACGGATTGGGCTCGTAAGGGACGATTTGCACGGCTGGCAGTCTATGTTGATTTGAGGAAGCCGTTGGTGTTGAAGGTTCGAATTAATGGTTGTCTCCAGCATGTTGAATACGAAGCTTCACCAAATATCTATTTCCAATGTGGTATGTACAGACATGTAGTGGACGTTTGTCCCGGGATTGCGACGGCTTCACCAATGGAGGAGTCAGGTTGCGCTCAACCGGTCATGGAGAAGTCGGGTCTTGAAAAGAAGGTAGAGGATGAATCCTGTGGTTCATGGATGGTGGTGGAGAGACAGAGAGGGTGTAGTTGGGCTTCAAGTGAGGGAAGAAACGACAGTTTCGGGGGTCTTACTGGGGGATCTCGCTTTGCAGCGCTGGGGGTTAGTGAGGGAGAAATTTTTGCAGTGTTTAATGGCGAGATTAATGGGAGTGTTGAGATAGTGACTAAGGAGAGGTCTAACGGTGAGGGGGATATGGGGTTAGGGTTTCCAGAAAAAGATGTTATTGAGACGAAAGGGAAGCAGGCCAAGCTAAGGGCTAAGGGGAAACAAGTGGTGATGGGGAGTGGGTCAAAGTCAGCCTTGAAGGTTTTAAAGCCCAATAATAGAAGCTTGGGTATGAATTTGAATATTAGGCAATGTGCTTTTGATGATGGATCAAGATTGGCCCAGGTGGGTACCACTGATAGAGGGAAAGCTATGGTGATGAAAAAAGTAGAAATTTTAGCTAATTTAAATATGCAGAAACATGCAGTGGTTCGTATTTTGGAGAAAGAAAAAATAGGAGTTAATATTGAAAAAGAGAATGAGATTTTTTATGTTTGGTAAAACGAGCTCTCCCATAGCGCAACAACTGCGTGCTAACACTACTCGCTATAAACAGAGAGGGAAACCACCCGATGAGACTCTCGGGATCCAGGAGCAGCAATCGGTTGATCTCCAATTAGCAATGGAAGGGTTTATTTGTGATCTCGAAAGGAATCCAGAAAAAGATGTTATGGTGTCGGATCCTCAACTTGTTAAGGAAGTTATGATTGTGGATGACACTAATGGTGTTGAGGTTAATTTTCAGAATTTATTATAGTCTCATTTCGGGTTTGGCTTGTAAATTTCCTTATTTTTTATGAACACTAAAATAATTTGTTGGAATTGTCGAGCAGGACATCCTCGTTTTTACAATTTTGTTAAAGAATACAGGAATGAGTTTTCACCAGATTTGTTTTGCCTGCTTGAAACCCGGGTTAGTGGAGCTAGGGCCAATGGTATTATTACGAAAATTGGATATTCGAATTCTTTTAAGGTGGAAGCGAATGGTTTTGCTGGGGGATTTGGTTGTGTTGGAATGAGGGTGTAATGCTGGATATTTTGAATATACATTCTCAAGTGGTTCATGTTAAAATCTGTAGTACGATAAGATCAGATAATTTCTTTTGTTCTATTGCCTATACGAGTCCTCAGGCTACAAAGAGAAAGGAATTGTGGCATTTTCTCAACTCTCAGGCTGTTTCCGTGGAGGGACATTAGATGCTTGCTGGTGATTTCAATTTTATTCTTGATAGAGGTGAAAGAAAAGGTGGGGCTTCTATTTCAAGTGTAGGTTGCAAATGGTTTAGAGAGTTTTTATTTGACAATGCTTTGCGAGATTTGGGTGTTAGTGGTGCCAAGTTTACATGGTGTAGAGGGGGTTTGTCACAGAGACTTGACAGGGCTATCTATAATTCGGAGTGGGATTTTTTTTCCAGAATGTCTGGTGATGAACCTTCACAGACTGAAATCTGATCATAGACCGATATTAATTTCTCTTAATCCAAGCGTTAGCAAAGGTTTAAGGCTTTCCCGTTGTCTTGCTAGTTGGATGTCTTATGTGGATTTTGGAAACATTGTTAATAGTAGTTGGAATAATGAGTTAGCAGTTGGTGATAATCTGGAACGCTTCCAGGAATCTGTTAAGGAATGGAACAAACAAGTTTATGGGAATATCTTTGTATGCAAAATAAAGTTGATTTCTGAGCTGAAAAGGGTTCAAAAAGTCCTTGAGGTTCGCTCCTCTCAATCACTTCATAGACGGGAGTATGAACTGCGACAAGAAATTGAGGAAGTTTTAGCTTATGAAGAGTTGTTGGGGTTTCAAAAATCTAAAAGTAGAATGGTTAAAAGATGGGGATAGGAATACATCCTATTTTCATAGTCGTATGTTGGCAAGACGGAAGCGGAATAAAGTCGAGGGTCTTCTAGTGGATAATGAATGGTGTTTTAAGGAGGAAGTGTTGAAACAACATGTGGTGCAATTCTTTAAGAAACTTCATACCATGGACTATGTGACTAGTGGTGTTTTCCCTTGTCGAGGTAAATTTCCTATGTTTTCTTGTGATGAGACGAGAGCTCTTATTTCAGTGGCTTCAGATGAGGAAGTACGTAGAGCAATGTTTAGTATGGCTCCTTTAAAGGCCCCTGGTGTAGATGGGTTTTAGGATAGTTTCTTTCAGACTCAATGGGAGATTGTGGGACCGTCGGTGTGTTCTTTTGTGAGACACAGTTTGGGTGGGCTACGGTTGGATCTAAAATTGAACAGAACGTTACAAGTTCTTATCCCGAAGACACTGAATCCGGAGAGAATTAATCAATTTCGGCCTATAAGCTTATGTTCAGTGTTGTATAAGATTATTACGAAGGCGATTGTTAACAGACTGCGACCTTTGATGGTGAAATTGATAAGTCAGAACCAATCAAGCTTTATTTTAGGAAGAGATATTGTCAATAATATTATAGTGGCGCAAGAAGTGGTGCACTCTTTGAGGAACTTTAGAGGAAACAAATGTGGTATGATCATGAAGATAAACCTCGAAAAGGCTTATGATAGAATCAGCTGGGATTTCCTACGAGATACTTTGTTAATGGCAGGAATTCCTGAGTAGTTAATTAGTGTCATATTGCATTGTGTTTCTTCTACTCACTCCAGGTATTATGGAATGGGACTCTTACTGACGCTTTCCAACCATCACATGGTATAAGGCATGATGACCCTTTATCGCCCTATCTTTTAGTCCTTTGCATGGAGAGGCTTGGGCACCTTATTGATGAGGCGACCGTGAATGGGAGTTGGAAGCCTTTGTTCCTCTCAAGAAGAGGGCTCGCTTTGTCTTATATTTTCTTTGCTGATGATCTTATGTTGTTCTGTAAAGCTAGTTGGGATCAAGTTGTTGTGGTGAGTAGTATACTGGAAACTTTCTGTTACTTTTCTGGGTAGAAGGTTAACAAGTCCAAGTCGTAGGTGTTTTTCTCTTCTAATACTCCTAGTTCGGTTATTGAGGTGATTTGTGAGAGTGTGGGATTCAACCGAATGGATGATCTTGGATGTTACCTTGGTATGCCATTGTTTCATAACAGAGTTATTGTGCATACTTTCGACTTTATTGTAAGCAAGGTTAGGCAAAAACTATCTGGATGGGATGCGAGGAAACTTTCGCTAGCAAGAAAAATAATTTTGGTTCGGTTAGTTCTTCTTGCTATTCCTAACTACTTTATGTTTACTGTTCAGGTGCCTCTTTCTGTATGTAATGAAATTGAGAGACTTACTCGTAATTTCATCTGGGGAACAACTAATAATACAAGGAAAATTGCGCTTTTTTCTTAGGAAGATTGTTGTCGGCCTTTGGATAGTGGTGGACTGGGTTTGCGGAAGTTATGTGATCAAAACAAGATTTTCTTAATGAAGCTTGGTTACCGTCTGCTTGCAAATACCGAGTCTCTATGGGTTCAGGTGTTAAGGAAGAAATATAATATACAAGGGGCGCTTTCAACCTCTATCTCTTGAAGCAACTATTCATTCATGTAGAAGTCATTAACACGGGTTTGGCCAGAAATTATGGGTAATGTTTTTTGGTCAATTGGCGATGGCCGTGTGACGAATTTTTGGAATGATGTATGGGTTAGGCAAATGGGACCCTTACGAGATATTCTTGGAGGATCGAATCAACCTGATAACACATTGCACGTTTGTGACTTAGTAATTGAGAATGGTCTTTGGGATTGGGATCATCTTATTGATCTCGTTTCACGCCCTATTATTCAACAGATCGCAGCGATCATACCCTATTTGATGCGGCGGGACAAGATTGCTTAGCTTGGAAATGGATGGAAAATGATGGTTTCTCATCTTCTGCGACTTATAAGAATCTCTTTGGCCGAGTTTCTGATGATGCTGCTATTTGGAAAATGATTTGGAGAGTTCCGGCGCCTCAAAGAGTACGTGTTTTCTTATGGCTTTTATGACATGATAGATTATTGACAAATAATGAGAGAAGACGTAGGCATATGACAGATGATGGTCTTTTTCCTTTGTGTACTGATAGTTTGGAGACAGGGATTCATGCTTTTCGAGATTGCACTTTTGCTAAGATTGTATGGCGAATAGTGGTTCCTCGGCAAGCCCATAATATTTTATTTTCTTTGTCAATGAAGGAATGGTTAGTTTGGAACTTGCAGGATAAAGGTAATCTTCACTGTGACGAAATGGAGTGGCAAACACTGTTTGTAATCTTGTGTTGGCTACTTTGGAAGAATAGAAATGAGTGTGTGTTCTCTAATAGTCACAGGAATATCAGGGCTATTGTGGATATCGACTACAAGTGGGCTAAAAGTTATCGAGATTTGGATGTGCAGATGAAATCTTTGGGGACCGTGGGGAGTCTTTCGAGTTAGACTTCTCCTGTAACGGGTTGGATAAAACTCAATTTAGATGGGGCTGTGTCGAATTTGGAACGAAGGGTTTCTATTGGGGGTGTTCTTAGAGATTCAAATGCAAATTGGTTATGGGGCTATGCGATGAGTTTCGATAACGAGTGAATCTTTCAAGTTGAAACAAGAGCGGTGTTGGAAGGATTATTCTTAGCTTGGGATAAAGGGTTTCAGAAAGTTGAAGCTAAGTGTGATAATGCTTTGTTGGTTGAATTATGTTTGTCTGGTGGAGGAGCTAGTAGTAGTTTAGTGGAACTATGGCTGTTACATCAAGCTTTGCGTCGAAAATGGGAGATTCGTATCCCGCATATCCCGAGAACTCTTAATGGTGTTGCTGATCACATAACTAAATGTGCTTATACAGGTAGTTCTTTGATATGTTTATGTAGATCCCCACCGGCTTCGGTCATGAACTTGTTGGAAAGAGATCGCAACATATCTATTTCCTCTTGATTATGGTTCTACCTAATGTAATCGCTTAATACTGTCATTTTCTTAAAAAAAAAATCTTTTACGTTTAATTTTCTTAAAAGGGATACTAATAACTTATATTAATTTTTTTCTAATAGAACTTTGAACGAACTAAAAGGCGTTGAATGTTATCACTTGATGCATAACATTGATTACGTGTTAAGTTAAACCTTTCTTTTTGAAAAATTATTCTAATTAGATTATCTCTTTTACTTCTAATAAATAAATTCTCTCTTTTTATTGTTACAGTTCTGCCTTTTTTAATTTTGTATTGGTAACTTTTAAAAAAACTATTTAAAATAAACTATTTCGTGTTAATTAAAATACTATTTATTTATAATTTAATACTAAAAATTTTAAAAAATATTTGATCACGCATACAAAAATTTTGAAGCTAAGATTATAAAAAAAAATTATTTTAGAAATGAAGAAATTGAAATATTATTATTAAAATGATTTTATGCAATAATTGTGAATATTTATATAGAGTTTTTGAATTTTTAAAACATTAAAAAAGTAATATATCTAATTATATAAAATTTAGATTAAACAATACATACTGTATGATAATTTTTAAATTTAATGAAATAATTAAAAATAAAGTTTTAAACAAAAATTTACTTCAAATTTTATAGATGGACTATTTTGCTCACTTGCAGAAACGTACAGGGACTTGAAAGGGATTTATACCTTACATGTATTTAGATATATATATATATATATATATATATATATAAAATAATTTATATCTTCGCTTATTGGAAATCGAGATAGACCTGTTTATGGGTCGGGCAACCCGACCCGGCCCGAAGGCTCGCCCAAAATGTGGGAGGGTTTGAGCAAAAATATATGTCCGAAAAATGGGCTTTGACAAAAAAATAAGGCCCATTTAAAAAACAGGCCGGGCCTCGGGTAAGGCATTTTTTGCCCGGATCGGCCCGAATTCACTAAAGGACAAAAAAATCTATTTTTTTAATATTATTTTCTTATTATTTTCTCCCTATTTTTCTACCATTTTACTATTTTGTTGCTGCTATTTTGTTGTTATTGTTTGGATATTGTATAAAACTTATTTTATTATTAATTTTGTTATTATTTTAAAGACATTTGTTAATTTTGTTATTATTTTAGAGACATTTGCTTGTTAAGTTACATATATCTTGTGTTATTTAAGTATACATATTTTTAAAAAATTTATTTTTAATTTGTTGGAAAATATTTATTTTGATGTTTTTAGCATTTTTGATGTATTATATATATTTTAAAATTATATAAAAATTAATATGGGCGGACCAGGGTCGGGCCCGGGTTTTAACATTTTTATTCCGGTTAAGCTTAGGTAAAAATTGAAACCCATTTTTCGAACTGAATCAAGCCTAACAAACGGGCCTAAATTTTTAGTTCAGCCCAACTCGGCGCGCACACCTCTAAATTGAGATAATGAATCAAAAGAACGAATTCTTCCTCCTCTAGTTGATGCCCCTACAAAAATAAACATCGAAATCTAAAAACTTCAAATATAATAATAAAAAAATTAAAAATCTATTGAGGCTTTAACTAATATTTGCTTGATTTTTCTTTTTAGAAATTTAAACGATTGACTTAAAGAATTTTGAAAGATATGCCAAGAACAGAAAAAAATATAAAAAGAAAAAATCTGTCCAAAATTATTTAAGAACAAAAAAATATTTTTATTAAAAAGTTTACTTTTTCTTATAGAATTATCAAAGGGATTACTAATTCATTTAATTGACAAAATTTTAGTTTTTGTTTCCGATTTTGTAGGGATCCTTTTGTCCACATATTTATTAATTTTAGATATAATGATTTATTCGGTCTTCTAACTTAAAAAAAAAATTATTTTAGCCATTTATTTAATTTTTTTATATTTTTTAACCCTTAAACTTACATTGTATGTCAGATCACCCCAAAATAGATAAAAAAGTTAATGACAGTTCACTTTGTAAATGTGACAGTCCACATGTATGCCATGTTTTATTCTTTTTAATAATTTTTAATTTTTAAATAATTTTTATAATTTATTTTTTGAATTTTTTAAAATTTAAAAAATTATTTATTAATGTGGCATTCACATGACAATATGTGGATATCATGTCAGTAAAATTAACAAACGTTGAATTTTTCAACTATTTTAGAATAATTTGAAAAATAATGTAAATTTAAAAATTAAAAAAAATTAAAATGAGTGTTAAAATATTTTTTTAAACCGTAAAAGTCAAATAAATCACATCATAATTTTACTTTTTCACAAGCCAAGGGAAAATTCTGTGGGACATGAATAATGACACCAAAGAAATTATTGTTGTGAATCATTTGTTTGATTTTCAAGAGGTAGCCAATTAGACCATTGGAAAAGTCATTGTATAAACATAACTAGCATTAGACAATATACAGAAACTCCACCAAATATAAACGTCAACATTGTACAATTAAAACTAATCACTTTGTTTCCTTCACCTCCTAAGAGTCTCCTATAGGGAAAAAGAAAAAGAAACCAGACAAATGGTTAAGAGTGTGTATGTGGCATCTCTGGTTTCCTCTATAGTTGTCAATCTGTTGTTTATGATCATCAATATATATGTGGGTGGTGAATGGAGCCTGAGTTGGAGCTCAAAAGCTGCAGCTGAAGCTGAAGCAGTGGCAGAAATAGACTGCTCAGGGCATGGAAGAGCTTACCTGGATGGCTTAGTTGGTGATGGAAATGAACCAGTTTGTGAATGCAACACATGTTACACAGGCCCTAACTGCTCTCACTTCATACCTCACTGCACAGCGGATGCTGATAGGTATCACTTTGCAACCCATGATATGACCACTATTTTTCCTGCTTTTCGGTCAAGTTTTAATCTTTTCATTTATGGTTCATATTCTTATCACATCATGTCTAACTTTAATCCTACCATAGAGATGAAGTCTTAAGCTCTAAATTACTAGGGACCCCAAAAACGAAAAAAAAAAAAAAAAACCCTTAGTTGGGATGATGATGAAGTCTTCTTAATTTCGGAAAAAAGTGATAAAATTAGATGGAATTTCTCTGTTTCTCCCGGCCATAGTTTATGGACGAAACAAGAAAAAAATATGATTGTTTTGTTTTACCATCTCATAATTAAAGGTTAAAGAATCTGTTTTAAGTGAGGTTTTTTTATCAAAATAATATAAAAATAATAATTAATTACGAAAATGATATTAGATCTAGATTATTTACGAAAATGAAGTATGATATGTCATTCTTCTATTAGAAGGGAATAGAGATGACGTAAAATCTAATTTTATACAATCTTTTCTCTTTTTACAATAATAACGGATGTCTTTTTTTTTTAAATACCTAGATTTTCTCTTAAATATAGTAAAAAAACATAAGAGCAAAAAAAAAAAAAAATCATTTTTTTATGCTACCTAATACATTAACAACATCGATGATTTTTTTTAAAAAAACCTGATAGAAAAAAAAGTTGTTATAAAAAAAATCTCATCTTGTGATATTAAATTATATTATTATTCTTTGAATTTCTCTCCAATTGCTAGTTCTTTAAAAAGACAAAAAAAAAATAAAAAAATCTAGAACTCGATGGAAACGGATTGAAATAGCTCATAGTTGAGTGTTTTTGTGTACCCTCTTTATGGAAGTCAATTTCCTATTTATATGGCACAATTTCATGATTTGATGTACTAGGATTAAGTAGGTCCTATATAGGTCAACACGTATTTCCTGGATAAGGGTTCCTATGCATGATGATGCGAACCCATTCAGTCGGATAATATGGTGGCAAACTACATATCAACAAATCATAACCGGGTTGTAGGTTGGTATGGGAACCGGGTTGATCGGATCGAGGTGAATACCATAACACATATATGTTATAGGGGATAATTGTTTCATAAATCTTTTCTTTTATTATTATTTTTTTAAGTTACTTTCAATCTTTTATAACAATAATTATTTTTAAAAAAATTCAAATCGGTGTTGTCTGGAAGCACCACCTTAAAAAATTATTTTTTTCTTCTCTTATTGTATTTATCCTATATTTAAAGGGAATACTCGTATATTTGTAAGTGTCACCTGATATGTTGGCAATACCACTTAAAAAAATATTTTTTTCTCTGCTAATAATTGGTAGATGAGTGTGTAAAATTTAGGATGGTGTCGCCTAATAAATTAGCAGCACTAAAAAACACCGCAGAAAACAACTTATTTTTATAAGTAATCTACATCTAATACCATTTTTTTATTTAATTTGTTTTTATATCATTTTAATAAAAAATTCGTTTTACGTATATATATATATATATGATGTGTCTCTAACTAACTACGATCAAATAAAGGCAAGCGCACCTATCGAACAGTAGTATAGTTATGGTAAGACCGAAAATATCGTATCCACAAAGACCAAGAGTACTAGTAATTACTATCTTTCTATTATCTAGCCTAAGAATTGGAGTGATTCCTTTTAAACTATTAATTAAAAGCACGACAGAGAATGAATTGGGAAAATACTTTTTAGACAACTTTATGAGATAGACAATACCCAAGGAAGAATCCACCTAGACTTCACTTATTACTTTTGATTCATACGATTTATTCACTTGACTTAATCCGTAGAAATCCCTGATTTATGTTAATATCTCTTTAAAGACTAAAAACAGCTGACTCTAGGTTGATTAATTGAAACCTCTTTCTAATTAAAACCCCTATTGTCGCATTAACTCGATCTATGGATTCCCTTATTAGATTTGACTCTAATTCGGCAGATTTTCGTCGCCCTATTTCTAGGGTTGCAATCAACTCCGCTTAATTGTGTTGATCTACTCTTAAACAGGGACTTTTGCTCCACTAAATAAGCACATTCGACTTGAATCAATAACCTGAATTATCAAAACAAGAATAAGAACTCACAATTAAGAATAAGAACAAGTATTTATCTTATAAATCAAATAGTAATAAGATCTGTCTTAGGTTTCATCCCCTTAGGTATCTAAGGAATTTAGTTCATACTGATAAAGGGAAACATCATAGAATAGGAAAAACAACAAAACATAAGAAAACCCAAAAACTTCAAGAGAAATTGATAGGAGATCTTCAGTCTTGATGGAGATCCTTCTTCCGAGCTGCTCCCGATGGCTGTCTTCGAGTATTTTCTACCTTCTACTCTGCGTCTCTCCTTAGGTTACTCCCTAAGGTGTTTATATAGGCTTTGGAACGCTATTCTTGGCCTACAAGTAGCCTATTCCGAATAGAATTAAACTTAGGTTCGGCAGGGACACGCTCGTGTGACACGCTCGTGCTCGATAGCCTTAGGCCGTGCTTGATTCTACTTGTCACACACGGCCATGCTCGATAACTTAGGCCGTGCTCGGTTCTGCTCGTTACACACGGCCATGTGGTCTGCCCGTGTGCAACTGTCCAGGCCGTGTTGATTTCGAGGTAGGCCCATTTTGTCCCTTTTTGGTCCGTTTCTTGATCTTTTCGACTCCCTAAGCTCTCCTGAGTGTAAAACATGAAATTAAGGGATTAGGAGCATCGAATTCATCAAATCTAATGAAAATACATCCAAAAATAAGCCAAGAATGGGGTTAAAATATGTATAAATTATGGTTTATCAAATATCCCCACACTTAAGCCTTTGCTTGTCCTCAAGCAAAATCCTCAACTCACAATTAAAATTAACTTCCTCGATTCATAATTCTTATCAATAATGTCTTATCATAATTCACAGATAATTCATACATTGATAATTCAACTAAAAGAGTCCTAAAGATTCAGACAATCTAAGTCATAAATTTTTATAGCACGAAAACATAGGTGTTTCCCCTTACCTAAATAATCACTTTTAATTCAAAATCGAAAAGAATTGACATTCACACTAAAGATTCACTCAAATCACTCAACGTGTTTAAGGTTCAAATTAAGCACTCAAAAGTCAAACATGAAAAGTTAATCCCATAGGCTTGCATGAAAATCAAATCTCCACCACTATAAAATAATATGATACACAAATTAAAAGGTCTTAAAAAGGGTTGTAACGGGGCTTGGGTTAAAGATGTGGATAAAGGCTGAATTAGAGGGTTAGAATCGAGATCGAATTGACAATTCACCTAACTAGAAATATGTACTAACACTGAATAATTACATCAATTGAAAACTTATCACTAATAACACGAGCTTCTTCTCAGAATGTGAAATTAATCGCTTAAGCTCAAATAATATAGAACTAATAATGAATAGATTTCCAACTTTTTTTTTAAGAATAAGAACAAGTAAGAAATTAACAACTGAAATAGAGAACATAGTCAGGCAACTGTTCAAGACAAATCTCGACAAAAAGGGGTTAATTCAATAGAGAAAATTCTTAATGAATCAAAAAGAGTGAGTCTTGGGTTAATATTAAGGGTAAATCAAGAAACGGTTTATTAGGATTCAAAGGGGTTCAATAGGGGTTAATTATGAAGGTAGGCTTTTTATGGGGTAAGTGGGTTAAATCCTAAGTGCCTTTATCATCTCTGTATATCAAATCAAAAGTGTGGTCTTGACATGCATAATCGAAGCAAGTTTTAGAATAACAAATCAATATTGACACACTCAAAATCAATAAAGTGAGCAAGAAAAGAATATGCTCTAAAAGGCTCAAAATCTCACAAAAATATGGTTTTTGATGTCAACCTTGCAAATTTCAAACTTCAAAGTAATATTTAAATTTAGAGAAACAACCTACTAATATTTTTTATTATGAAAATAGACTTATCATGCTTGATTCTCTAATATCTTAAAGTTTAAACCATCGATGCACAATTACCTATGACTTAATCCAAAACATATCAATAAAAATCATAAATCACTAAAAGTTTCATTCTAATAATAATATGAGAAAATTACTTAAGAACAAGACATAATTTAGGGATTTTCTGATAATCAATTAAATAACCTCCCCACACTTAAGATGTACATTGTCCTCAATGTACAAAGATAGATAATAGCAATATAGTAATAAAATCACAGGATAGGGAGAGAAGTGAAACTTCCTGAATTTTGGATGGAGTTAATGAAAAGAAACTTGCTGAATGTAGCAGAGGTGAAGGTGGGGGAGGATACTCCGGTAGCATCTTGAACCTTTTGAAATCGAGTTTGATAAAGCAGCCGGCATGAACTTATGGTACCCTGAGCTAAATCTAAATGGCATGAAGAATAAGAACAAAATAGAAAATAAAAATAAAATAAAATAAAAAAATACATAATGAAAAATAGATATGAATATAAAGGGGAAAAAAAGTGACCAACGGTGGCAAGGATGGTGGTTGGTGTGGTGGCGGTGCAAAGAAGGAATAAAGGAAAGGGGGAAAGGAAAAAGAATGAAGAAAGACAACGGGAAAAGAAAAGTGAAAATGGGGTTTTCGGGTTGGGGAAGAAGGGAGGAGGGAAGAAAGTGGAGAAGGAGAGCGGTGGTCGGAAAGGGGTACGGTGGCTAGGGTTTGGGGGAATGAGATTTGGGGAAGAAAGTGAACAGAAGAAGGGGGGTTTAAATAGAGATTGGGACACATGGTCGCGACCCACGCCCGTGTTCCCTGGGCGTGTTAGGTCACACGGCCGAATCGCATGGCTGTTTGATGCTTCTTTCGTTTCTCCTACGCCTGTGTAGAGGTTTCCACGCCTATGTTGATTGATCAATATTGACCACAGCTTATAGGCACGGGCGTGTCACACGTCCGTGTGATTTACTCAGTTTCAACCATGGCTTCTGGGCACGGGCGTGTCGCACGCTCGTGTAACTTACTCAGTATCGACCACCACCGAATCGCACGGTCGTGTGGATTTATCTTAGCTCGTGTTCTTTAGGCAGTTTTGACCACGGTCGCATCGCACTAGTGGCATTTTATCGTAGCCCGTATTTTGGGGAAAATTTTGTCCTTAGCCTGCACGGTCTCTGTCACGCTGGTGTGCCTCATCGTGGTGTCCACACGGCCACGGCCACACTCGTGTGCAAGGCCGTGTGGTAGGGAAACCTGCTCCTAAAACATGAACGAAAGTGAAAACAAACTAATTAGTAGGGTTAGTGCTCGGGTTGCCTCCCGAGAAGTGCTTGTTTAGAGTCCTAAGCTAGACTGACCTCGTATCCGCTCTTTATGGAGGTTCACGGAGCTGAAGCTCCTCTCTAACATCCATAAAATCCTCACCGTTATATAGTTTAAGTCGTTGACCGTTTTCCTTGAATGTGTCATAATTCGGATGAGTTACCTCAATTGTGCCATAGGGAAAAATGGTTTTGATTACGAATGGACCTAACCATTTTGATTTCAGCTTTCTAAGGAATAATTTGAGCTTTGAATTGTAAAGTAGAACGAGATCTCCAACTTCAAATTGCTTGGGTTGCTTCAAACGAGCATCATGGCGTCGCTTTGTTGCTTCTTTGTATAAACGTGAGTTCTCGTAGGCATTCGCTCGCCACTCATCTAGCTCATTCAACTGCATCAATCTTTTCTCACCTGCAAGTTTAAGATCATAGTTTAAGAATTTTATAGCCCAAAATGCTTTGTGCTCTAATTCAAATGGTAGATGACAACTCTTCCCGTAAACAAGTCTGTATGAGGATGTTCCTATGGGAGTTTTAAAGGCAGTTCTATAAGCTCATAAAGCGTCGTCTACTTCTAATGCCGAATCTTTCCTGTTTGATTCTACGGTTTTCTCTAGAATACGCTTAAGCTCTCGATTGGCTACTTCGACTTGTCCCTTTGGTTTGAGGGTGATAAGGGTAGCTGCATTACGTGGTGCACTCCATATTTCTTTAAGATTTCTCCGAATTGGGTATTACGAAAATGAGTACCCCTATCACTAATAATTGCTCTAGGTGTTCCAAATCAAGAGAAGAGTTTCTTAAGAAATCTCACTACCACTCTCGCATCATTAGTAGGTAAAGCTTGAGCTTCCACCAATTTTGACATATAATCAACCGCTACGAGGATGTATTTATTCCCAAATGAGCTAGGGAATGGACCCATAAAATCAATACCCCATACATCAAATATTTCACATGATAGCATATATGTTTGAGGCATTTCATCGCGTTTAGAGATATTACCTGTTCTCTGACATCTATCACATGAATTAACATACCTGTTAGCGCCCTTGAACAGAGTGGGCCAATAAAAACCTGATTTGAGTGTTTTATGTGCTGTTCTAGTCCCACTGTAATATCCTCCTGTTGGTCCTGAATGGCAATGTTCTAGGATTTTACTTGCTTCTTCCTTTGTAACACATCTCCGAATTACTTGATCTGCACATACACGAAAAAGAAAAGGGTCTCCCAAAAATAGTTTTTCACATCAGCAAAGAATCGCTTCTTTTGATGATGTGTCAACCTTTTTGGTAGAATGTTAGCAGCTAAGTAATTCGCAATATCTGCAAACCAAGGTACCTTAGAGTCGGATATAGCCATGAGTTTTTCCTCAGGAAACGAGTCATTTATCTCACTCTCATCAAGTTCTTTGAGATGTGGATTTTCAAGTCTAGAAAGATGGTCTGCTGCAAGATTTTCAGCTCCTTTCTTATCCTGAATTTCCAAATCAAATTCCTGTAAGAGTAAAATCCATCTTACAATTCAAGGTTTTGCATCAGATTTAGTTAAAAGATAACGAAGAGCTGAATGGTCAGTGTAAATGACAACTTTAGATAATATCAAATACTGTCTAAATTTATCAAATGCAAAAACCACAGCTAGTAATTCTTTTTCTGTGGTGGTGTAATTTTCTTGTGCGGCCGTCAATGTCTTACAAGCGTAATAAATCGGTTGAAAATGCTTATCTCTTCGCTGTCCCAAAACTGCACCTACTGCAAAATCACTTGCATCACACATTAGTTCAAAGGGTAAATTCCAATCAGGTGCAATTATAATTGGAGCATTTATTAATTTGAGTTTGAGGGTATTAAATGCATCTAAACATTTCTGATTAAAATTGAAAGGCACATCTTTTTCTAGTAATTTTATTAAAGGCTTAGCTATTTTAGAAAAATCTTTAATAAACCTTCTATAAAATCCAGCATGTCCTAAAAAGTTTCTAATAGCCTTAACTGAACTGGGAGGAGGTAATTTTTCTATGGTTTCAATTTTTGCTTTATCAACCTCAATCCCTTTACTAGAAATCTTGTGACCTAACACAATCCCTTCTCGAACCATGAAGTGACACTTTTCCCAATTAAGCACAAGGTTCATTTCCTCACATCTCATTAAAACTTGTTTTAAATTTTTAAGGCAAAGGTGGAAAGAATTACTGAATACCGAAAAGTCGTCCATAAATACCTCCATAATATCTTCCACAAGTTCATCAAAGATGGCTAGCATGCAGCGCTGAAAAGTAGCAGGAGCATTACATAATCCAAAAGGCATTCTACGATAAGCAAACGTACCATATGGACATGTAAATGTTGTCTTTTCTTGATCCTCAGGAGCTATTAGGATTTGGAAGTAGCCAGAGAGTCCATCTAGGAAGCAATAGTACATATGCCTAGATAATCTTTCTAACATCTGATCAATGAAGGGTAAGGGAAAGTGATCTTTTCTCGTGGCATCGTTCAACTTCCTATAGTCAATGCAAACTCTCCAACCTGTGACTGTTCTTGTTGGAATTAATTCATTCTTCTCGTTGGCTACAACAGTCATGTCTCCCTTCTTTGGAACAACCTGCACAGGACTTACCCAAGAACTGTCAGAAATAGGATAAATAAATCCAGCATTAAGAAGTTTAATTACCTCAGCTTTAACAACTTCCTTCATATTGGGATTTAATCGTCTTTGAGGTTGCACACATGGTTTATATTCATCTTCCATTAAAATTTTGTGGGTGCAAAACAATGGGCTTATCCCTTTAATGTTAGAAATCTTCCAAGCTATGGCTCTTTTATGATCCTTTAGTACCTGTAGTAACTCATCTTTCTCATTGGGTTCCAAGTCTAAATAAATAATTACTGGTAGTGTAGAATTGTCTCCGAGGAATGCATACTCTAAGTGATTTGGTAACTGTTTCAATTCCAATTTGGGAGGTTCTTCAATAGAGGGTTTTTGTTTTGATTCGTCGTTTATTTCAATGCCCTCATACTTCTTTTATCTTGGGGAAGAATTATTAGAATTTAATTCAATTTTTATCTCCCCCATCTCAGTGGTATCGTCATCTGCCTCCTCACCTTGGACAAGACACAGTTCCAACGTGTCTTTATGTATGATTTCCTGAAAAGAATCTTGAATAGAATGATCAATAGAGTCAATAAAATAACAGGATTCATCTTGCTCTCTAGAGTATCGCATAGCATCATAAATTTTAAAAATAATTTCCTCGTCACCTACCCTAAGCACAAGTTTACCATCACCTACATCAATAACAGCCCTAGCAGTGGCTAAAAATGGGCGTCCTAAAATTAAAGGCACCTCAACATCCTCATCCATGTCAAGCACAACAAAGTCAACACGGAATATGAATTTATCAACTTTTACCAAAACATCTTCAATAATTCCCCTAGGATATTTAACAGATCTATCAGCTAATTGGATACTCATCCTAGTGGGTTTTGGTTCCCCAAGACCAAGCTGTTTGAACATTTTATAAGGCATTAAATTAATACTGGCACCTAAGTCAGCTAATGCTTTCTCAATATTTAAATTACCAATTAAACAGGGAATAGTGAAACTTCCTGGATCTTTCAATTTGGTTGGTAGCTTATTTTGGAGAATAGCTGAACATTCCTCGTTAAGCTCCACGGTTGATAGCTCTTCAAGCTTTCTTTTATTTGTTAAAAGCTCTTTTAAGAATTTTGCGTACGTAGGCATCTGCGAAATAGCTTCAACAAAAGGTAAATTAATATGTAATTGTTTAAAAAGTTCAAGAAATTTACCGAATTGTACGTCCATACGGTATTTTTTTAACTTTGCTGGATATGGGATCGGTGGTTTATACTCTTTAAGTACCGATGTTACATTCTCGTTTACTTCCTCACCCTTTGCCTTATCAGTTTATTGTGGCATCTTCTTTTCAGCTTCAACCAACTCCTTCCCACTCCTTAGTGTAACTGCCTTCACATGCTCTTTTGGGTTGGTATTACTAGGTAAATTACCTGGTTGCCTTTCGAAAACTAACTTAACTAGCTGTCCAATTTGATTCTCAAGCCCTTGAATCGATGCTTGCTGATTTTTCAACGCCGTTTCGGTATTCTAAAAACAAGCCTCTGACACCAAAATAAACTTTGCTAACATATCTTTAAGGTTCGGCTTTTTCTCTTACTAGTAGGGTGGTTGGAAACCTGGAGGGGGTTGTTGTCTCTGATTTCCTTAACCACCCCATGAAAAATTTGGATGGTTCCTCTAACCTGGATTGTAAGTGTTACTATAAGGGTTATTTTGAGGTCTAGAATTATTACCCATACAGTTCATCTGTTCGCTTTCTATGCCAGGGTTGTAGGATGGATATTCTGTATTGCCCATTCCTCCTCCATTCGTATCGCACTGCATCACTAGATGTACCTACGTAGAAACACATAAACCATCAATTTTTTTGTTTAAGAGCTCTACCTAGTTTGATAGCATAGTCACTGTGTCGAGGTTGAAAACACCGACTGCCTTTGTTGGCTTCATCCTCATAACTTGCCACTGATAGTTATTCAGTGACATCTCCTCTATAAACTCATAAGCAACCTCAGGTGTTTTGTTGTTTAGGGTACCGACGGCGGCTGCATCAATCAATTGCCTAGTTGAAGGGTTCACACCATTGTAAAAGGTTTGAACCTGTAGCCATAATGGTAACCCATGGTGAGGGCATCTTCTCAGTAGATCCTTGTATCTCTCCCATGCATCGTAAAGCATTTCTAAATCCATCTGCACAAAAGAAGAGATATCATTCCTCAACTTAGCCGTTTTAGCCGGCGGAAAGTATTTCAGTAAAAAAATTTCGGTCATTTGTTCCCATGTAGTGATTGATCCTCGTGGTAACGAGTTCAACCACTGTTTAGCTTTATTCCTCAACGAGAAGGGAAACAACCGAAGGCGAATGGCATCATCAGAAACGCCATTAATTTTGAAAGTATCACAGAATTCTAGAAAATTTGCTAAATAAGTATTTGGGTCTTCGTCCTGCAAACCATCAAACTGAACAAACTGTTGAATCATTTGAATAGTGTTAGGTTTCAGTTCAAAATTATTTGCAAAAATAGCAGGTCTAACAATACTCGATTCAGCTCCTGTTAAATTAGGCTTAGCATAATCATACATAGTTCGGGGAGCAGGGTTCTGATTTACTGGATTTGCAGCGACCACAGGAGGTAGCGGATTATTCTGGGGATCAGCCATCTCCTCGGTATTAGTGATATCGTTCTCTTGCTCTTCTTGTATGTATTGTAAGCTTTGCCTTATCTCTCTTCGGTTTCTACGAGCTGTACTCTCAATCTCACTGTCGTAAAGTAAAGGTCCTGACGGGTTTCGTATAGTCATAAACTAGAGACACCTGCCAGAAGCAAAGAAAGAGGAAAATTAATAAAAGTAAAAGTAAAAATAAAAATAAATTGCAATAAAATAAAAATGGCTAAAGTAATAAAAATTTAGCGTTCCTAATATCCCAGTCGCCGGCAATGGCGCCAAAAACTTGATGTGTCTCTAACTAACAACGATCACAATAAAGGCAAGCGCACCTATCGAATAGTAGTATAGTTATGGTAAGACCGGAAATATCGTATCCACAAGGACCAAGAGTACTAGTAATTACTATCTTTCTATTATCTAGCCTAAGAATTGGAGTGATTCCTTTTAAACTATTAATTAAAAGCACGACAGAGAATGAATTGGGAAAATACTTTTTAGACAACTTTATGAGATAGACAATACCCAAGAAAGAATCCACCTAGACTTCACTTATTACTTTTGATTCATACGATTTATTCACTTGACTTAATCCGTAGAAATCCCTGATTTATGTTAATATCTCTTTGAAGACTAAAAACAACTGACTCTAGGTTGATTAATTGAAACCTCTTTCTAATTAAAACCCCTATTGTCGCATTAACTCGATCTATGGATTCCCTTATTAGATTTGACTCTAATCCGACAAATTTTCGTCGCCTTATTTCTAGGGTTGCAATCAACTCCGCTTAATTGTGTTGATCTACTCTTAAACAGGGACTTTTGCTCCACTAAATAAGCACATTCGACTTGAATCAATAACCTGAATTATCAAAATAAGAATAAGAACTCACAATTAAGAATAAGAACAAGTATTTATCTTATAAATCAAATAGTAATAAGATCTGTCTTAGGTTTCATCCTCTTAGGTATCTAAGGGATTTAGTTCATACTGATAAAGGGAAACATCATAGAATAGGAAAAACAAAAAACATAAGAAAACCCAAAAACTTCAAGAGAAGTTGATAGGAGATCTTCAGTCTTGATGGAGATCCTTCTTCCGAGCTGCTCCCGATGGCTGTCTTCGAGTATTTTCTGCCTTCTACTCTACGTCTCTCCTTAGGTTACTCCCTAGGGTGTTTATATAGGCTTTGAAACGCTTTTCTTGGCCTACAAGTAGCCTATTCCGAATAGAATTAAACTTAGGTTCGGCAGGGACACGCCCGTGCTCGATAGCCTTAGGCCGTGCTTGATTCTGCTTGTCACACACTGCTGTGCTTGATAAATTAGGCCGTGCTCGGTTCTACTCGTCACACACGGCCGTGTGGTCTCTATCGTGTGCGACAGTCCAGGCCGTGTTGATTTCTGAGGTAGGCCCATTTTGTCTCTTTTTGGCCCGTTTCTCGTTCTTTTCGACTCCCTAAGCTCTCCTGAGTGTAAAACATGAAATTAATGGATTAGGAGCATCGAATTCATCAAATCTAATGAAAATACATCCAAAAATAAGCCAAGCATGGGGTTAAAATATGTATAAATTATGGTTTAACAATATATATATTATATTGGTTTTCACGTTTATATCCATTTGAACCAAGTGGGTTCCACTTACTTGGCCTCACAAATACTTTTCCTTCGGCTATCCACTTTGGATTCACATGACTGAATATGCAGATTATTCCCAAGTTGTGGCACTAACAGATACCTTCCCCCCACTAAACTATCAGCAGACATCTTACATGTAGGTGTCTGAAAAAAAATCGAAAAAATCAAAACAAATCAAATAAAATTAAAAAATTAAAATTTTTCCGTTTATTCCATCTTTCCATTTAATTGGTTTATTCAATTGGTTTTCAGTTATAAAATTTTAAACTGAATAAGCCATAACTTATAAGACCAAAAGCCTATAATCCATTTATATACATAAACTCAAATTTAAACCTTAAACTCAAATATTCATTAAAACTTAATACTCTTAAAAGCCTAAACCAATGTTACTTGAACCAAACTGGAATGATTGGTTGGACTGATAACCGGTCAAGGTACTAGTCTGGAAGGTGCTTTTGAACAGTTAGACTGAAAACTAGTACGAACCGATTGAATCGACTAAAAAATAGTTTAACCGGCGATCGAACCAATTGAATTGATACATTTTTTTAAAATTTTGAATTTTTAATAAATTTTTAATCTGACGAGCAAATCTGTGACCCGACTAGTTCAACCAGCGATCCTATTTAAAAACATTGGCATAAACCCTTTAAAATTTAAAACTCAATACCCATCAATATTTAAAACTCAAATTGATAATTTAAATTTTTTATGTCATTCATTTTTTTTAATTTAATATATAAAAAACTCAAATTGATATATACCTATTAAAAATAGTACAAGACATGAAAATTATATGTTGGTCATGTAAGAAAATTAACATTTTTCATGTTCATTAAAATTGTTTGATTTAATTTTTAATATTTTTATAATAAATTTGAAATCAAAATAATTTTAAAAGTAATACTATATAATAAATTGAAGAGGACTATTATATGAAAAAAAAATTATAAGTATATACTTTTTTTTTAACTAAAACAAGCTGAAAACTAAAAAATTGAACTGAGCTGAACTGAAAATTCTCAATTCAGTTTCATTTGATTTTGCTCTCTGAATCGATTTAATTTATTCAGTTTATATGAATAATTCAATTTATTCAATTTTTAGTATAGAAAAATTGAAACAATCAAATTCACATCCCACCTACATGATTGTACTCCATGTTAAAAGGTAACATTAGATTAGTGAAATTAAAATAAAATTAAAAAGAAATTTAAAGGCAAAACTAAAAATTTTGTATTGAAATATTTTAGATTCAATTATTAATTTTTTTAAAGAGGCCAAACATGGAATTTTTTTTCCATTTATTATGAGGCTAAAAGGGACTAACTTAAATTATTAATTATTAAGAGTAGCTAAACCTAAAATCGCACAACTCTTACCAACTTCATTTTTAGAAATGAGGCCTTTAAGTTAAATGCAATGTTACAATTGCATTTGACTCTCCCAAAATTTTATAAAACAATTTTGGCCCTTTAAAACCAATAATTTTAAGTCAATGTAATAATAAAATTACATTCTTTTAAAAAATTATAATTCAATTTAAAAAAAAAAATTAATTTCATCCTATGGAGCCATAAATTTGGACAAGATTTTCTGGTTCATGTTAGACTCGAATATTATTTTAATAAAAGATATAATTTTATTTAAATTTAATTATAAATCTAACTATAAAAATATAGCAATATTAATATATAATATATTATTGTTTCTTGAATAGTAAAAGGAGCATTTTGGGTCAAGGATCTCGATGATGAGAATTTCAAAAAAATTCAAGGCCCCGATTAGACTCGCCTTTCTTTTAGCTTAGACCTGTTAGGAAAAACTATCATGGAGAATATTGTATTAGGAGTTAGATTATATTTTATTTTTTTATTAAAAATTGAATAAATTAGACTCTGTACGTTAAATCAAACAACAAATTAGTCTTTTCTGTTAAAATTTTCATATATTTGTATTGTTAAAAATTGACATGACTAACAGAATAATTAGATAGTAGCACGTGACATGCCATGTGTGCCTCATGCTGATGTATAGAGATTAATTTTTAACAATAAAAATTAATAAAAATTTTAATAGAGAAATAAATTTGCTTTTTGATCTAATATATAATGGCTTATTTATCTATTTTTTAAGAAGAGAAGTAAAATACAATCATACTCTTAACACGGGCCTCCATAGTAGTTTTAGCATATTAAGGTTATCTTGTCTATGTTATTGCTATTTATTGCTTAAATTCAGTAATACTAGTGACAGTTAGAACAAATTTCCAATATATATTCACAACATTGTGTGTGTGCATTGCTCTCCATTGCAACTCCTCGTGTTACTTGATCTGCAGATTTTCGTAATTTACGTTCTAGATAAAAGGTCAGCCAATGTTGACATAGAGGTGATAATCTATAAATAACACATTTTACGTTTATGATGAACCATATGTAGTGGAGATCCATTGTTTCTGGAACCCTTTTGGATGCAACATTCAACTAGTAGTGCACTGGTAGTATCAGGGTGGCATCGAATGAGCTATAGCTTTAATGATAACACTCTCATCTCACAACATCTGGAAAGCCTCATCCGCAAACTACACGCATTCGTAGGGAATGCAGTCACACAAGACAGATATATCGTTTTCGGTGCCGGTTCAACCCAAGTCCTTAGTGCCGCAGCTTACGCATTGTCTCTTGCAAATTCAAGCTCCTCCCGCTCACCTACACGAGTTGTTGCTTCAGTCCCTTACTACGCGGTTTGTTCCGCACTCACCCACCACCTACGTTCATTAATTCTACTTTTCGTTCATGATTGTTGATTTGTATCCAAACTCAACTTTGACAGCTCTACAAACAACAAGTTGAATATTTTAATTCCGCAAAGTTCAAGTATGAAGGAGATGCTCATACATGGAGGAATAGATCAGAGTCAGATGCTAGTACAAATGTGATTGAGTTTGTAACCTCACCAAACAATCCTGATGGACTGTTAAACAAAGCTGTTCTTCATGGCCCTAATGTCAAAACAATTTATGACCGTGCTTATTATTGGCCACATTTTACACCAATTCCAGCTCCTGCTGATGAAGATCTCATGGTGTTTACACTTTCCAAACTTACTGGTCATGCTGGTAGCAGATTTGGGTAAATATTAACTAAAATGGCAAAACTTTCATGTTCATGGTCGCTAATATAGCTTAACAACTTTTTTTTTTTACACAGGTGGGCAGTGGTAAAGGATGAAACTGTGTTTAACAAAATGGTATTACACATGCAAGTCAATTCCATAGGTGTTTCAAAAGATACTCAGTTAAGAGCATTTAAGCTTTTGAAAGCAATCCTAGAAGAGGGAACCCAAATATTTGACTTCGCATACCAGACAATGAAGAGCAGATGGGAAAGATTGGCCACCACCTTATCCTTGTCGAACCGCTTCTCTCTTCAGAAAATTAATCCTCAATACTGCTTTTTTTACAATAAAGTCAGAGAGTCTTCTCCAGGTACATCTCTCGACCTTAATTGCTCCTTCTTACCATTGCTATGCAGCCATACAGAATGTGTTTAACCTTATGATTATTGTGGCAGCTTATGCATGGGTAAAATGCGAGAAGGAAGAAGATAAGGACTGTTATGCAGTTCTCAAGGCAGCTAATATCATTGGTCGTAAAGGAAATGTGTTTGGTTCAGAAGATAACTATGTTCGACTCAGCCTGGTCCGAAGCCAAGATGATTTCGATATATTAATACAACGTTTACAAAAATTAGTCTCAGAGGAAGACGGAGCCATAAGTATGTGAAGAATGAGATCAACATTTGTTGATTAAAACCTTCCATCACTTGCATATATAATCGTTTGTATTACAAAAACATGGATAGAGAGAGGTCAAGCAGTCCATTGACCTTCTTTATCAGTGATAAAAGAGGGAAAGGGTTCATGTCAATTAACCTTTTAGACCTGTATTCTTTAAAGAATAGACATGTCTATTGAACTTGTGATGTGTATATGTGTCTGTCGATACTTGATGCATCACTCAATTCTTCAAACTTGCTTGTGAAATATTTGTCACAAATATGATAATGAATATGAATATTCTTTAAAGAATATTCTTAAATGTTGCTCTCATTTTCTTAAATATAATAATAGGTAGTTAGTTATGTTAGTTAGCTTAGTACTAAGTAAAAAGGTCTATATATATGTACATAGCAGAGAACTTTAATCTATAAGTTGTATTGCTCAGTTTTCTTCATTCTCTCGTTTAATAAACTGTTTCTATTCACCATTTTCATCAGTTTCTATACAATCTACAAAGAAATTTATTGGTTCTTTTCTTCAACTAAGTTTCGATTTAAGGGCTCTCGAGTCTTTATATTGGACACATGCATGCTATTACAAAGGACATAAAGACATGATCTTGAGAATAGGTATGGAGAGATGCTTGCTTGAAAATATATTTTGATTTGGATATAAAGATCTTTGAGACTTAATTTTGAATCAATAAGCTTCACTTCAATGATTGTTTAGACTTGATCTGAAATTGATTTTCTTCGTATTGATGAGATAAGATTGAAGATACTTTGATCCAAAAGTTTTCTAGACTTAATTTTGGATAGATAAATCCATTTCAATTGCCTTTTAAACTTGATTTTGAAAGACAAAGATGATTTTTTTTTATGTCATAGTAACAAGACCAAAGAGAGTTTGGTCTGAGGTCTTTGAGATTTTGATCTTGATGCTTCAAAGGCTTTTTAAACTTAGGGGTCAATTCTTTATTATTTTTGAAAATTTTTGTTTAAAATTTAAGTGTTAAGTATATCGTTGCTAATAAGTGATTTTGAGAAATATACATTTAAATGATGTTAAAATTCATTATATTATGACGTTTCAATAAAAATATAAAAAAATTAATATTATTAATAATTTGATATATGAAATATAAATTTTAAATATTTTTTAAGCACTTAATATGAATTGTTTGTAAGATGTAATTTGAATATATAAACTATATTTTAAATATTCAAAAAATAATTATTACAAATTCAAATTGAAATAAATTTTAATAGAAAAATTATTGTATATCCAATATAAATATTACATAAGATACATTGAATTATAAATGAAGGTTAAAAGCATTATTTGACTCCAAAAGTACTTTTTCCAAACACAAAAGTTTTCAAAAACACTTTTGACTTCAAAAGTATTGTATTTAAAGTACTTTTGTAACACAACGAATAACCCTCCATCAATCTTAAAAATTGGGTTTGATCTCCGTTGTGCCGCTAGAGCTAGATTGGTGAGAATAAATTTTTGAGACATCACACTTGGGGACCAAATTAAAAATTTTTGAAAATATAGGAACTAAATTATAAGTTATCTATTTTTATCGCGAAAAGGGTAGAAATGGAAATTTCACCTCCCAAGGACTTTTGATAATGACAAGATGTGAATTATGAGATTTGAATTAATGGTTTTTATTGGATGTGAAGAAATTGTGCAAAAAGATAAAAATGGTAATTGTGTCATATAAAGGCATTTTGGTCTTTTCTTAAGTATTTATATTGAAAAGATTATTTTGATGATATATTTGATATATGGAATGAATTTGGATTATTGGATGAGATTTTATAAGGTAATGAATTGTGAACCACAAATTTGAATGGGAGTTTGACTTGGACTTTGACCAAGTTGGGAATGGTCTTATTTGGTATTATAGAAAAAGGAAAAAAAAAAAAACGTTGGCCTTTCCCTTCTATCTTCATCCCTTGGGTTTCTTCTCTATTTCATTTCTATCGCATTTTTCTTCAAATTTTCACAAGATTACACCCCCAACTTTGATATTTTGTTAAGATTAATTAAAAAAAAAACACATTTCTAAGCTAAAGTACACCTCTAAACCTCCATTTTTCAACAAGGGCTTTTTTGGTTATTGAGAGAGAAAGTTGAAGCTAGACACTAATAGTTGGTTTTATTCTTGTGTATGAGAAAATGATGAATTGATGGTGTTTTCCTTCACACCTAACTTGATTTTTGAATTTGGTTGTTATGAAAAAGCTTGGAAAGCTTAGACGCTACTAGTTGGTTTTATATTTGTGTATGAGAAAATGAGGAATTGATGGAAAATGGAAATTCCAAGCTTGTTGTTGGTGGATTTAAGTTATTTGAAAATTTGGATATAAGTAAAATGCATCCAAGAGGTAAGTATACTTGGATACTCATACTTTCTTATACTAACAAGTTTAGGTAATTTATGAACTTGTGTAATGGACATGAAAATGAGTGTGTTTAAATTCCTTGCTATAAAGTGTTGAAATAAGTGATTAAAAAGTTGTGATAGTAAGCTTGATTATGAATTGTCTTATTAAGTATTAAGTGTTATAGTAAGTTTAGCTGTCATGGAATGGTTAATGATTATGATTCTTTATATGTGTACAAGTATGAATTTTTATATGTATTAAAGAGGAAAATGTGTTTAATGTGTCACTTGGGAAATTGGGTGATGAACAATTCCACTAAAATAGTTTGGTGACAACATTAGTGGTATAACTTTGAAAATTTGCCAAAATTTGTAGAAATTCAATTAAATGTCGAGCCATGTATGTGTTGAAATCTTAGCGAAACTAGTTTTTAATGGAACAAATGGAGCTTGCATTCAAATTCTTCATTACGAGAAAAAAATATTTTAGTGAGAAAAGCTCAAAATTGTATTAAAAGATGAATTAGAAGATGAAAATTTGTGAAAGAAAATAGCTTTTATAAATGAATTGGAAGATGAGCTTTATATGTACAAAAATAATATTGAGTCTAGTTTCTAAAAAAAAAATAAACAATAATGTCATACGAATTTTGTATCATATACTGATAAATCAAGGATGATTGAATGTTTTTGGTAAGGTGACAAAGCTAAATGATCATGTGTTTAGTAATAAAGGAAAACTACGAACCAATTCTATAACACCCCTAACCCGTATTTGTCGCCAGAATAGGGTTATGGAGCATTACCGAAGTTTTCATTTCAAAACGAACAAAAATATTAAACATTCCAATTCATATAATTAATCATATCAAAACCAATCCATAACATGCATATCGTCCTTTATACGAGCCCTTGAGGCTCTAAAAACACATTAGAAACAAGTTGGAACTAAATCAGAAAATATAGAATTTTCCAGAAACCAATGAAAATTTTCAAAACTCCAGGGGTTACACGGCCGTGTGGGCATTCAAAGTAGGGACACACGGCCGTGTCCCAGCCCGTGCCCGTGCCCGCGTAACTCACTGAATTCGGTCACACGGCCAAGCCACACGCCAGTGTGCCAGACCATGTACCCTTCGAAATGTCCTCGCCTGTGTGACAGGCCGTGTAACAGCCTGTCTTGCAACCCTTTGAAAGCTACAGGGGACACACGGACGTGTCACCAGGCCATGTGTCACACACGGCTGAGACACACGCCCGTATCTCTGCCCGTGTGGACAAAAAATAAGCCCTTTCCAAGCCATTTTTCTCACCCATTCATACATGTACCTACAATCACTTTTATACAATTATACAAGCCATCAAAATGCATCAGAACCTTGCATAATCAAGCTAAACAAATATGATACATTAGCATGCAACCAATATGCCCAAAGGCACCTCAATGTAAACATATAAACATATATAACCATGTGCATCATTTAACCAAAAGTTAACACTTTGTTCATATCCACAAATACCAAATTTACCATTTAGCAGATAACATCATAACTTATTTATGCTAACTACATTTTCATACCAAAATGACTATATTCACTTCCATCATCTAAGCATCCATAAACTATAAATTCAACCATTATAAGGCCACATACACATAACAACATATTCAACCATTTCAAACATTCAAAATACCAAATTCACAAGCCAAAACACATTGGCTAAAACAAATGGCTATTTCAACAACTAAAATACCTATACATGCCATTATAACAAAACTTAGAAACATCCAAAAATACCGATATAGTCGATGGATAATATGATATAACTCCGACAAGCTTCCAACTCGATCGAGCTTTCGATTCACTATAAAACACGAAAAATTACACAGAGTAAGCATAAATGCTTAGTAAGTTTGTATAATGTAAATCACAACTTTCCATTTCAACACATAATAAGTTAAACATGGCATAATCCAACCACAACTTGGCCAAAGCCTAAGCATGTACACCAAACATGTTAGCCATTTATACATATAACAAAGGCATTATAATCATGGATGAGCACAACATTTAATCATGTATCATACGCATATATCATCCATTTCAACTCCCGGTATATCATGTATCACTATTTCAAAGAAATTCACATGTGCCTATGTTTCAGTTCGTATCAAACTCTTACCATTTCCTTTCCAAATAATGCCCGTTGAACCATTTAGAATACTGTTGGAGACCCGGGATAGCTCACACATAGTGTTTTAACTCATATAACTACAATCCGTCAATTCATGTACATGTATGTTTACACAAGCTGTGAATCAGAATGCTCACACGAGATGTGAATATGGGCCTGCTTGTAACACCCTAAACCCGTATTCGTCGTCAAAATAAGGTTTCGGAGTATTACCGAAACTTTCCAGAACATTTAACAATAATCTATGTAATTTACTATTCATTAACTGAGATAATACAAAATGTCCCTTGATTGGACCCTTGAGGTCCAATACTAGCATTAGAATCGAGTCGGGATTTAATCGGGTGCTCTAAGAATTTTTCGTGAAATTACAAAAAACTTCCAAGGTGCAGGGCTCAGACGCCCCCGTGGTCCAAGGGACACACCCGTGTGACCCTGGGACACGCCCATTCTGGAGGCCGTGTTCGACCCCGTGTAACTCTCTGACTTGTGGACACGTCCATGCCACACGCCCGTGTGCTAGGCTGTGTAGTTAATTAATTCAATTCGAAATTAGGTGCAAGTTTCACATAGCCTGTAACACCCCAAATTAGGGGTTGTTTGTAACTTAGATAATTTCCCATGTGGGTGCCTGAAGAATAAATTTTATGATTTATTTGGCGTATTTTAGGGTCTAGAATTAAACCCGAGCTAGGCCTGACTTAGTATTAAATTTTTTTTTTTAAGTGTCTAAAAGGAGGAGGCTAGGCGAGATAGGGGTTAAGAAAAAATTGGGAAAGCGTGACACAAGGAATAGGCTTGGTTCAATTGGACTGGGTGCGCCTAAGGGTGTTGCAAGGGCACGGGTTCGAGGCACGATGGCGGCAAGTGGCGTTTCAATTTTTGTTTTGGGCGTTGGAATTAGCCAGGAGGCCTTAAAATTAGTTCGTGAAGGATCTTGGCATCAAATCCAGGTAGTAGGAGTGGCTTGGGTCGCCACTTGAGAGTCTAGAAGAGGCGGTGTCGGGTTCGAGGTGGAGAGCAGATCTTGCATGTTTTATTTTTGTATACGGTTATGGGTCTGAGTAGAAAAGGTTTAAAATTAAATGGTGTGGCTTTATGGCATGAAAGTCGGGCTGGAAAAGTTGGCAAGGGCGTTGGAAGAGGGGTCGCAGAGTGGGGTCTTGGTTTCAATCCCAGCAGCTGCAAGTGGGTTTTATTTTATTTTGCTGCTAACGTGGGTGAAGAGTTGGCCTGCACATGGGTGCTTATTCGGCTAGTTGATGGGCATTGGAAATTTGGGATAAGCTTAGCATTTGTTTTGATTTTTTTTTTAATTTGAAAAGGTGATAAAAAAATAGGATAATATGAGTGTTTTATTGGATTTTCTTTATTTGTTTAATTATAGTGATAATAAGAAGATAATCAAGGATAATGGGAGATAAGTGAGGATATTATATGGATTATTAAGAGATTATTATTTATTAATAGGGATTAATTCAAATTGTTTGAATTAAATTAAATGAATGGTCAGGAGCAATTGGGGTAGATGGACGAAATTTGAACTCCCTGGTGGAGTAGTGTGGACGGCAAGCTAAGGGGGGAGGGTGCCGAATGCTTATAAATACCACCATCCACCACCTTATTTTCTTTTCCATCTCTCTTAGAAAGAAAAACCTAACCCTATTTCCTTCTAATTTTTCTTTATTTTCTTAAACCCTTAGCCAAATTTCGATTACCTCTTCCATTATTTTTCTTTCACATTAGCCGAATTTCATTCCTTCCTCTTCTCAAGACTCCTAGCCGAAACTACATTCTTTCCAAAGAAACTCACCATTGGCCGAATACACCATTTGAAGTGCCAAATTTCTTCCTTACTAATCCGTGAAGTCTTGGCCGAATATCGAGTGAGGGTAAGTATGCCGAAACTCTCCCACACTATTATTTTCCTATGTCGACTTGGTTATAAGAGAAAAGCCGAAATTTGTTTGGTGGCTAAAAAATGTTGGAACGATTTTGTTTAGGTGCCGGGATTCTAAGGTGTTCGATCTAAGCCGTCATTCTCTGTCAACCGAAATTGGTAAGTGTGGGTAAGGCCTATGTTGTATTCAAAAGCCGAAAGCTTTGGTTATGAGTATTAGTACTAACCAATGGTAGTTGACACAGCAGATTCGGGAATTGAGTGCCGTAGTTAGTAGCAAAAGCAAAGGTGAGATTTTGGGATCATAAGGAACCCCTTTTAATTATTTGGGTTGGCCAAATAGGCCATAGTGCTAATTCTAAGGTTGGCCGAATATAGGGACAAGTAGATCTAGGGTGGCCGACTCTTCTTTTCGGGATTTAGACGATTCAGTGGTGACAGGTGTGTAAGATCTCTACACACTTTATTAATTTACATGACATTATTATTTGTTTTGATTATTTTGATTGTGATTAGCTTGTGGCATAATCACGGATTTCGGGTAAGTCCCCTGTCTTGTAACTTTGGATATAGGTTATATGCCATCACATGATGTTTAATACTATGACATGATATATATGAAATTGATGAATAAGCATGTGATGGTGGGATTGATGAGAGGAGGGGGATGAAATATGGACTGTCGTCAGTGGTTTTGACCACAAGATGGGTTGGCCCCATCAGATTATTTGTGACCTATGGTCATCAGTGGTTTTGACCACAACGATTAATTATTTGCGACTAAGTCCCAAAGGTGGTTTGGTACCACCAAATGGTTTTGACCACACTTGATATTTTGTGACCTATGGTCATCAAGTGGTTTTGACCACACGATGGGTTGGCCCCATCATCCGATTTGTGACTCTAAGTCATCAATGGTTTTGACCACCGGTGGTTTTGACCACACTGGGTAGGAAAGGAGTATGGATGGCTAGTTGGGTTGCATGAGCATGTTTATTAATGAATTGTGTATGAGATATATTTTCCGGGTGGGGATTTACACACTGGGTCTTGGTGACTCACCCTTCCCTTAACATTTTGAGATGGGTAGATCGCGGAGATGGAGTGGATGGACTCGAGGTGGCCATGCAAAGATGGACATTTTAATAAATGAACTTGGATTTTATTCTATCTTATTTTATGTTGGTTTATTTTAATTAAGTTGTAATAAGGCCTCCTAGAATTATTTTATTATTGTCACATGCTTTGAATATTTGTTTAAACTATATAATTATGTTAAAAATGAATTCACATGTTTTTCCCAATCAAACGTAAAATGTTTTAAAAATGCCATCGGGCACATTTGCAATCTATAAACAACTCGACTTAATAAATATTTTTAAACAACACTAAGTATGGTTTTTAACAAGAGACTTGAAGTTGAAAGATTTTCGACAAAACTTAAATCGGTTCAAATGGTTCTCAAATTGTTTTCTCTGTAGCAAACCAAATTCGGTCGTAATGTTTGGGCCGGGTTTGGGGTGTTACAAAATGGTATCAGAGCCCGGTTCAAAGCTCGGCTGTGGGGGCCCAAGGCCCAAAAATGTTTTGGTAGGCCTTATGGAATGATTTTTGGTTTTTGAACAGCATGGCCCGAGTCTCTCCAAGCACCTATCCGCCTGTAAGTATATCTAAACCTCTTGGTGAATTATATTCTGTAGAAGGGTAGGAAGCATGGAACGTAGATAGACTTATAGGACTTGGACCCTAAGGTTAGATTACTCAAACACAAACGAAGCATAAGACTTAAGGAACTAAACCAACCTATGACTTAGTCAATGAGCTAGGTGTGGTAACCCCCCATGCGCATGTCTAGAAAGGTTCAAAGTGAGAGCTTGGTATTTAAGCGGTCCGCGTGACCCACCTCCTCCTCACTGACTCGCACTTTGTGCGTGCGTAGCCTTGGTTCACCCCCGACCAGGAGGGCTCGGTCATAGGCTAAACACAATGATTAAAACCCAAAAAGGAATTAACCATGTTTTGAAAAAGAATGAAACAACAAACCCTAATGTTTTCAAAACTTGTGCAATAACTTTCTCAAATCCTAGAACATTACTTTTACAACGTTTTTTCGAAAAACTTGACTTGCGAAAAATTATAGAAATACCCTTAGGAGTAAAATGACCAAAATGCCCCGACCCATAAAATATTAATTCAATGGTTTTGCCAAAAATTTCAATGATTTTATAGACATTCAAAACCTTGCTTTGAGAATCATCAAGAAAATATTTTGGTTCGGAAAAATTACGAAAATACCTCAGAGGAAAAAGACGAAAATACCTCGGGATAGAAATGGGCGTAAATGTCCGATGAGTGAATAGGTATGGAAAGTATTAAGGAATGGATGCATGAACTTCTTTGTGTGAACTAGGATAGGAAATCTGAAACTTTGTTTGCTCGAAAGAATCTCTCGATTAAACCTTATCCATAAAATTTCGTCATGAGTAATAAAGTGAAACAAATGCTAACGCATAAAATTTTTCTTAACCGATTAAAAGCGCGGTAGATAGAATGAGTTCTAGAGGACGTGGGACGCCGTGGATGTGGTAGGGTAGGATGACGATTGTCCGAACCCGTCAGTCGGAGACAAGGTTCTCAAAATGAGGTACCATCGCCACCACCACCTCCTACTTTTAGAGTCGAGGAGCGGATCGACCGGTGGCGAGGCGGTATCGCAAGTCGTGTTGCGAGTCTTGGAGATGGTGGTCGGGCTGGTGGAAATGTGGGAGCTCGGAAATCTGTTCCCGAGCGACTCCGATCTAACGGAGCGGAGGTATTCCGAGGTGTGTCAAGAGTGGCACCTAGTGCAGCAGAATACTGGCTAGAGTCAACCGAAAGGATCATGGATGATCTTGACCGACCGATCGAGGAAGAAAAGTCGAAAGGGCGTGTCGCTTCTAAGGGATGCGTGCGACGGTGGTGGCTTACGGTTCGAGATGGGGCTACAGCAGATGATTTGACTTGGGAGTATTTCGTAACCACCTATCAGAAGAAGTATGTGGGTACTAGCTACGTAGATGCATAGCGAAAGGCTTTCTTGAACCTGGTCCAAGGCAATAAGACAGTGGCGGAGTATGAGGCCGAATTCCTTCGGTTGAGTAGGTATGCTCGTGGTATTGTGGCTACCGAGCATGAACGCTGTGTTAGATTCGAGGATGGGTGAGAGATGAGCCGAGGATGATGATAGCTCCACAACAGAACGGAGTTTGCTTTGTTCTTGTGGAGAAGTCTAAAGTCTTTGAGGAGTAAGACAGTCCATTAAGCGGAACCAAGAACGGAATTGGAATAAGAGGAGCTCGGAACCTTCAAGGTTCTTGGGTAATGAATGTAAGAGGACGAAGTTTGATGGGTCGGATCAAATCGCTAGGGCTGCTGCCGCTAATACCCAATGGCCGCCACAATGTGCTCGGTGTGTGGCAAGCCTCACAAGGGTGAGTGTTGGAGTGGTAATCGAGGGTGCTTTGAGTGTGGATCGCTCGATCACCGTAAGGGATTGTCCTCGGAAGTTAGCTAAGAATCAACCGGAGGGTCAGAACCGTGCTCAGGTTAGAAATGAAGGACCACCACAGAGGGGTCGAGGTGCAGCTAGAGGTAATGATAATGGTAACGGGCGTGGTCGAGGTGCTGAAGGTGCAGAGGCGAGGCAACCAAGGCTAGTTTATGCAGTTGGCCGTCGCGAGGAGGAAGATGTGCCAAACATGACAACGGGTAAGTTCTTATTTCCAAAATACCCTCAATTGTCTTGGTTATGGTTACGTTAGCTCATTCTTATGTTGCTAGTAAAGTGCATGGAACTGGGATAGTGAACTTAGGAAATGTGTCTAGAAGGTATGATGGTTCTTTAAGATCAGAGTGCGCAGCAGTAACGTAGGATGACGAGTTAAGGATGCACGATTGAGCGATAATAAGTAATTTCGAGGACGAAATTATTTTAAGGGGGGTAGAATTGTAACACCCCAAATTAGGGGTTGTTTGTAACTTAGATAATTTCCCATGTGGGTGCCTGAAGAATAAATTTTATGATTTATTTGGCGTATTTTAGGGTCTAGAATTAAACCCGAGCTAGGCCTCGACTTAGTATTAAAATTTTTTTTTAAGTGTCTAAAAGGAGGAGGCTAGGCGAGATAGGGTTAAGAAAAAATTGGGAAAATGTGACACAAGGAATAGGCTTGGTTCAATTGGACTGGTGCGTCTAAGGGTGTTGCAAGGGCCGGGTTCGAGGCACGATGGCGGCAAGTGGCGTTTCAATTTTTGTTTTGGGCGTTGGAATTAGCGAGGAGGCCTTAAAATTAGTTCGTGAAGGATCTTGGCATCAAAGCCTGTGTAGTAGGAGTGGCTTGGGTCGCCACTTGAGAGTCTAGAAGAGGCAGGTCGCGGGTTCGAGGGGTGGAGCAAAGATCTTGCATGTTTTATTTTTGTATACGGTTATGGGCTGGAGTAGAAAAGGTTTAAAATTAAATGGTGTGGCTTTATGGCATGAAAGTCGGGCTGGAAAAGTTGGCAAGGGCGTTGGAAGAGGGGGGCTGCAGTGGGGTCTTGGTTTCAATCCCAAAGATTTGCAAGTGGGTTTTATTTTATTTTGCTGCTAACGTGGGTGAAGAGTTGGCCTGCACATGGGTGCTTATTCGGCTAGTTGATGGGCATTGGAAATTTGGGATAAGCTTAGCATTTGTTTTGATTTTTTTTTTAATTTGAAAAGGTGATAAAAAAATAGGATAATATGAGTGTTTTATTGGATTTTCTTTATTTGTTTAATTATAGTGATAATAAGAAGATAATCAAGGATAATGGGAGATAAGTGAGGATATTATATGGATTATTAAGAGATTATTATTTATTAATAGGATTAATTCAAATTGTTTGAATTAAATTAAATGAATGGTCGAGCAATTGGGGTAGATGGATGAAATTTGAACTCCCCGGTGGAGTAGTGTGGACTGCAAGCTAAGGGGAGGGTGCCAATGCTTATAAATACCACCATCCACCACCTTATTTTCTTTTCCATCTCTCGCTTAGAAAAACCTAACCCTATTTCCTTCTAATTTTTCTTTATTTTCTTAAACCCTTAGCCGAAATTTGATTACCTCTTCCATTATTTTTCTTTCACATTAGCCGAATTTCATTCCTTCCTCTTCTCAAGACTCCTAGCCGAAACTTGCGTTCTTTCCAAAGAAACTCACCATTGGCCGAATACACCATTTGAAGTGCCAAATTTCTTCCTTACTAATCCGTGAAGTCTTGGCCGAATATCGAGTGAGGGGTAAGTATGCCAAACTCTCCCACACTATTATTTTCCTATGTCGACTTGGTTATAAGAGAAAAGCCGGAAATTTGTTTGGTGGCTAAAAAAGTTGGAACGATTTTGTTTAGGTGCGGGATTCTAAGGTGTTCGATCTAAGCCGTCATTCTCTGTCAACCGAAATTGGTAAGTGTGGGTAAGGCCTATGTTGTATTCAAAAGCTGAAAGCTTTGGTTATGAGTATTAGTACTAACCAATGGTAGTTGACACAAAGCAGATTCGGGAATTGAGTGCCGTAGTTAGTAGCAAAAGCAAAGGTGAGATTTTGGGATCATAAGGAACCCCTTTAATTATTTGGGTTGGCCAAATAGGCCATAGTGCTAATTCTAAGGTTGGCGAATATAGGACAAGTAGATCTAGGGGTGCCGACTCTCTTCTTTTCTGGATTTAGACGATTCGGTGGTGACAGTGTGTGTAAGATCTCTACACACTTTATTAATTTACATGACATTATTATTTGTTTTGATTATTTTGATTGTGATTAGCTTGTGGCATAATCACGGATTTCGGGTAAGTCCCCTGTCTTGTAACTTTGGATATAGGTTATATGCCATCACATGATGTTTAATACTATGACATGATATATATGAAATTGATGAATAAGCATGTGATGGTGGGATTGATGAGAGGAGGGGGATGAAATATGGACTGTCGCGTCGCTGGTTTTGACCACAAGATGGGTTGGCCCCATCAGATTATTTGTGACCTATGGTCATCAGTGGTTTTGACCACAACGATTAATTATTTGCGACTAAGTCCCAGTGGTTTGGTACCACCAGTGGTTTTGACCACACTTGATATTTTGTGACCTATGGTCATCAGTGGTTTTGACCACACGATGGGTTGGCCCCATCATCTGATTTGTGACTCTAAGTCATCAGTGGTTTTGACCACCAGTGGTTTTGACCACACGGGGTAGGAAAGGAGTATGGATGGCTAGTTGGGTTGCATGAGCATGTTTATTAATGAATTGTGTATGAGATATATTTTCCGGGTGGGGGATTTACACACTGGGTCTTGGTGACTCACCCCTTCCCTTAACATTTTGCAGATGGGTAGATCGCGGAGATGGAGCTGGATGGACTCGAGGTGGCCATGCAGTGGACATTTTAATAAATGAACTTGGATTTTATTCTATCTTATTTTATGTTGGTTTATTTTAATTAAGTTGTAATAAGGCCTCCTAGAATTATTTTATTATTGTCACATTCTTTTAATATTTGTTTAAACTATATAATTATGTTAAAAATGAATTCACATGTTTTTCCCAATCAAACGTAAAATGTTTTAAAAATGCCATCGGGCACATTTGCAATCTATAGACAACTCGACTTAATAAATATTTTTAAACAACACTAAGTATGGTTTTTAACAAGAGACTTGAAGTTGAAAGATTTTCGACAAAACTTAAATCGGTTCTGAAATGGTTCTCAAATTGTTTTCTCTGTAGCAAACCAAATTCGGTCGTAATGTTTGGGCCGGGTTTGGGGTGTTACATAGCCAAAACACACGCCCGTGTTCTAGGCCGTGTAGCACACATGGCTGAGACACACGCCCGTGTCTCTGCCCGTGTGCTCAATTCTGAGCATTTTGTTTCTCAAAATTAAGGTGTAGGGGACACACAACCTAACCACATGCCCATGTTACTAGGCCGTGTGTCACACACGGTCTAGACACACGCCCGTGTGTCTGCCGTGTGGACAAAATGAAGTCATTTCTAGCTTCATTTCTCACCCAAAATTTCACTCAAGACCTGCACTTGAAACACACATCCAATACCAACCATTCCAAGCATTCAAATTCAACAATTCCATCATTTATCATGGCATACCATTACATGCATATGTGTTTATAAACTTACCTTGGATTAACTTAGGCATTAACACCATTTGATCACATATATTTAGCATATCACGTATGAATATTTCATAATAACCTACTTAATCATACCAAAATAAGCCAATACTAGCCATTCCAATGGCTAGGTTACAAAACATAATTTTCATGCCACTAATGGCCAAGTTGTCCTATACATGTCGTTATACCAAAATGATTTTACTAAGTATACCCAAAATAACTAGTTGATAGTGTGATGATGCTCCAATGATCTCCAACCTTCTCGAGCTTTCGAGCACTATAAAACAGGGAAAAATAAAACGGAGTAAGCATTACTTGCTTAGTAAGTTCGTATAACGGAAACTAAACTTACCAATCCCGTTATTTAAATCTAAGCATACAATATCATGTTTTCCATCCATTAGCAAAATTGCCTAAACATATGCTATCAATCAAACATTTTAGTCACCAAAGTCTTCTTATCAATCAAGTAAACATAGATGAGCTCATCATGCAATATTCTTTCAAGTCATTATCATTTCATCTCATAATTCTCATGCCATGTCAAGAGTTTTATGTCCGTTGAATCATTGAAATTCGATGGATGCTCAAGTAGTACACTCGAGGTGTAAGATTCAATAATCCATCAATTTCTTATTCAAGGGTACCCATTAGGGCACTTAATTAAGGAACACACTCTCGAGCCACATATCGTATAACATGATTACCAGTCTAGGCTAAATCCTTTATATAACGTATGCTCCAAAGAGTTCAATTAGGATTACCAGTCCAGGCTAAACCCTAATCATAACGTATACTCGAGAGGTATTATATCCGGATTACCCGTCCGGGCTAAATCCTTTCTATAACAAGGTCAATAGGATTACTCGTCTGAGCTAAATCCTGTCCACAACAAATGCAGGACCTTATTCATTTCGGGAAAGCACATATATTCATCGGAATTCAATATTCAATCGGGACTTAACCCTTTTTCACCATATCAAGCATGTATTAAATTTCTCATTATAGCATTCAAGTAATGTACATCAATATAAGTCACATTCCATACAACACAACATTCAATTAAACAAATTTACATGCCCGATTAAGTTACACAAACTTACCTCGACACTTGTTCGCGTATAAAATCTACTAATCCGAAACCTTTTCTTTTCCTCGGTCTAACCTCGAATTTGTGTTGTTCGGATCTATATAAATAGCTTTAATCATCAATTTCACATATTTCATATTTATTTGGACTCAATTTACATCCTAGGCAAAATTGCCATTTTGCCCCTAACTTTTCCATAAATTCCAAATTTGTCCCTAGGCTCTAAAAATGAAACTTGTGCAATTTACTCCTTATCCCAAGGCTAACCAAGATCCTATTACAAAATTAACAGCACATGTATTCATAAAAATTTAGAATTTTTTTCTTCAATTTCACAAGTTTACATTTTAGTCCCTAAATCATGTTTTCATCAAAAATAATTTTGTAAAAGTTGTTTATCTATCAACAACCTTTCATTTTCTACCATAAATTTCTACTTTTCAGCATATACATTCATGACCCATTTTCCATACTTTGATAACTTTTCAAATTAATCCCCCAAATAGATAGATTAAGCTATCCTGGTTTTAAAAATATCAAAATTACTAAAAACGGGACAAGGAAACTTACCCAATTAAGCCTTGAAAGTTTCTTCTCTCTCTCCTAGGGTTTCTATATAAATTTTGAGGTTGAAGATGACAAAATAAGATGATATTTCTTTTTATCATCTTTTAATTAATTAATTATTTCAATTTTCAATTTAGTCCCTACTCTTTTCTAATTTTTCCATGGATGAGTCACCAAAAATCTACATACTTTTCTTTAATGGTCTAATTACCATATAAAGACCTCTAGATTTGAATTCCATAGATATTTAATCCTTATAGCTAGTAGAATTCAACTTTCGCATTTTATGCGATTTAGTCCTTCTCATAATTAAGCAATTAATCGATAAAATTTTCGTATCAATTTTTTCACACGACATGTCTATCATAATACGGACCATATAATAAAATAAAAATAAACTTTGTTTTCGGATCGGATTTGTGGTCCCGAAACTACTGTTCCGATTTCACTGAAAAATGGGTTGTTACACTACTCACACGAGCTGTGGGTTGAAACGTAGCTACACGATGCTGCTCAGACGAGCTGTGGAGTATCCACAACACATGCCAAACCTCAGCCATCGGTAGGACGTTCAGGACCAGCACCCGAATCATGTAAACCCTAATGACATGTCATTTGTATCCTACAAATTCCTAAGGTTCAAACGGGGTCGGTAATCGTCATACGTCGTTGGATATGCGATATATATATATGGCAATTTCCAACACATGTATAATTTAATTGAAAACATATAAATACAATATAATTACACGAACTTACCTCGACGATTAATTGTAGATACGGAGGCGACTAATCTGAAACTTTATCTTTGCTCTGATCTAATGCCATACGAGGTTTGTCTTGATCTAAACGGATAAATTTAGCTCAATTCAATAATTATTCTATTCAATTTAATCCAATTTCATATTTTAGTAAAATTACAATTTTTCTTTTATACTTTTGATTTCTTTTCAATTTAGTCCTTAGCTAATAAAAATGGGAATTCATGCCATTTTCCCAAAACCCATCATAGCCGAATATCACATAGGTCCCTAGCAAGACCTATATTTTATTTATTTCACAAATTCACCATGTATATTTTCTATTTTTCAATTTAACCATATTTGACAATTTCATCAAAAATCACTTAACAAAAGTTGTTTATCCAACAATAACTAACCATTTTCTTCCATAAAACATCAAAACATATACACATTCATTCATGGCAAAACTCTAATAGTTTAACAGTTTCACAAATTAGTCCCTAGGTTAGCTAGATTAAGCTACAACGATCTCGAAAACATAGAAATTATTAAAAACGAGACAAAAATACATACCACACAAGTAAGGAGAGGTTGCCGAAAGTAAAAGCTCTTCAATGGCTATTCTTTCCCTAATTTTCAGTTGAAGATGGAGAAGAAAAGATGATAACATTGGTTTTATTTATTTAGTTTATCATTTATTTACCAAATTACCATTATAACCTTTAAAAACATTAAAAATTTCACTAATGCCAAGCCATGTACATCCACTATCTCCATTAATGGTCTAATTACCATATAGGGACTCATACTTTAAGGTTCTATAGCTATTTAATGCCTTTAGCCTATAGAACTCTACTTTTGCACTTTACACGATTTAGTCCTTTTTATTCAATTAAGCATGTAAACGGTAAAATTTCTTATCAAAATTTTTATATGGTACTACTATCATGTTGTAGACAATAAAATAATAATAAAATAAATATTTCGATGTCAAATTTGTGGTCCCGAAAAAACTGTTTTGATTTTCACTGAAAACGGGCTATTACAAATTCATAGGCATAAAAGTCATAAGAGAAAGTTATGAGAACAAACCTTCTGAATGTATATGCTCCTAATAAAGGAAATAAAATGTAATGCCTAAATCCTAAAAAGTACCCATGTACGGTAGTTAAAAGAGAAATGAACCTATGTGAGATCATACTAAAAGAACTCTAATTAAATGTGGTTGTATGTTTGATTAAACACTAAAAAAAAGTCTTCTATTTGAATTCAAAAATGTGATTGCCTAATGAATCAACATCTTGTAAGTTGAGCCTTATAATTTGGAAATGAGAAATGAATTCACTGGAAAATATAAATCGTGGCATAAATGAACTCTAGATGATTCTTACTAAGATATTAATAGTAATAACATGAAAAAATAAATAGGGTTATCTTTAAGTAGTTACTGAGCTCATCAAGCTCACGTGTTTGTTGTTTGAACGTATAGGTTGTGAACTTTATTAGAAGTTTGTGGTTTTGACTTAGGAGCTTCACATCACCATTTGAAACTTCAACATTATGATGTATCTATGATAGTTATCATTTGTATTAAGATTTTGGCATGTACATAAAGACTTAAATTGAAGTTGTATTTATAAATTTTATTCATAATTCAAATATCTTTGTGTTTTCTTAATGAAGCATTTCTGTTATTCAAATTGAAAAAATTCATGTATTGTATTTTTGAGCTTCAATGAGTTTTGGAAATTTTTTTATAATCATTTGAAACATTTTGATATATTTTGGTAGTATTTGATGATGGTTTATAGTCTTTTTGAATTGATTTTCAACTCTAAGGATCTAGGCATCAGTACTATGCTCAGTTGTTTTGAAAGAACTGAGTCAAGAGGTTAAAATGGGTTTTAACACCCTAGTTTTGGTAGGTACAAGGTTTGGCGTATAGTATTAAGGTAATATGATGGGCAAAGTAGGCTTTTCCCAAGTGCCTCTTTCGGCGAAGAGAGCAGGCATATGCAGTTATGTATTTAAATTAATAAAGGTTCCTTGTCAGGTGGCCATATTAGTGGGAATAAGACCAGCGGTCAAGTAAGATGGTACCGAGAGTTTGATTTCACGCCAAGGGTATGGTACGCTCGATTAACTGTGGTTCTGTGTAAGTTAAGTTGCAAGGTAAGATGGTTAGGAACCAACTGAATGTGAACCAGAATAGTTAAAAGATAAGGGAATACTCAATTAGGTTTCTGGAAAGTTGTAGACTTTTGATAAGACAATTCAGTAATGATGTAACATTTTTCAAGTTCCAATAGGGACTTAGATGATAAAAATAATAGATGCTCAAGTTGGGAAAGGAGAGTTCTCTTCTTCTTTCTTCTAAGATAAGGTTGTTTGAGGCTTGAGGAACAAAAGGCATTTATCTAAGCTGAAGTTGAGATCTTAGATTTTATCAGTGATTGCTCCATGTCATGGTAAGTTTTATGACTCTGCATGTCGTGCTATGAAAGAGTAGGTTAGAATGAGTGCATGAATGGAAAGATGAATGATTAAGGCTTTGTATGGGGTTTATTTGGGTTTGAAATGATAGTATGGCTACTCAAATGAGCTTTAGTGGTGTTCCTCTGTTTTATAAGCAGTGGTTTCTAAAGTGTCTTGATGAAGGTTAGATCTGGAGTTCAAACTGCTACAAGTGGTTGTTAGGTGAGTCTCTATACCGACTCTTGCATGTATATGTTGGAAAAACATGTTCAAAAAATGCATTGGAAAATAAATTTAGTGAAGAACTAGAGTTTTAAAAATTTTCCAAAACAAGATCTTTGTTGTGATATCTAAAGTAATAAACACTTAATCAAACTTGTACCTTTTTTATTCGTCTAGGATGAGTGCTTCGACAGAGTAGTCTTCTCCGCTATCCTCAAGCTCATGTCTACTGAGTGTGGGCTCGCTTCGAATCAGAAAATTTTTCATAAAAATTACCAGTAGGGTACTTATGCAATTTCTTTAAACTTTTGGGTCAAGCTGTAAATCAGAAAAATATCTCTAGAAAATTTCTGGAATAATCTCTTTAGAGAACTTTCTCTTGAATTCAAGTGTGTGTAAATAATAACTCAGGGCTCTCTTTATATAGGGAGAGTTTAAAGAGTTTAACCATGATTAAACTAAATCACTTTAATATTAAATTTAATCTAATATTTATCTTGATATTAGATTAAATTTAATATTAAATTTTATTAAAATAATAGAATGTTTATTTACAAGATAAACATTGAATTAAATTTAATATTAAGATTATCTCTTTAGTATTAAATTAATAAAATACTATTAAGATAAGTATTAAATTAAATTTAATATTAAACTATTAAAATAATATTATTTTTGAAACAAGTAATCTGAAATCAAATTCTCTGGAAGAGTCTCAATAGGAGTGTAACTCTTCTATTACTCAATCACTGACGACCAACCGCCGCTGACCACCGGGATGCTGCTGTCGCAGTCACGGGCACCACCGTGTCTGGTGATGCAAGTGCGACACCCTTACAGCACCCTGAGCCGGTTCGGTTGCTAACGGTTTGGTCCAGGTTAGTGATGACCTGACCGATCTGGTCGAGCCACCGATTGGACTATTGGCCCGGTTTCACATTCCAGGCCCGATTTGACCACTTTTTGGGTCTTGGTCTCGATTTTGGGCTCCTGGGCCCAATTTACTATCCCATGTCTAATTTTTAAGTTCAATTAGCCATTGGGTCAATTGTCTCACTTGAAAATTAACTTCCAAAAGTATCATATTAATTTTAATTAATTTGGTTAATTTAACTTTACTTGAGCAAAATCAATTTATCCAAAAATCACTTATATTTTCCAAATTAATTTTCAAGAATTTTCTTTAATCAAATTCTCTAGTTGAACAATTCTCACGACCACCTAATTTAATTTCACATCGAATAAATCAACTCAATTAAATTATTCCTAAAGTCGTAGAATTTTCTTCTAATTAAATGCAATCTGCTCGAGCTTTTGTTGAGCTAGCGGAGGGACTAATTGAATATATACAATTAGGCTATAGTGATTGCAATTATGTCCAAAAGCATCGTTCTGATAAGTCGCAATTACTTAATCATGGAGTCACTCCATAAGGTTGAAAACTCATTATTGTATACTCTTTACGAAAACAATTCATCCAACTGCTTTGTCCAATGACATCGTCATGTGTGTATTACCCTCATATGATATCATTGATTCCTTTGAGTTAAATCCGTTCACTCAATTCAATCTTATTTTATCTCATTGTCATTATTGTGTCTTCGTAATGATTAATATGATCACTATCAACAAATTACTGTGATAAATTGCTCATTTGAGAACAAGCAACCCTGGTCACATTTTATATTTATCAATCCACACAATGACAATGAGAGGATACCGTTAACTCATTAATTGAGCAATGAATTTCACTATTTCTAGTAAAGCATGCCATACACAAGTCATGTACCCAACGTACCGGCTATACGCTCTATCTTTTTTAGAGCATAAGCCTCCACTTATATCGAAGCACATGAGTTGAACATGCATGGTCAGTGACTAACTCAGGATTTAGGTAAATCACACCATGAACATCACAATTAAGTAAAATTCGACTATAGTGGGTTGGCACCAAATTGCATGAATTTCATTTTATAAGTTTAGGGACTAAATTTTAAAGAATTTAAAATTGTAGGGGAAAAATGTAATTTTGCAAAAAATATGATTTTTGAATTGAATTGAATAGAATGATTTTTGAATGAGTTGAATTTAATTATTTAGATCAAGAAAAGCATCGAACAGATTTAGATCGGAGAAAGGAAAAAGTGTTGGATTAGCCGATCGTATTTCTTCATTTTTGATCGAGGTAAGTTCGTATGTTTAACTAGCATTTTAATATATTTAAATTAAATTCTATTATGTTGTATTGCAATATTACGACTCTACGGAATTATCCAACGAAGTTTCGACGAATTTTGGATCCCGTTTGAACCTTAGAAATATATAGGACACAAATGACACGTCATTAGGGTTACCGTGTTTCAGGTGCTGGTCATGAACATCCTACCGGTGGTTGAGTTTTTGGCATGTGTTGCGGTTTCTTGACAGCTTGTGTGAGCAGCACCGTGTAGCTACATTCTGACCGGCAGCTTGTGTGAGCAGACCCACTTATGGCTCGAGAGAGAGCATATATATGAGAAAAGAGAAAGTAATGGTTTCGACCATATGTTAGCACACAATGTGTGAGATTCCCAGGTATCCAATATTATTCTAGTGGTTCAGCGGGTATACAAAGGGAAGGATCGATAAATGTTTCAATTAGTAATGCCATGAAAGCATGAACAAGGTATAATATGTTGGTGATTAGTGATTGCCTAGATATGCTCATAATAGTATGAATGCTTATATGCTAAGTACATGAAAGCTTTGTTGTTGTATGATCAACTTGGCTAAGTTATGTGTTTATCACTAATTTGAGTTGTGGTTGGTGCTTAGGCTTGTGTCAAGTTATGTTGGATTAATTCAAACTTACTTTTAAGCTTATATATTGAAATGGTAAGCATTGTGTAACGCCCCAAAATTATCTAGTGATGTTTCTATTATTATTTGAAACAAATATCTGTCTGTTTCACTGGTTAAGTGTTCTGGGAGTGTCTGAGAAGTCTTGGGTTCAAGCCTTGATTTGAGAAAAAAAATTGTTTTAAATGTATAAACCCCTATTTCTGATCAGTAAGCTTATGACTAAATGTTGGTAAAATATGTCAGAATGGGCCTGCTGGTCTGGTGGTTAATGGAGTGTAAATAAGCTAGAGGTTTGGAGTTCGAGTCTCTGAGCAAACAAAGGACTTATTTTGCTGCTTGTGCCGTGTAGGTGTTTTGGTTCAGCTGAAACACTGAAGTGTTTGAGTGGATTTCGAATTTGGTTGTGGAGAGATTTTAAGAGCGGTTTAAGGGGTGATGGAGGGGAGTATCCAAATCTACTTTTATTTTATTTTCTTTTTGAAAATTTTTCGGATTTCTCTCCCCTTCCAAGAAAGTTCTGACGTTCATCTTTTTCCCTGCTATGCCATATTACTGCTGTCTTCCCCTCCTCGTTTTCTCTCCCTTTTCTCGCCTTCTTTTCATTAACCAAGCCTTAATCTTATCGTCTCTGCGACTTGCATGCGTGGTTGGTAAGTTTGGAATCGTTCGATTCTTGTTGTGTTAGCGATTACTCAATTAATGGGGGATCGTTTTTGTTCTAGGTGAAGTCTAAGGGTCTGAGGTCAGCCAATCGGTGTTCTCATATTGCAGAATCGTGTTTTTGCTTGAAGGTAAGGGTGCCGTTAGTCTTTTGGGGAATGTCCCTTTCGATTGGTAACAATTGTGTATCGTATAAATCAATTAGTTGGCTGACTAAATAGTTAATTTTAGGTGCTGGTTATCTCGGGAGTAGTTCCGCATCGAAATCGTACCAGGTGGGTACCAAAAACACTAAAAAGGCTCTCGGTGAAAAGCTAAAAAGGCTCTCTATCAACGCCACACGGGCTTGTGGTAGGCCGTGTGCAAGGATGTAAGTCACAACACGACCGTGTGATGGACGAAGCAGGTCGTGTGTGAGACACAGGCTCGACCAACTGGGCTGTGTGGGCCACACGGGCGTGTGGTAGCCTGTGTGGTAGGCCGTGTGTAAGACTGTAAGTCACAACACGACCGTGTGATGGCCAAGCAGGGCCATGTGGGCCACACGGGCATGTGGGATTCTGGACCAGGCCGTGTAATCCACACGGCCAAGGCCAATTTGGGCCGTGTGGGCCACACGAGCGTGTGGGCCCACACGAGCAGACAACATGGGCGTGTGAGCCCTTTTCACTGATTTATTTCTAAGGTTACACGGGTCACCCGAGACGGCTGTGAACCTACTGTAGTTTCGGTAAGTTGACCTATACCCCTAATTGACTGAAATGACTGAAAGACTGCTATATGCCTATATGAGATAGATATGTATGTCTGTATGTTGAGCATGCTATTCACACTATACTGATTATACATGATCCCATGACATGTCTGTATGATGCATTGGATTGGGTTGGGGATTGATATTGATTGGAGGAAGTGTACTGAAAGGCTTCAAGCCTAACTTATTGGTAGCTCAGCTGCAACTACTGTCTAGTGCCGCATTTGGTACTATTTGGAGTGTAGGGATGGGTGGGTTGATTATATCCCCAAATGGAGTGTAGGGTTGGACGGAGATGAAGTGTAGAGGCTTGTTGGGTAGGACTTTATAACTGCATGACTGTCACTATTACTGTACTGTGATGGGCTAAGGCCCCAATGTTCACTGTTACTGAAATGGGCTAAGGCTAAACTGATAATGATACTAGTATTGGAAAGGGCTTAGGTCCAAACTGAGATTATCTGTTATTGACTGGTTGTTTGCATGGGGATTACACACTGAGTTTATGTAAACTCACCCCCTTCTATTTAATCTGTACATGTAATCCCCAGACATAGGCGGATTGTGGCGGCAGAGGACTCAGCGGTGGCCACACGACTCCTTTTGCTTTTTGATACTTATCTATGGTTTTTAGTTTTATTTTTGGGTAATTTTTCTGTAATAATGGCCTCTACGGATTTTTACCTAAAATTTAGATTTCGTATTATTGTCTGTTTATATCTGCTAGAAGTAGGTAAAACACGGGTTTTCAAAAGAAATTCATGTGTTTTAGCAAAATACCTACAAGGGCACAAACTGTTTTAAAAAGCTTCCGCAACATATAATGTTCTGGAAACTAACGACTGAATAAAATCATAATTTTAGAATAAAAAAAAGATAATGACGAATTCAAAATGAAAAATGTTTAAAGCAGAGTAACGATTTTCCAACACAAGCTACGATTTTCAGACACACTACCATGTGACATCTCCAGATTCAGCCATAACGTCCAAGCCGGGTTTGGAGTGTTACATTTAGTGGTATTAGAGCCAGGTTGCCAAACTCGGCTGTGGATTAGGTTTTAAAAACTTGAAATTCTAAAGAACTACTTTCAAATAATTTGAAGTGTTTTGAAATGTTTACAGAATGTGTGGCACATCGAGTCTCCGACGCCGATCCTGTAGGTTCTCTCTATAAATCTGCATTATGATTGTGATTGAAACTGTTATTGGTTCTAAATTGAAACTGGTATAGGTAGTATATCCTACGACTACTATAGATGTACTGTACTGAAAACACTTAAGATAGTGTATCATCGAGATCAGAGCAAAATTGTTAGGCACTACGATTTACTAAAAACGGATAATCGAATTACTATCTTGTCTTGCATAAAACTTTGATTAATAAGTAATCAAATCAGAAATCGATCTCGCATAAAACTATTAATACAGACAATACGAGATTAGACAATGAGCACTAGAGGTACTCGCAGACGGGGTACAAGAGGCCGGGGTAGAGGCCGTAGAGGCGTTCAAGCTGGGTCCTCGTCATCTGGCCATATAACTAATATAGAAACCAGTGAGGCACCGGCTTCACCTGTGACTGAGACTGTGTCTCATGATCGAACAGTGGGGATGACGCACTTTCCCAAGCCATGTTAAGAATTACGGAGAGGGTCATTTGGGACCAACATCGCATCTTTGGGGTCAAGGGTCGGTTACGGAACGAATCCTGTCCAATGGCACTGAGATTTTTAGGGGTATTGTTGGAGTTTCCCCTAATGTGGCTGAGTAATTGGATAGAGGCCACGAGAGAATTATGGACGACTGGATCGCACTTCGAGCAAAAATTAAAGGGTCTTTGTATTCATTGCCACGAGATGAAGCATATCAGTGGTGGCTCATTGTAAAGGAGGGCACTCAGCCCGAACGACTGACCTGGGAATTTTTCAAATCTGCCTTCCAGGGAAAATACGTCAGTGCCAGTTATGTGGATGCCCGGAGGAGGGAGTTTTTAAATCTGACTTAGGGGGGCAGATCAGTGGCCAAATATGAGGCCGAATTCTTAAGGCTGGGCCGCTATGCGAGAGGTATAGTGGTGACTGAGTACGAGCGATGTGTTCGCTTCGAGGACAGCCTGAGAGATAGCTTAAGAGTTCTGATAGCTCCGCAGAGGGAGCGAGAATTTGCTGCACTAGTGGATAAGGCGAAGATCGCTGAAGAAGTTAAGCGCACTGAGCGCTAGAACCGTGAGAAAGAGAGAGGTAGGAATAGGAGGGATTCGGTGCCCTCGAGTTTCATTCAGAGGCCTAAGAAAAAGGCCAGAGTGGATGGGCCGGTCAGAGTTGGGGCCCCTATGGTTGCTACTGGTCAATAGCCTTGTACCGATTGTGGGAGACGCCATCAAGGTGAGTGCTGAAAAAGAACTGGGGCATGTTTGAGGTGCGGTTCATTGGAGCACCGTATCAGTGAGTGTCCACGGAGGCCTGATCAGATACAAGCTCCTGGTCTGGGTACTGCGCACGCCGCTAAGGGATATTCAGCAGCCACTGAGAGGCCGTGGTCAGGCTCGAGGTGGTAATGGGTTGGGCCATGGGCAGAGAGCACCGGGCAGAGGTGCTAATTAGACTAAGGCTAGACAGCCGACTCTGGTATATGCTGCACGTCGCCGTGAGGAGGAGATGCTCCGGATGTCATCACGGGTACATTCTTAATTTTAATGTACCTTATACTGTATTGATAGATATAGGATCCACTCATTCCTATGTTGCCTGCTCTGTTACTGAAAACTTGGGAATTCTGGTTGATAGTACTCCGAGTGAAATTAAGGTATTAAGTCCATTGGGGCAGTCCGTCCGGGTTAATAAGTTATTTAGAAACGTCCCTTTAGAGGTACAAGGAGTTATTTTTCTGGCCGATCTAATAGAACTCCTTTTTGGAGAATTCAATCTGATACTGAGCATGGATTGACTAGTTAAACACCGAGTGAACTTGGATTGTGCCACTAAATGGGTGGTATTAAGAACGGAGGAGGACAACGAAGTAGTTGTAATTGGGGAACGTCAGAACTACTTGTCGAATGTGATTTCTGCATTAAAGGCCGAAAAGTTGGTTCGTAAGGGATGTGAGGTGTGCCTGGCCTACATCAGGGCTTCAAATCCTGGAGATTCTTCTATTAGAGAAATCAGAACGGTTAAAGACTTTTTGGATGTCTTCCCTGAAGAGCTACTTGTGTTACCTCCAAACCGTGAAGTTGAGTTTGGGATTGAGCTCCTTCCTGGTATAGCTCCGGTGTCCATCGCCCCTTATAGAATGGCACCGAAGGAGCTCGTAGAGCTTAAAGCTCAAATCCAAGAGTTATTGGATCGTGGGTTCATCCGCCCTAGTGTGTCTCCGTGGGGAGCACCAGTTCTGTTCGTAAAAAAGAAGGATGGATCCATGTGTATGTGCATTGATTATCGGCAACTGAACAAGTTGACCATCAAGAATAAGTACCCCCTGCCGAGGATAGACGACCTGTTCAATCAGTTCCGAGGAGCTTCAATTTTTCTAAAATTGACCTCCGATCTAGGTACCATCAGTTGATAGTTAAGGAGGCTGATGTACACAAGACTACGTTTAGGACTCGCTATGGTCATTACGAGTTCTTAGTAATGCCGTTTGGATTGACGAATGCACCAGCAACCTTTATGAATCTGATGAACCGAGTGTTCCAGCCCTATCTGGATCGATTCGTGGTAGTCTTTATTGACGACATTCTGGTGTATTCGAAGACTGATGATGAACATGATGAACATCTCTGGGTGGTTTTACAGGTTTTGAGGGAGAAGCAACTGTATGCCAAGCTTAGTAAGTGTGAGTTTTGGTTAAAAGAAGTAGCATTTATGGGCCATGTGGTATCTGCTGAGGGGATTAGGGTCGATCCTTGAAAGATTGAGGCTGTCTTGGATTGGGAGCAGCCTAAAATTGTATCGGAGATTCGCAGTTTTCTAGGTCTGGCTGGGTACTATCGATGATTTGTAGAGGGCTTTTCTGTAATTGCAGCACCATTGACTAAGCTGCTACTTAAGGGGGTGCCGTTTAACTGGACTGATTCATAGCAAAAGGGCTTTGAGAAGCTCAAGACCGTACTGACTGAAGCCCCTGTTCTAATACAGCTAGTGCCTGGAAAAGAGTTTACTATGTACAGTGATGCATCACATGTCAGTTTAGGATGTGTGTTGATGCACGAGGGTAAGGTTGTTGCGTACGCGTCTCGACAGCTTAAGACTCATGAGGCAAATCATCCGACACATGACTTGGAGTTGGCCGCAGTGGTATTCACACTGAAAATTTGGAGACATTACTTGTATGAAGAGAAGTGTATCATTTACACTGATCACAAGAGTCTCAAATATCTCCTCACTCAGAAAGAGTTAAACCTTAAACAAAGTAGATGGATTGAGCTGCTAAAGGATTACGACTATACAATTGAATACCATCCTGGTAAGGCCAATGTGGTGGCCGACGCACTGAGCCAAAGGGCTATGACTGATTTGAGAGCAATGTTTGCTCGTCTCAGTTTATTTGATGATGGTAGTTTGTTGGCTGAACTCCAAGTTAAACCGATATGGATCGAGCAGATTAAGGGTAAATAGTTGGAGGATGAGTCACTGGGTCTTTGATTCTCGCAGATTGAGAGTGGTAACACATCGGATTTGGACTGAATAGTGAAGGGGTGCTCTGTTTTCGTGGAAGAATCTATGTTCCAAAGGATACTGATTTGAGGCAGTTCATGCTACGAGAGGTGCATAGTAGCCCTTATACTATGCATCCTGGCGAAAATAAGATGTACCAGGACCTTCGTGAGTTGTACTGGTGGCTAGGTCTTAAGCGAGAGGTTACTGATTTTGTGAGTAAATGTTTGACATGCCAGCAGGTTAAAGCGGAGCATCAGCTACCCTCGGGTTTACTGCAGCCAGTTAAGATCCCACTCTAGAAGTGGGAGAGAGTGACTATGGACTTCGTTAGTGGGTTGCCCTTAACGCCCACTAAGATGGATTTTGTATGGGTCACCGTGGATCGATTGACCAAATTCACCCATTTCGTACCGGTTCGTACTGATTACTCTCTTTAGAAGCTGGCTAAACTGTATGTGTCTGAGATAGTGAGACTGCATGGGGTACCAGTTTCGATAATATCTGATAGGGGTCCCCGCTTCACGTCTCAGTTCTAAAAAAAGCTACATGAAGCTCTGGGTACAAGGTTGGACTTCAGTACTGCGTTCCATCCTCAGACCGATGGTCAATCTGAGAGGGTGATTCATATACTGGAGGACATATTGAGGAGCTGTGTGATTGACTTCCGAGGCAATTGGGAGGAGTATTTGTCATTGGCGGAGTTCGCTTACAACAAAAGTTACCAGTCTAGCATACAGATGGCACCTTACGAGACACTATATAGTCGTAAGTGTCGTACTCCCTTGTGTTGGACTGAGTTGGGTGAGCAACGTGTTCTGGGCCCTGAACTGGTTTCTGATACTGAGGATAAGGTCAGGTTGATTCGGGATCGACTTAAGGAGGCATCTGATAGACAAAAGTCGTATACAGATCTAAAGCGTCAAGAGATAGAGTATTCTGTGGGGGACTTCTTGTTCTCAAGGTCTCACCATGGAAAAAGATACTGAGATTTGGTCGTAAGGGAAAGTTGAGCCCCAGATTCATTGGACCTTATCGTATACTGAGGCGTGTGGGACTAGTTGCCTACCAGTTGGAGCTACCTCCCGAGTTGGAGCAGAATCATGATGTATTCCACGTCTCAATGTTGAGGCGCTACCGCTCTGATCCCACGCATATTGTTCCGGTTGAGGAGATCGAGATTAGGTTAGATCTGACTTTCGAGGAGGAGCCGATTCAGATATTAGATCGCGACGTAAAGATTCTGAAGAGAAAATCCATCCCGCTGGTTAAGGTTCTTTGGCGTAATTGATCGGTGTGTCACAGTCTTAAAATTTATAATGAGAATGATCGAGCCTAAAAACTAACTATGACAATGATTGAGGCAAGTGTACCTATCGAACAGTAGTATAGCTTAGTGGCAAGACCGGATTGTCGAACCCAAAGGAACCGAAAGTACTAATACTAACCGAAAGTACTAATACTAACTTTCTTTTTATTATTTAGCCTTAAAATTGAAGTGAATCAGCTTAATCTAGAATATTAACTAACTACTAAGCTAAAGACGATGAGACAAAAAGAATGCAATTAGGGAAATACTTGTGGGAAAAACCAATTGATTAAAACAATACCCAAGGAAGAATCCACCTAGACTTCACTTGTTATCTAACTCTGAACCAGACGATTTATTCATTTGACTTGATCCGTAAGATTCCCTAATGTATATTAACCCCTCTCTCGAGGCGACTAACGTCTAACCCTAGGTTGATTAATTGAAATCTCTTTCTAATTAAAACCCCTAGAATCGCATTAACTTGATCTATGGGCTCTCATATTAGGTTTCACCCTAATCCGGCAAAATCTCATCACCCTATCTCTAGGCGTGAGATCAACTCTGCTTAATTATGCTAGATCTACTCTTAGGCAGGGACTTTTGTTCCTCCACCTAAGCACATCAAACTTGAATTAATATCCCGAAAATATCAACACAAGAATTAAGAACACATAATTAAGAACAAATCAAATATTTATCATATAGTTCAGCAAACGATAACAAGATTCATCTTAGGTTTCATCCCCTTCAGGTATTTGAGGGTTTAGTTCATAATGATAATAGAATACATCTCAAAAGAAAAGATAAAACAAAACTTAAGAAAAACTCTAAAACCCTCTGAAGGAATTGAAGAGAGATCCTCCGTCTTGAGTATAACTCCGGCTTCTTGAGATGAATTAACTGGCTTTCTTCAAGTAATTTCCACAATTCTGATCTTTCTGGCTCGGCTCCTTGGCCTAGCTGGACGCCCCTTGAAAGTTGGCCTCTAGGGTGTTTATATAGGCTTTTGGAATGTGTTTCTTTACCCCATAAGTATCCAAATCCGAGTGAAATTCCTCTTCTCCACGGCAAGGACACGCCCTTGGCACACGCCCGTGTGAATCGTGGCTAGGCCGTGTTCAGGTCTGATTAGGGAGGCACGGCCGTGTTGCTCGGGCCCAGGCCGTGTTGATTTCGTGATTTGGCCTATTTGGTCCGTTTTAAGCCCGTTTCTCGTTCTTTTAATCTTCCGGTGCTTTTCTGAGTATAAAACATGAAAACAAAGGATTAAGAGCACCAAATTACACAATTCAAGGCTTAAATCACCCAAAAGCATGCTAAATGTGGGTTTAAAATATGTTACTATTTCGGTTTATCAAATACCCCCACACTTAAGCTTTTGCTTGTCCTCAAGCAAAATTCTCAACTCATGATTAAAGCGAACTTCCTTGATTCATAATATTCATCAATAATGTTTCATCATAATTCAAAGATAATTCATACATGGGTAATTCAACTCTACGAGTCCTAAAGATTCAAACAATCCAAGTGATACATTTTGTAGCATGAAAACATAGGTGTTTCCCCTTATCTAAATAATTACCTCGATTTACAATTGACAAGGATTGACATCCTCACTAAAGATTCACTCAAATCACTTAAGGTTTTAAGGTTCAAAATTAAGCACTCATAAGTCGAACATGAAAAGTTAATCCCATAGGCTTGCATGAGAATCAAATCTTCACCACTATAATATGAGATAATACACAAATCAAAAGGTCTTTAATAGGGTTGTAACGAGGCTTGGGTTAAGGTGTGGATATAGGCTGAATTAGAAGGTTAGAATCAAGATTGACTCGACAAATTACCTAAACCTAACCAGAAACAATGAACTGATAATAAACAATTACATCAATTGAGAACTTGTAATAATAATACTATTACTAATACGAGCTTCTTTTTCAACCATTGGGGTTTAAACGTATAAGCTCACTTAATCACAGAACTAATAATGAATATACTTCGATATATATATATATTTAGGAACAAATTAGATATATATAATAATTGATGAATTTACTATCGAAATCAATAGGCAATCGATCAAATCAAATCTCGATATAAGGGTAGTCAAAAGGAATGGTGATAACAAAAACAAAGGGTTTTGGGATAATATTAGTGGGTAAGTCAATAAAAAGGGTTGTTAGGATCAACGGGGTTCACTAGGGGTTAATAAAATGGGTAGGCTTTTTAATGGAGTTAGTGGGTTAAAACCTAGGTGCCTTTATCATATTAGTATATCAAATCAAAGGTGTGGTCTCGACATTTATAATCGATGCAAGTTCTAGAATAACAAATCAATGTTGACACACTCATAATCAATAAAGTGAGCAAGAAAAAGAATATATGCTCTGTAAGGCTCAACATCTCACAAAAATTATGGCTTTTTGATGTCAACCTAGCAAATTTCAAACTTCAAAGTAATATTCAGATTCAGGTAGACAACCTAAAAAAAATTAAATTTTGAAAAATAGGCTTATCTTGCTTGATTCTCTAGTATCTTAAAGTTTAAATTATCAATGCACAATTATCAATGACTTAATCTAAAATATATCAATAAAAATCATAAATCGCAGGAAATTTCATTCTAATCATAATATGAGAAACTTACTTAAGAAACAAGACACAATTCAGGATTTGAGAATAATGCAAAAAGTTTGGTCACCTAATTTCAGGAATTTGAGAAAAAGTTAGGCACCTTTTTAATTTCACCCCCCACACTTAAGATGTACATTGCCCTCAATGTACAAAGATATATATATATATATTAACAATTAAGTAGAAAATCAAAAGATATGGAGAGAAGTGAAACTCCCTGAATTTTTTTTTTGGGTGGATTCCTTGAGTTGGAGGTGTGGAAACTTGATTTGGAGGTGAAAGATAAGTTGGAGGAGGCGTCTCCGGCGGTGGTATGGTAGCCGCCTACAATTTCTACGCTAGATGAAGAAATTGGGAAGATCGTGAAGAATTAGCTAGGAGATAATAAGAATAATTTGACGTATACTAATTATATGTTTAAAGAAAAGCAAGCTAAAGTGAAGGAAAATAAAAAATGAAATAAAATTAAAAGAAAAGATTAATTGACCAAAGGGTCCTTATTGTTGGATGGTTCGCGAGGGGGGTGTGATTTCTAAGGCCGCGGTGGTGTTGGCAGTGGTCGTGGTGGGGTGATTCCCTAGCAGCCTTTAGAACCTAAAACCAAGAAACTAAGATAAAATAAACTAAATTAAACATAAGAGAAATAAAGAAAAGGAAAATAAAGGAGAAGAGAAAGGAAAAAGAAAAATAGAATGGTCTCAAAGACCCTTGGCTTGTCGAATAATTGAAGCGGCCGGCATGAACTTATATAGATCAATCTCCCACAGGGAGACTGTGCTTGGATCCTTCCGTTTCTTCGACATGGATGTGGTGTAGCTCAAGGGCTTTGTAGATGGAGGAATAGATGAAAGAATGGAGGGGTTGGGAGGGGAGGGTGAATGTGAGTAGGGAAAAAGGGATGGGGAGTGAGTGAGAAAAGGGGGCAAGGGGTGTTTTAAATAGAATTTTCAAAACTAGTACATCCCCACGCCCGTGTACCACAGGCGTGTTGGGTCACATGGCCGTATCGCACGACCGTGTTGTGTTTCGTTCGTTTCTTCCACGCCCGTTTCATGGTCACCAGGTAGGATCAAACAGTGTCGACCACGGTCGCATCGCACGGCCGTGGCTAGTTAGTTGGAGCCCGTGTGTCTTCCCTCAATGTTGGCCACGGCCATACCACACGGCCGTGGCAATTTATAGTCGTCCGTGATCTGGGAATCTTTCGTCATTGGCTCGTACTACCTCTGCTATGTGAGTACGGATGTCCGTAGTGTCCACACGGCCACGGCCACGGCCGTGTGCAAGGCCGTGTGGTCTAAAAATCTGCACTTTGGTTAGTTTAAAATTAAATACTGAAAAGGAAAAATAAAAGTAAAAATAAAAAATGTAAAAATTAATGGAGTTAGTGCTCGGGTTGCCTCCCGAGAAGCGCTCGTTTAAAGTCTTAAGCTAGACTTTCCTCTCATTCGCATAATCGTGGTGGTTTGAAAAGTTGAACATCTTTCCTCATGCTATCTCATCCTATTATCCGTGTATAATTCAAGTCGAGTAGCGTTTATTTTGAAAGTGCCAAATATAGGATTACTTATCTCGACTGTTCCGTATGGGAAAACCTTGATTACCTTGAAAGGGATTTCTTTGTTTGTATTAGGGTCAAGAGGAGATATTCGAAGGTTTTTTTTTATCTAACAATACCTGGTCTCCTATTTTAAAGTGATTTGTCGTTCCTACGAGCTCGTCTAGTGGTTCCCTCGGTTTCTCTTCGTGTATCCCTAGTGTTTCCTTGAAATGTGTCTTCGACTCGTCTAGTTCATCAACTTGATCCCTTCGATCCTCATAAGTTGTTTCTTTGTTTGCATTGGGTCTAGGATCGGGTTTAGTTGTGTTGTTTTGTGGTGCTTCCTGCAAAGAAGGGTTAACCGAATGGTTATCAATAGAATTTACTTTCTCACCTTGTTTGCTCGATGTTCTAGCTGAATCGAGAGCCTGAAGGGTGACTATTTCGTCACCTACACAGAGTATGAGTTCACACCGCGCGACATCAATGTTAGTCCGGCGATTGCTAAAAAGGGCCTTCCTAGAATTAATGGGATACTATTGTCCTCATCCATGTCTAAAACAACAAAGTCTACTGGGAATACGAATTTATCAATCTTTACTAGCACATCTTCGATTATACCCCTAGGAATTCTAACAGTTTTATCAGCTAATTGAATGCTCATCCTAGTTTGTTTGGGTTTCCCTAGACCAAGTTGTTTAAACATTCTATGAGGCATGACATTTATGCTTGCCCCTAAATCAGCTAACGCATTATCAATATATAAACTACCAATTAAGCATGGAATTGTAAAACTCCCTGGATCTTTTAATTTTTGTGGTAATTTATTTTGGAGAATTGCTGAGCACTTTGCGTTGAGTTCCATATGCGATTCCTCGTCTAGCTTTCGCTTGTTTTTCAAAAGCTTTTTTAAGAATTTCCTCGAGTCTGGCATCTGCAAAAGAGCTTCAAGTAATGGTAAGTTAATATGTAATTTCTTTAAAAGTTTAAGAAACTTACCGAACTATTCCTCCGTGTCGTCTTTCTTCATCGCCCTGGTATGGTATACGAGGTTGGTACTCTTTAATTACCGGTTTTGGCTTTTACTTCCTTCCTCAACCTTACCTTCTTCTACCACATTCTCTTGCCTTAAATGAGGCTCATCTAACCCTACATTATCACGAGTTGATATGGCTTGAATCTGCTCCCTTGGGTTAGTTTCAGTGTTGCTTGGCAATCTACCTTGTGGTCGTTCCAGTCAAGATCTTGGTGATTTGCCCAATTTGATATTTGAGCTCTTGTGTCGATGCTTCTTGTTTTTCAAGTTTTGTTTCTATACTTTGTAAACGTGTTTCATGTTTTTGCTATATATTTTGTTAGCATCTCCTCAAGGTTCGGCTTCTTTTTCCGTGGGTACCGCCTTTGTTGGAAATTTGGAGGGTGTTGTTGTCTTTGATTTCCTTGACCACCCCATGAAAAATTGGGGTGGTTCTTCCAACCTCGGATTGTAAGTATTGCTATAAGGGTTATTTTGATATCTCAAATTATTACTTACATAGTTCATTTGTTCGCCTTCTATGCCATGTCCGTAGGGTGGGTACTCGAGATTCGCCACAACTCCACTTGTTTCGCAGATCGCATAACGGGTTGTACCGCAAGGAATTACACAAACCATCAAATTTTTAGTTAACACATCTACCCGATTCGATAGCATGGTTATCTTTGCGTCGAGGTTGAAAACATCGCGCCTTTTCGTGGGCTTTGTCCTCGTGACTTGCCACCGATAGTTATTTAGGACATCTCCTCTATAAATTCGTAAGTCGCCTTAGGTGTTTTATTATTCAGAGTTCCACCGGCTGCTGAATTGATCAACTGCCTAGTTGAGGGGTTCACACCGTTGTAAAAAGTTTGGACCTCTAGCCACAAGGGTAATCCATGGTGTGGGCACCTTCTCAATAGATCTTTGTATCTCTCCCATGCATCGTAAAGTGTTTCTAAATCCATCTGCACAAAATAAGAGATATCATTCCTTAATTTGGCCGTTTTGGCCGGTAGAAAATATTTTAATAAAATTTTTTCGGTCATTTGTTCCCATGTAGTAATTGATCCTCGGGAAGAGAATGCAACCAACTGCTTAGCTTTATTCCTCAAAGAAAAGGGAAATAATCAAGTCGGATGGCATCATCGAAACGCCATTAATTTTAAATGTGTCACAGAATTCCAGAAAATTTGCTAAGTGTCTGTTAGGATCCTCCTCCTGCAAACCATCAAACTGAACGAACTGTTGTATCATCTGTATAGTGTTAGGTTTCAATTCGAAATTATTTGCAGCAATAGTAGGTCTTACAATACTAGATTCAGTACCAACTAAACTAGGCTTAGCATAATCATACATAGTTCGAGGAGCCCGATTTTCTGGCGATCTCTGGAGGTAGTGATTATTTTCACCATCTCTTGGTGGTATTGATGATGTTTTCTTGCTCTTCTTCTGTGTATTGTAGACTTCGCCTAATTTCTCTCCGGTTTCTACGAGCGGTTGCTTCGATCTCACTATCATAAATTAAAGGTCCTGTCGGGTTCCTTCTAGTCATAAACTAGAGGTACCTACAAGGAGCAAAGACTAAAATTTAGAAAGATAAAAATAGAAAACAAAATAAGAGTAAAATTGCAGAAAATAAAAATGGCTAAAGTAATAAAAATTGAGTGTTCTTAATATTTCAGTTCCCCGGCAACGGCACCAAAAACTTGATCGGTGTGTCACAGTCTTAAAATTTATAATGAGAATGATCGAGCCTAAAAACTAACTATGACAACGATTGAGGCAAGTGTACCTATCGAACAGTAGTATAGCTTAGTGGCAAGACCAGATTATCGAACCCAAAGGAATCGAAAGTACTAATACTAACTTTCTTTTTATTATTTAGCCTTAAAATTGAAGTGATTCGGTTTAATCTAGAAAATTAACTAACTACTAAGCTAAAGACGATGAAACTAAAAGAATGAAATTAGGGAAATACTTGTGGGAAAAACCAATTGATTAAAACAATACCCAAGGAAGAATCCACCTAGACTTCACTTGTTATCTAACTCGAACTGCACGATTTATTCATTTGACTTGATCCGTAAGATTCCCTAATGTATATTAACCCCCTCTCTCGAGGCGACTAACGTCTAACCCTAGGTTGATTAATTGAAATCTCTTTCTAATTAAAACCCTAGAATCGCATTAACTCGATCTATGGACTCCCATATTAGGTTTCACCCTAATCCGACAAAATCTCGTCACCCTATCTTTAGGCGTGCGATCAACTCCGCTTAATTATGCTAGATCTACTCTTAGGCGGGGACTTTTGCTCCTCCACCTAAGCACAACAAACTTGAATTAATATCCCGAAATATCAACACAAGAATTAAGAACACATAATTAAGAACAAATCAAATATTTATCATATAGTTCAAAGAAACGATAACAAGATTCATCTTAGGTTTCATCCCCTCGTGTATTTGAGGGTTTAGTTCATAATGATAATAGAATACATCTCAAAAGAAAAGATAAAACAAAACATAAGAAAACTCTAAAACCTCCCGAAGGAATTGAAGAGAGATCCTCCGTCTTGAGTATAACTCCCGGCTTCTTGAGATGAATGAACTGGCTTTCTTCAAGTAATTTCCACAATTCTCGATCTTTACGGCTCGACTCCTTTGCCTAGCTAGACACCCCTTGAAAGTTTACCTCTAGGGTGTTTATATAGGCTTTGGAATGTGTTTCTTTACCCTAAGTATCCAAATGAGTGAAATTCCTCTTCTCCATGGCAGGACACGCCCTTGGCACACACCGTGTGAATCGTGGCGTGCCGTGTTCAGTGTCCGATTAGGGAGGCATGGTCGTGTTGCTTTCAGCCTGTGCCGTGTCGATTTCGTGATTTGGCCTATTTGGTCCTGCTTTTTAAGCCCGTTTCTCATTCATTTAATCTTAGGTGCTTTCGAGTATAAAACATGAAAACAAAGGATTAAGAGCACCAAATTACACAATTCAAGGCTTAAATCACCCAAAAGCATGCTAAATGTGGGTTTAAAATATGTTACAATTTCGGTTTATCAGTAATCATAGCTCGGAGGAGGCCACGTGGGAACCTGAGGATGCGATGTGTCAGTAGTATCCTCATCTATTCTGATCAGGTAAATTTCGAGGACGAAATTTTCATCTAGGGGGTAGAGTTGTAACGCCCCAAAATTATCTAGTGATGTTTCTGTTATTATTTGAAACAAATATATGTCTGCTTCAGTGGTTAAGTGTTCTAAGAGTGTCTAAGAAGTCTTGGGTTGAAGCCTTGATTTGATGAAAAAAAATTGTTTTAAATGTATAAACCCCTATTTCTGATCAGTAAGCTTATGATTAAATGTTGGTAAAATATGTCAGATTGGGCCTGCTGGTCTGGTGGTTAAGTGGAGTGTAAATAAGTTGGAGGTTTGGAGTCTGAGTCTTTGCGCAAATAAATGACTTATTTTTCTGCTTGTGCCGTGTAGGTGTTTTGGTTTAGCCGAAACACTGAAGTGTTTGAGTGGATTCCGAATTCGGTTGTGGAGAGATTTTAGGAGCAGTTTAAGGGGTGATGGAGGGGAGTATCCAAATCTGCTTTTATTTTCTTTTCTTTTTGAAAATTTTCGGATTTCTCTCCCCTTCCAAGAAAGTTCTGATGTTCATCTTTTTCCCTGCTCTACCATATTACTGCTGTCTTTCCCTCATCATTTTCTCTCCCTTTTCTCACCTTCTTTTCGTTAACCAAGCCTTAATATCATCGTCTCTGCGACTTGCGTGCGTGGTTGGTAAGTCTGGAATCGTTCGATTCTTGTTGTGTTAGCGATTACTCGATTAATGGGGGATCGTTTTTGTCTTAGGTGAAGTCTAAGGGTCTGAGGTCAGCCAATCGGTGTTCTCATATTGCAGAATCGTGTTTTTACTCGAAGGTAAGGGTGCCATTAGTCTTTTTGGGAATGTCCCTTTCGATTGGTAACAATTGTGTATCATTTAAATCGATTAGTTGGCTGACTATATGGTTAATTTTAGGTGCTGGTTATCTCGAGAGTAGTTCCACATCGAAATCGTACCAGGTGGGTACCCAAAACACTGAAAATGCATCTCGACGAAAAGCCAAAAAAGCTCTCTGTCGATGCCACACGGGCGTGTGGTAGCCCGTGTGGTAGGCCGTGTGCAAGACTTTAAGTCACAACACGGCCGTGTGATGGTCGAGTAGGGCTGTGTGGGCCACACGGGCATGTGGACCCACACGGGCTTGTGGGATTCTAGGCTAGGCCGTGTAATCTACACGGCCAAGGCCAATTTGGGCCGTGTGGGTTACACGAGCATGTGGGCCCACACGGGCAGGCAACATGGGCGTGTGAGCCCTTTTAACTGATTTATTGCTAAGGTTGCACGGGTCACCCGAGACGACTGTGAATCTACTGTAGGGTCGGTAAGTTGACCTAGACCCCTAATTGACTGAAATGACTGAAAGACTGCTATATGCCTATATGAGATAGATATGTATGTCTGTATGTTGAGCATGCTATTCACACTATACTGATTATACATGATCCCATGACATGTTTGTATGATGCATTGCATTGGGTTGGGGATTGATATTGATTGGAGGAAGTGTACTGAAAGGCTTCAAGCCTAACTTACTAGCAACTCAGCTACAACTACTGTCTAGTGCCGCATTCGGTACTATTTGGAGTGTAGGGATGGGTGGGTTGATTATATCCCCATATAGAGTGTAGGGTTGGACGGAGATAGAGTGTCGAGGCTGGTTGGGTAGGGCTTGATAACTGCATGATCGTCACTATTACTGTACTGTGATGGGTTAAGGCCCCAATGTTCACTGTTACTGAAATGGGCTAAGGCCAAACTGATAATGATACTGGTATTGGAAAGGGCTTAGGCCCAAACTGAGATTATCTGTTATTGACTGGTTGTTTGCATGGGGATTACACACTGAGTTTACGTAAACTCACCCCTTCTGTTGAATCTGTACAGGTAATCCCCAGACATAGGCGGATCAGGGCGGCGGAGGACTCAGCGGTGGCCACACGACTCCTTTTGCTTTTTGATACTTATCCACGGTTTTTAGTTTTATTTTGGGGTAATTTTTCTGTAATAATGGCCTCTACAGATTTTTACCTAAAATTTGGATTTCGTACTGTTTTCTGTTTATATCTGCTAGAAGTAGGTAAAACACGGGTTTTTAAAAGAAATGCATGTATTTTAGCAAAATACCCACAAGGGCACAAACTATTTTAAAAAGCTTCCGCAACGTATAATGTTTTGGAAAGTAACGACTGAATAAAATCATGATTTTAGAATAAAAAAAAGATAATGACAAATTCTAAATGAAAAATGTTAAAGAAAAGTAACGGTTTTCTAACACAAGCTACGGTTTTTGGACACACTACCATGTGACATCGCCAGATTCGGCAATAACGTCTAGGCCGGGTTTGGGGTGTTACACATTGTTTATGATTTACGAACTTACTAAGCATTATATGCTTACATTGTGTTATTTCTCCCTTTTTTTAGATAATCGGAAGCTCGTTCGGTTTGGAAGCTCGTCGGAGATCCATCACACTATCCATCTGCTATATCAGTAGATTTTGATGATTTTGAGTCAATGTTATAATGGCATGTATAGATGTCTTTGTTTGATGAAATTAGCAATTATGTGTGGCTTGAAAATTTTCTATTTTGGATGATGAAATAGTTTATATGATATCATGTATATATGGTATTTTAAATGGTTGTTATTTTGGCATCTAAGTACTAAACTGATGGTAGTGAAATGGTAATTATAGTGGTATGCTATAAAATGTTGATTGGTATGGAATGAGGTAGTACATTGAGTTGTTAATGGCTAGTTTTGGTAGCCTTGAATGTGTTCGGCATTTGATAAATTTCTTAAGATACATGGTAGATATGGAAATGGTCATAATGGTATTTGTTGTGCATGGAAATGGTATGTGAACATTATGGTAAATGTAGTATTTAAGTTGTGCAATTGGTTGATTGAATTATGGATGAATTTAGTAAGTGTTCGATCAATTTTGATTGTTGAGATTAAGGTGACATTTTGGCATATTGGTTGAATGGTTAGTTATTATGGTGTTTAAGCTTGTATATGCATATGTTAAGTGTGTTTTGAATGCATGAATATAGGTTCATTTGGGTTGTGTAAGTGGCTAGACTTTGGGTGAGAAAAGTGGCTTGAAATGGCCTAATTTTCGGCCCACACGGCCGCAGTGTCCCCTGTAGCTTACAGAGGGCTGCAAGTCAGGCTGTTACATGGCCTAGCACACGACCTGGCACACGAGCATGTGGCTTGCCGTGTGACCCAAGTCAAAGAGTTACACGGGCTGGGACACTGTCGTGTGTCCCTACTTCGAATGCCCACATGGCCAAGCCACACGCCCGTGTGCCTCAGCCGTGTGAGTCATATGCCCTGGTCACACGGGCGTGTGACCCTTGCAGTTTCAAAATTTTTATCCTTTTTCAAAAAATTCTATATGTTTCCGATTTAGTTCCGACTCGCTTCTAATGTGTTTTTAAGGCCTCAAGGCCTCGAAAAAAGGGACTATATGCATGAGTTTGAATAACATTACTATGTTTTATGTTGTGTTTTGAATAAGGAGAATAAATGTTTGTTGCATTATGTTATCTTCTGGTAATGCTTCGTAGCCCTAATATGGTGATGGATACGGGATAGGGGTGTTACACTACAAGTTCCAACACTATATTGGATTTCATGGAATCCATTTTGGCATCCATGGCCTGTTTCCGGAGCTTGGAATCAACATTTTGCATAGCCTCCTCATAAGTGAGTGGATCATCATCCTCATGATTGGCTTTCGTTTTATAAATACAACCATCATAGATGAAGAAGTATGATTTCTTAGAAACTCTCCCACTACAATGGATTCCCCTATGTTGTTGATTGTTTGCAGGTTTTTATACAACTTCCTTGAGAATTGAACTTGGTAATTGTTCTACCACTCTTGAAAGTTCCTTGAGTGCCACTTTACTTCGAGGCTTAAAGTTATCCATGTAGCTTTCCTCGAGGAAAGTTGCATGAGTAGAAACTTTAATCGTATTATCTTTCGGATTGTAGAATAATCCTCTGTTTGTTCCTTTTGGATATCCTACAAACATGCACAATTCTATCCGTGCATCCAACTTCTTTGCATCCTTATCTAAAACGTGTGCTGGACAACCCCATATTCTAAAGTGATTTAGAGCGGGTTTCTTTCCATGCCACAGTTCGTAAGGTGTTTTACAAGAATACTTGGTTGACACATCATTCAAAATATAGCAATTTGTTTGTATCGCATATCCCAAGAAGGAAGTAGGAAGTTGTGAATAGCTTAACATTGAACAAGCCATGTCAAGCAAGGTTCTATTCCTTCTCTCAGCTACGCCATTCCACTGTGGAGTGTCTGACGTAGTCAATTATCTATGAGGAATCCTAAGAACTCATCGGACAAATATTCTCTACCTCGGTAAGACCAAAGATTCTTTATGGATAAACCTAATTGCTTTTCCACTTCCGCATGAAACTATCAAATTTTATCAAAATTTCCACTTTTGCGGTGCATTAGATTCACACATCCATATCAAGAATAGTCGTTGATAAAAGTCATGTAACAATCGTAACTTCCTCAGGCACTGATGCTCATGGGATAAGATACATCAGTGTGCACAAGTTTTAAAGGTTAGTTAGCCCTTGTACTTTTCGCATTAAAATACCTCTTAGTCATTTTAACTTCCAAGCAAGATTCATATTGTGGAAGACTAACTTCCTTAATAATATTTAAGGGACCATGTTTCACGAGTCTAGTGATTCTTTCTTGGTTAATATGACCAAGTCTTAAGTGCCATAGGTACTCCACATTAAAGTGAGAAGTTTTAAGTTTTTTATTCACTATTTCAATTTGAAACATCAAGTAGTTATTTGGTTTGATAAATTAGAGATTGTTTTCCATCCATCCATTATAGATTAAAGAACGATGAATGTGAATAGTAATGCTTTTCTTGAATGTCACGGTATAACCATCATAAAATAAACATGTTATAGAAATTAAATTCATCTTAAAATGAGATACATAAAACATGTTCTTTAAAACAATCTTTCTAAAATTATCAAAGTGTAAAATAACTTCTCCCACTACTTCGGCTAAAACATAGCTCCCATCTCTGGTTCGCAACGAAAGGCTCCTGTCACGTAGACTTTTCGTTTCGTTGAACCCTTGTAAAAAAAACACACACATGGTTAGTGGTTCTAGAATCAATAACCCAGTTGTTAATTGATTCTTCCACTAAGCAAGCTTCAACCACAAAGAGTTCCATACATTTGCCCTTTTCGGCTAGGTAATCCAAATACTCCATGTCGTTTGATTTGAAATGCCATTTTCTGTTTCAGAAGAAACATTTGATCTTTTTAGGATCTGTTGACCTCTTAGCCTTCTTCCTATCCACACGAGGTGCAACCGAAGACTTAGTCGGTTTCTTCTTTCCCTTAGCTTTCCGTTTCCCCTTAGAGGACGAGGGGCTCACAGTTAAGTTTGCCTCAGGTTTCTCCTGAATCGGCTTACCACCATTCAACATCAACTCATAGGATTGTAATTACTTCATGAGCTGAGTCAAGGTAAGTGCCTTGTTTCCCAAGTTTTAAGTGGACCTAAAACTAGCAAACTCCTTGGTTAAGGATTTGAACACTATTTCAATTTGCGTGTTTACGTCTAGTTCAACCCCATTGTCCTCCGCTTCCGCAAAAAATCCCATAAGCTTAACCATATGTCTTTTGACCGGAGTATCGGGTTTCTGCTGAGAATTCTTCAAATTTGTAATAGCGGATTGTCGAGCCAATGCGACTTGGCCTCCGAGCAAATCCTCCAAAATTGTCATGATCTCTTACGTAGTACGAAAATTCTCGTGTTGCTTTTGCAACACACTACTCATGCTCACTAACATATAACATCGAGAAATCGAGTCAAAATCTGTCCAGCGATTTCTCGCTTTGGGCTGAGCTTCAAGAGGGCACATTTCATCAAGAACGAATTTGTGTTTCTCACAAGTGAGAACTATCAGCAAGTTTCATTTCCATTCTCGAAAGTTATCCCCATTTAATTTATTCTCAATAAGAATGCTAATAAGAGGAGTAGAAGACATATTTGAATTTAAAAAAACTAAAGATTTACTAATTACTATCTTTGTATTGAGCAAATATTTTTCATTACTGCAACATATCAATAATGCAGTATGATGCATGCGTCTTGTATTAAAACTTTGAAAAAAATATTTTTTCGTTGCTACAATCATTCTCACACCCATCAACCATGTCCCCTTGGGGTCCCATGATTAACTAAAAAGAACATGTATTACATCCAATAGTTCGTGAATCTTAATTCTTAAGACTCCATGCGAACCAACGACCGTTTAACGTTTGACCATCATCTCTAGCTTAAATATCGTTTCTTGGGAAACTATTTAATAAGAGATGATCTTGAGTGTGTAAATCGTTAACTCAACACCTATCATGAACTTGCTTTCATTTTTGTGTCATCTTGGGGCAATCTCTCTGAAAGTCATGCATGACTAATTGTCCTTAACAGAAATCCCATCTAGTTAACCCACATGACAAAGTTTACCAGCAGGGTGGGGCCAAGGTAGGAACCAAACTCGAAACTTTATCATACTATCACTTAGGGACCATCAATAGAGGTCATAGGTCTTGTTCGAGGACCTTCTTCCACTCAATATTTTAAAAATATGCAAGGTTTTTTATCCCAAATTTCAAGAAATATCATACAATAGTCTTAATGACATTCTTACCTAATCTAAATGACATGATTCCAATATATGCATGGCATGCTATGGCAATAATATCCATTCACAAGAATCAATCAATAAACAATTTTAATTCTCCACAATTTTTCTTTTAAGGGAAAAACCAAAGAAGTGAATGTGAATTGTGCACCAGGTAGGGTCCTAGGAAAGGGAGGTGAGTCAAATTTGACCACTTAAAAACCAAGCATTTCCTAGCTAGAGCCAGTCCTAGACATGCACCTTCCCATTACCACACTTCTCACAGTTATCGAATAACCTAAAGAAGTGAATAGAACAATACAACACATGTATTTTCTCATTACCACACTTCATATTTTTAATCAATAAATTGTGGATCATCTCATATATATATATATCACAATTATAACATTACATAATATTATAAACAATTATAAAACAGATATATAATGAGATAGGTAATTAAAATAAAATTGTTAGCCAATGTTTCCATGGTTATATTTCTAGAAAATAAATGGAAAAATAAAGTTATATAATTTTTCACCACAAGGCATTCATTGGGTCTTCTACTGCCATTGCATCTTTTCCTCGTCATGGACTCATTTTGGAAAAATTACATGTAAGTCCTATGTTTGTTTCCGGCTCACAAGAATTCTATGAATTTTTTAAAAAATAGCCCTACATGGAGATGATAGTTAACAGTCTATTTACTAAGAACCACAAAACTGGCAAAAAAAAATTATATAACAAATATATAATATTGCATCCATTCCCATATATAACACAAAATATGCATAAGATCTAAAGAATGCCACTTTCAATATAATTAAATCATTCAAGAAGAAGAGAAATTAATTTTGATTATTTGTTTATACTTATAAATAGAACACAACTGGCTCATGATAACAATTCTTGGAAAAATTGGTTTTGAAAATGCAGTGGAAAATAAATTTAGGGAAAAACTAGAGTTTTAATTTTTTTTTCCAAAACAAGATCTTACTTGTGATATCTAAAGTAATAAACACTTAATCAAAATTGTACATTTTCGAGTCGTCTAGGATGAGCGCTTCGATCGAGTAGTCTTCTCCGCTATCCTCAAGCTTACGTCCACCGAGTGTGGGCTCGCTTTGGATCAGAAACTTTTTCACAAAATTACCAAGTGGGATAATTTTGCAATTTCTCTAAACTTTTGGTTAAGTTGTAAATCAAAAAAATATGTCTAGAAATTTTCTGGAATAATCTCTTTAGAGAATTTTCTCTCTACAACTTTCTCTTGAATTCAAGTGTGTAAATAATGACCTAAGGCTCTCTTTATATAGGGGGAGTTTAGAGAGTTCAACTATGATTAAACTTAATCACTTTAATATTAAATTTAATCTAATATATATTAGATTAAATTTAATATTAAATCTTATTAAAAATAATAGATGTTTATCTACAAGATAAACATTAAATTAAATTTAATATTAACATAATCACTTTAATATTAAATTAATAAAATAATATTAAAATAAGTATTAAATTAAATTTAATATTAAAATAATATTATTTTTGAATAATTAATCTGAAATCAAATTCTCCGGTAAAGTCCCAGTAGGAGTGTAACTCTTCCACTGCTCAACCACCGACGACCAACTGCGGCACAGCTACCGGTACCGTTATGTCCAATGATGCAACTGTGACACCCTTACGGCACCTCGAGCCAGTTCGGTTCGGGTCAGTGACGACCCGACCGGTCCGGTCTAGCCACCGGATGGATCGTCGGCCTGATTTCATATATCAAGCTCGGTTCGACCAGTTTTTGGGTCTTGGTGTTGGTTTTCGGCTCCCAGGCCCAATTTACGATCTCAGGTCCAATTTTCAAGTTCCATTACCCATTGGGCCAATTGTCTGACTTGAAAATTAATTTCAAAAAATATCATATTAATTTTAATTAATTTGATTAATTTAATTTTACATTATCAAAATTAAATTTTCCAAAAGTCACTTAGATTTTCCAAATTAATTTTTCAAGAAAATTATTTAATCAAATTCTCTAGTTGAACAATTCTCACAACCACCTCATTTAATTCCACATCGAATAAATTGACTCAATTTGTAATACCCCCAGACCCGACCCAGACGTTATGGCCGAATCCGGGAATGTCACATCAAAGGCATAATTCAAAACGATTTTGCTAAGTAAAAATTTAAGACCCAAAAGCTCAAAATCCTTGAGTCTTGTTAAGTAATGATAAAAGCCCATTTTATTATTTTAAGTATTTCGGAAACCAAGTTTAAACATAAGAAATTTACTCAGGTTTAATAATTAAGTAAACAGTTGAAACAACAAAACCCAAAATCTAAAGTCAAATCGGAGTACAAGGCCTTATTACATCCAACAAAAATAAATTAATTAAAATCATGTCTTTTAAGACAAATAAATAAGACTTCTAAGTATCTTGTAGTGTGGCCGTCTCTGAGTCCTCTCCCACGTCGAGCCGTTTACTGAGGATCGCCTGAAACATTTAATAAAAAGGGGTGAGTTTCGAAACTCAGTGTGTACGACCCTTGGTAATCCAATCAACATACAATTAAATTCTAGCCTTCTAGATGCCTAAAATTAAATTCCAAAATAAAACTAAGCTAGCACTCGAACCTCAGACCTCCCTGCATGCATATGTCGCCACCTCTCTACACCCTAGTCGCGCACTTAGCCACTTCACCACAGGCTTCTTTGTGCCATTTTTCACTTATTTTTATTTAAAAGCCCACTACTCACAACCCTGATTCCTTAATTAATTAAATTAAGAATCCTCCACCATAAAACTCGAACCCAGAGCTTCTCCAACATACCTACACACTCTAAATTCATTAAACCTTTAAAGCCGTCATGTTATTTGTCATTTTCTTTCTCACTTAAAAATTTTATGAAACCCAAAGCCCAATGGGCCCAACTCTACTAGGCCCGAAATTTGGGGCGTTACAATTCTATTTCTTAAAGAAATTTCGTCCTCGAAATTTCCAACTAACTATTAATCGACCGCTCAAGTCACACCACTATGCTTTCGCTGCGCACTCTGATTTTAATAACACTAACACACTTCAACGTTGGGCATATGGCCCGATGCCGACGATCCAGCCCTAACATTTCCATGGCCTCTGCTGCGACTCATTGCCCTTCTTCCAACGCTCATCGTTGATTCTCGTATTATCAAAATTAGAATTTTTATGAAATTAGTTCATAGTTCCATTGTTTTAAGCACATGTCTTATGTAAGTAACAATTTTTTTTAAAGTTGTTTCGCGGTCGAAGATCCACTACAGGCTTAAGTTTCCTATGGGCTTTAGTCTCTAAAAACCTATTTTAAAGTAGCCCATATCTAGATATAGTTCCGTAATTTAAACAAAGGTAAATACAAAAAACTTACTTGGCTCGACGTCGAGGGCTCGGTGAACCACACTTCAAAAATCCTGTAAAAACTTTTTAATCTACTTGTTTTAAAAACCAGAATCTAAGGCCCATTTCACAGCCCGAGCTTTGCAACTGGGCTCTGATACCACTAAATATAACACCCCCAGACCCGGCCCAGACGTTATGGCCGAATCCGGGAATGTCACATCAAAGGCATAATTCAAAACGATTTTGCTAAGTAAAAATTTAAGACCCAAAAGCTCAAAATCCTTGAGTCTTGTTAAGTAATGATAAAAGCCCATTTTATTATTTTAAGTATTTCAAAAACCAAGTTTAAACATAAGAAATTTACTCAGGTTTAATAATTAAGTAAACAGTTGAAACAACAAAACCCAAAATCTAAAGTCAACTCGGAGTACAAGGCCTTATTACATCCAACGAAAATAAAGTAATTAAAATCATGTCTTTTGAGACAAATAAATAAAACTTCTAAGTATCTTGTAGTGTGGCCGTCTCCGAGTCCTCTCCCACGCCGAGTCTTTTACTGAGGATCGCCTGAAACATTTAATAAAAAGGGGTGAGTTTCGAAACTCAGTGTGTACGACCCTTGGTAATCCAATCAACATACAATTATCATATTGGGCCTAAGCCCTATAAAAAACGGTGGTCTTGGGCCTTAGCCCATAACGACCTCATATCACATCAGTATCACATGAATGCAATGCCCCCATCCCAAATCAAACCCTGCACACTATTTCCCTTCCAACCCTACACACCGATGGGGATATAAATATCAACCCACCCATCCCTGCACACCAAAGGTAGCACCAGCAGCGGCACTACTCAAACATTGCAGCAAAGATGCTATAATGGGCTTAAAGCTGTAACATCCCGAAATTGGACCTAGTAGGATTGGGCCCAATGGGCCTTGATTTTAAAATTTTTGAGAACGGCATTAATGCAAGTTAGACTTATTAGGTAAGTTATTTTGGAAGGTTAGAGGGCTTCTATGAAGTCCCTGGATCAAATATTAGCTTTGGGGAAATTTTGGTTTTAGGTGAAAAAAACCACGGAAGTTGGGCGGGTAGGCCTTAAGAATAAAATGTGGGAAAAATGACACAAAAGGAGTGTGTGGTGTAGTGGCAAAGTGACGCCACTTAAGAGGCAAGGGAGTGACGCCACAAGGAAGGAAGGAGGTCCAAGGTTCAAGTCTTGGCTTTTGCATTTTGGTTTTCTTTTTACTTGGACCTCGTAATTTGGCTATAGATTTATATTTAGTTGCGCATGGTTTAAGACACAAGAGGAGCTTGTGGCCAAGTGGCTAGCGGCGTGGATTATGTTGCAAGGAGCACAGGTTCGAATCTCATGAGAAGCAAGGGAGTATTTATTTTGCATGATGCGGGCGGGAAGAGTTTCGATTGAATTTAAACTCTGACACGAAGAGGATCCCACATCGGAAAGATACAAAGAAGGAAGGTGAAGTGCTAGCTATATAAGGAGCATCCTAGGAGGAGAGTAAACACATCTTGGAGGCGTTTGGGCACGGGAGTGGTCGGGCGCGGATTAGCCCCAGTCCTATCAGTGTGTAACTCTCTCTACTCTAGTCAGAGCGGTAAATGAAGGCGCCGATCACGGCAATAGTAGCCTACACGAGCGTGCGGCGCGCGTGTGGGGCTTCGGCACGCGATAGTTGAGGCCATCGTAGTATTCTTGTGGGTTGGGGTCGCTTGGGCGCGATGGGCCGAAGGGGCCCAATGGGCCCGTGAGGCCCAATATAGTAAAATGTATGATGGTGTAGTATATAGTGAACTAGACTAGGTGGAACTTATAAACGTGGCTAGATTTATGCTAGGTGGGCCACACGAGCGTGTGGGCCCGAATGGGCCGTAATCGAGTTTTAGGCCCAATCGCCCAAAGATCTGACCAGGAAATGGTAAATGAGTCGCTCGGGGTGACATTTGGGCCTTTGGGAAAGGCCATTCAGGTACGAAATTACCGATATACCCTTGGTGGGTAAATTACGAAAATACCCTTGATGGGTAATTACCAAAATACCCTCAGAAGGGTATATTACTTAAAATGCCCTTAGTAGGTAAATTACTAAAATACCCATGAAGGGTAAATTATGAAAATGCCCCTTGGGTAAATTACCGATATACCCTTGGTGGGTAAATTACGAAAATGCCCTTGGTAGGTAAAATTACGGTTATACCCTTAGGGTTGATTAGCATGATTATGTTGTTTAGTTTTGGCCGATTGTAGGGGAAGGCTTGATCTCGCATATCTCGGGTTGTGGCTAGTGCTCAAAAGTGTTAAGGAATGGGGATCTAGTGCGTTAGATCTTGATCTACGGGATTTGATAGTCGCATTAGTAATCGTGTGTAAACTAACACACTATACTTAGTAATATTGTTATTAAACCTGTTTGCCTATTAAAATCATGACAAGATGATGGATTATTGGATACCCAAACGGGGTATGTGTACGTATCGGGTAAGTTTAATTTATTACAAGTTCTATTATGGATACCTTGGGTATTATGATCCATGTTATGTATGCTTTGAGATGTAATGCTAGACATGTTGGCATGATATGCATGATTTGTATGATATGCATGGTTACATGAGTATGGTATGTTGATGGGTGATATGAGAGGAGGAGCAAAGTGATATTTTGTGCCGACGAGCACCAAAGATGTTTTGGTAACACACTTTGTGACTTTGGGTCACCGGTGCTTTGGTAGCACATTTGTGTCTTTGGGACACCGGAGGTTGGGCACCTCATTGCGACTTGTCCCCGTGGTTAACACCACAGTGGGTTGGCCCCACATTGAGATATGGGATCGATGCGCACAGTGATTGGGTATCACACGATGGGTTGGCCCCATCATTCGATTATTGTGACTACGGTCACCGCTTTGCTTTAGTAGCACATTTGTGTCTTTGGGACACCCAATGGTTGGGCACCTCATTGCGACTTGTCCTCGTGGTTAACACCACCGTGGGTTGGCCCCACTTTGAGATATGGGATCGATCGCTAGTGATTGGGTATCACACGATGGGTTGGCCCCATCATTGGATTTGTGACCGGTCACGGTGCTTTGGTAGCACAAACGTGTCTTTGGGACACCGGTGGTTTGGCACCACATTGATGGATATTGTGTCTTTGGGACACGGTGTGTTTGGTAACACATTGTGACTATATGTCACAGTGGTTTGGCACCACCAAAGTGGTTTGGTACCACACGGGGTAGAAAAAGGAGATACTGGATGGTTAGGATCGGGTTGCATTAATTATGTTGCTCTGTATGATGTGTGTTTGCATGTTGTTTCATCGGGAGCGGGATTTATGCATCGAGTCATTCGACTCACCTCTCCTCCGACATTTCGGGTGACCCGTGAGACGCGGACATGGAGCCGGGGTGGACTCGGGGTGCTCATGCCATGCTTAATAAAGTTTTACTCCAACTCTATCATTTGGGTACTTTAATTTAATTACTTTTATTTGGGTTTTAATTTGGATTTGTAAAAGGCCTTTAAATTATGTTTTTTTTTTATGGTTATGTTTTAATTAGATTCTCAACCTGCTTAACAAATAACTTGGCATGAAATTTTACTAAAACTTGGAAAGACAACGTTTTTAAACTTATATCGCAATGTGTTTCAAACTATACCATCGGGTATCTCACTATGCTTTGCTATAGAGTAGACTCAAATGATTTTCAAACCAAACTCGACATCTACTAAGTCAAAAAAGTTTCTAAATAGCACTAAGAAACTATTGGAAATGCTAAATGAAATCAACTCGTTTTAACTATATACTTTAGATAAGTTTTCAAAATCTAATCAAGCAAGCCTACTCGAATTTTCTTCAAATTCACTATGTTTTCACCCCACTTCTAAAAAAAAAAAACTGATCACTCAAAGACGTTTTTCCCCGTAACATACCAGATTCGGGCGTGGTGTCTTGTCCGAGTTTGGGGTGTTACAATTGTGGTATCAGAGCCTAGGTTCAAAAACTCGACTGTGGGTTTGGGTTCAAAAAAATGTTTTCAAAAGATGGTTTGGAAAATGGTTTAGAAAAATATATATCTGTTCTTTTTGTTGAAATATGGCACCCGAGTCTCTCGGCACCAATCCGCACCGTAAGTTTCACGATACTTTTCTTTGTTATATCTTTGTATTTTGAATATCTATTCGTGTGTTTGGGTTGGATATGATGTTCGGATATAGAGTTGATTATGCAGACGAAATATTTTGTCCGCTTTAATGGTTAGTTTTTTTAGTATGTGTAGGATTTCTAAATTCTAGTTAAAAGTATATTAGGTTATTGGAATCGAGAGTATGCAGCGTGAGCACAGCGTTGTAGGTTAGGTGGTACGAATGTTCTCAGAGTTGGAAATTTCGAGGACTAAATTTCTTTAAGGAGGGTAGATTTGTAACATCCCGAAATTGGGCCTAGTAGGATTGGGCCCAATGGGCCTTGATTTTAAAATTTTTGAGAACGGCATTAATGCAAGTTAGACTTATTAGGTAAGTTATTTTGGAAGGTTAGAGGCTTCTATGAAGTCCCGGGATCAAATATTAGCTTTGGGGAAATTTTGGTTTTAGGTGAAAAAACCCTAGAAGTTGGTGAGTAGGCCTTAAGAATAAAATGTGGGAAAAATGACACAAAAGGAGTGTGTGGTGTAGTGGCAAAGTGACGCCACTTAAGAGGCAAGGGAGTGACGCCACAAGGAAGGAAGGAGGTCCAAGGTTCAAGTCTTGGCTTTTGCATTCTGGTTTTCTTTTTACTTGGACCTCGGAATTTGGCTATAGATTTATATTTAGTTGCGCATGGTTTAAGACACAAGAGGAGCTTGTGGCCAAGTGGCTAGCAAAACGTGGATTATGTTGCAAGGGAGCACAGGTTCGAATCTCATGAGAAGCAAGGGAGTATTTATTTTCATGATGCAGACGGAAGAGTTTGATTGAATTTAAACTCTCATTGACGAAGGGATCCCACATCGGAAAGATACAAAGAAGGAAGGTGAAGTGCTAGCTATATAAGGAGCATCCTAGGAGGAGAGTAAACACATCTTGGAGGCGTTTGGGCACAGGAGTGGTCGGGCCTTGATTAGCCCCAGTCATATCAGGTGTGTAACTCTCTCTACTCTAGTAGAGCGGCAAATGCCGGAAGTGCCGATCACGGCAATAGTAGTTACACGAGCGTGCGGCGCGCGTGTGGGGCTTGGACAGCGATAGTTGAGGCCATCGATGTAGTATTCTTGTGGGTTGGGTCGCTTGGGCGCGATGGCGCCGAAGGGGCCCAATGGGCCCGTAGGCCCAATATAGTAAAATGTATGATGGTGTAGTATATAGTGAACTAGACTAGGTGGAACTTATAAACGTGGCTAGATTTATGCTAGGTGGGCCACGACGGCGTGTGGGCCCGAATGGGCTTGAATCGAGTTTTAGGCCCAATCGTCGATCTGACAGGAAATGGTAATGAGTCGCTCGGGGTGACATTTGGGCCTTTGGGAAAGGCCATTCCAGTGCATGAAATTACCGATATACCCTTGGTGGGTAAATTACTTAAAATACCCTTGATGGGTAAATTACCAAAATACCCCTCAAGGGTATATTACGAAAATGCCCTTAGTAGGTAAATTCATCAAATACTTTGAAGGGTAAATTATGAAAATGCCCTTGGTGGGTAAATTACCGATATACCCTTGGTGGGTAAATTACGAAAATGCCCTTGGTAGGTAAAATTACGGTTATACCCTTAGGGGTTGATTAGCATGATTATGTTGTTTAGTTTTGGCCGATTGTAGGGGAAGGCTTGATCTCGCATATCTCGGGTTGTGGCTAGTGCTCGAAAAGTGTTAAGGAATGGGGGATCTAGTGCGTTAGATCTTGATCTACGGGATTTGATAGTCGCATTAGTAATCAGGTGTGTAAACTAACACACTATACTTAGTAATATTGTTATTAAACCTGTTTGCCTATTAAAATCATGACAGTATGATGGATTATTGGATACCCAAACGGGGTATGTGTACGTATCCGGGTAAGTTTAATTTATTACAAGTTCTATTATGGATACCTTGGGTATTATGATCCATGTTATGTATGCTTTGAGATGTAATGCTAGACATGTTGGCATGATATGCATGATTTGTATGATATGCATGGTTACATGAGTATGGTATGTTGATGGGTGATATGAGAGGAGGGAGCGGTGATATTTTGTGCCGATTTGAGCACCAGTGTTTTGGTAACACACTTTGTGACTTTGGGTCACGGTGCTTTGGTAGCACATTTGTGTCTTTGGGACACCAGAGGTTGGGCACCTCATTGCGACTTGTCCCTGTGGTTAACACCACCGTGGGTTGGCCCCACATTGAGATATGGGATCGTCTGCTAGTGATTGGGTATCACACGATGGGTTGGCCCCATCATTCGATTATTGTGACTACGGTCACCAGTGCTTTGGTAGCACATTTGTGTCTTTGGGACACCAGAGGTTGGGCACCTCATTGCGACTTGTCCCTGTGGTTAACACCACCGTGGGTTGGCCCCACTTTGAGATATGGGATCGTCTGCTAGTGATTGGGTATCACACGATGGGTTGGCCCCATCATTGGATTTGTGACTTGGTCACCAAGTGCTTTGGTAGCACAAACGTGTCTTTGGGACACCGGTGGTTTGGCACCACATTGATGGATATTGTGTCTTTGGGACACCAAGTGTTTTAGTAACACATTGTGACTATATGTCACCAGTGGTTTGGCACCACCAGTGGTTTGGTACCACACGGGGTAGAAAAAGGAGATACGGATGGTTAGGATCGGGTTGCATTAATTATGTTGCTCTGTATGATGTGTGTTTGCATGTTGTTTCATCGGGAGCGGGATTTATGCACTGAGTCATTCGACTCACCCTCTCCTCTGACATTTCAGGTGACCCGTAGACGCGGACATGGAGCCAGGGGTGGACTCGGGTGCTCATGCCATGCTTAATAAAGTTTTACTCAACTCTATCATTTGGGTACTTTAATTTAATTACTTTTATTTGGGTTTTAATTTGGATTTGTAAAAGGCCTTTAAATTATGTTTTTTTATGGTTATGTTTTAATTAGATTCTCAACCCGCTTAACAAATAACTTGGCATGAAATTTTACTAAAACTTGGAAAGACAACGTTTTTAAACTTATATCGTGAATGTGTTTCAAACTATACCATCGGGTATCTAACTATGCTTTGCTATAGAGTAGACTCAAATGATTTTCAAACCAAACTCGACATCTACTAAGTCAAAAATGTTTCTAAATAGCACTAAGAAACTATTGGAAATGCTAAATGAAATCAACTCGTTTTAACTATATACTTTAGATAAGTTTTCAAAATCTAATCAAGCAAGCCTACTCGAATTTTCTTCAAATTCACTATGTTTTCACCCCACTTCTAAACGAAAAAAAAAAAACTGATCACTCAAAGACGTTTTTCCCCGTAACATACCAGATTCGGGCGTGGTGTCTTGTCCGAGTTTGGGGTGTTACAAAGCCACCGGTGGATCCACGATCGTCAAGCGACTATGCGATCCTCAAATCTTCCTCTGTACAATCAAAACCCACCTAAGTGCAACATATATTTCATGAATGCAACATACACATTCTCACACATTCGGCACTTAGGGGTATTTTAGTCATTTCACTCCCCAAGGGTATTTCCGTAAATCTACTCTACAGGGGTATTTAGTTAATTTTTAAATCAGGGATATTTTGGTGATTTCGCAAGTCAAGGGTATTCTGGTAATTTTACAATCAGGGGTATTTTAGTAATTTTTCAAATCTAAGGATATTTTGCTAAATTTCAAATCAGGGGTATTTGGTCCCTCTCGGGTTTTAGTAATGAACTTTGGCCCATAACAAGTCCTCGCGGCTAAAGTGAACAGACACTATGCACCAAGTAGGATTCCAGAGAAGAGGAGGTGGGCCACTAGGACCGCTTAAGTACCAAGCTCTCCCTAGATCCACTCCTAGACATGCATATGTCCGTTGCCACACTCTAACCCAAATGACTTGTCCACGGACTGTTTAATTATTAGAATTAAGTTTTATGCGTTTGAGAGTTGTTCGAACTAGGCCTAAAGTCCATTAAACCCTAGCATACTTGTCACGTCTTCATAAAGCCCATCAAGCCCATTTCACGTTCATATAACCCATTATGCCCAATTCACATCCTTATGGCCCATTAGACCCAAATCTCATTCATATGGCCCGTTAGGCCCAAAACAATTCCAGATCATGTAACATGCATGCCTAACTCAATTCATATAATCAAATCAATCAATTTCATCCAACTTAGCCTCAGGGCCCACCGGGCCCATTTAGCCACTTTCGACTTTTCAGCTTTCTGGCATTGCCGATATCATGTGTGTGTGTAGTGTTTGTACACACCTGGTTACTGCGACGTGCTATGCTATCCTTGGTCTTGAACCTACATCCAACCAACATTCAATCAATAACCCATACTTAAACAAAATATCTACCAAAAGCCAAAACCTTACCGTAGCCTTACCGTGTGCCACCGGGTTCTAATAGCCCTTCCTTAGCTACTAATTAGGAGTATCCCCTAGATCTGCACTCACACATACACCATCAGGATTCGAGTGACTCATAATCCACACAAGTCACCCCTATAGATCAAACTCACATTCGGCCATTCACTTAAACCATAATCGAGTTGAGTACACTTACCCTTGGTAACGATCCTACCACGCTTGCGATCTTTGAACCTTATCCTTGTTATCATAGAGTTAATGACAAGACAGTTAGATAGCCTTTCGTCTTTTAGCAAAATGTACAAAAGAGGTTAACCGAATACTTACCAAATCCTCTTTCGATCCTGCGGCCTAGATAGCTATTAACTAGATTCGGCTTTCAACACTTGACTGAGAGAAGGTAACAATCGATTTGTGATGGAGGAACAACCATCAAGATTCGACACTAATAGGAATTTTGGCAAGAGAAAAGATGGTGGTAATTCGGCTATAGAAGAGTTTGGCTATGAGAGAATTCGGCACAAAGGAATTCAGCTTTAGGAGATTTCAGCAATAGGAGAGTTTGGCTATGGGAGGAACCGATTGAGGGGAAGCAAATAAAGAAAAAGAATGGAGAATTCGGCATTACCTAGGACCCTAGATTCGGCACACACACATTTATATAGCATATAGCTGAAACTTAGCCACCCCTAAAGTCCAATTCGGCACTACTTCATCCACTGCTCATCTCCTAATTTTTTCTCCATGATATCTCCCTTATCCTTCTCCTAAATTCTCTCTACTGATCACTTCTCCTTAGAGTCCCTCTACACGCCACTTCCAGCCTTCTAGATGCCTAAAATTAAATTCCAAAATAAAACTAAGCTAGCACTCGAACCTCGCAGACCTCCTGCATGCATATGTCGCCACCTCTCTACACCCTAGTGGCATCACTTAGCCACTTCACCACAAAGCTTCTTTGTGCCATTTTTCACTTATTTTTATTTAAAAGCCCACTACTCACAACCCTGATTCCTTAATTAATTAAATTAAGAATCCTCCACCATAAAACTTGAACCCAGAGCTTCTCCAACACACCTACACACTCCAAATTCATTAAACCTTTAAAGCCGTCATGTCATTTGTCATTTTCTTGCTCACTTAAAAAATTTTATGAAACCCAAAGCCCAATGGGCCCAACTCTACTAGGCCCAAAATTTGGGGCGTTACATAGTTAAATTATTCTTAAAGTCATAAAACTTTCTCTTGATTCAAATGTAGTCTGCTCGAGCTTTTGTTGAGCTAGTGGAGGGACCAATCAGACATATACAATTAGGCTCTAGTGATTGCAATTATGTCCAGAAGCATTGTTCCGATAATTTGCAATTACTTAATCATGGAGTCAATTCACAAGAAGTACCTTGATTGAAAACTCCTTATTGTATACTCTTTACGAAAACAATTCATCCATCTGCTTTGTCAAATGACCTCATCATGTGTGTGTTACCCTCATATGACATCCTTCATTCCTTTGAGTTAAACCCGTTCACTAAATAAAATCCTATTTTATCTCATTGTTACCATTGTGTCTTCTTAATGATTAATATGATCATTGTCAACAAATGACTGTGTTAAATTGCTCGTTCGAGAACTAGCATCCCATGGCCATATTCTATATTTATCAATCCACACAATGCCAATGAGAGTGTAACATCCTTAAATTAGGGGTCTGGCATTTTTGTGTTGTTGCATGCGTTTAGCTCACTTAGCTTGTTATTTAGGTGTGTTTGGGGGTCTTGGAGAGGCTCGGGTTTGAGCTAGAGTTTTGGTAAAATTTTGCTTTTTGGGCTTAAGGGGAGAGAGCTAGTGGAAGCAGTCCTTAAGGATAATTATTTGTGTTTGATGACACAAAAGGAGCTCTTGGTGGAGTGGTGTTGGTGTCACAAGGGAGCATGGAAGGGGGGAGTGGGGTTCGAATCCTACAGGCTGCATTTTGGAGTATTTATTTTGTGCCAGGAGGGAGAAGAGGTGGTTTTTGGCTGGGACTCTATCAAGGAATGTTTGGACTTGGTCAAATATTCGAATGAGAGGAGGGGAGAGCATGGTGGAGTGATTTGGGGAGAGAATCAAGGGATGTGGTGGAGTGATGAAGTTGGCCGAATATGGGAGACTTGTGAAGGGGAAAATTCAGTCAAAAAGTAAGGATGAATAGGGCATCTTTTAGTAGCATTTTTTGGTAGTGGGAGATTAGTGTGCCGTTTGTTTCAATAGTGGCTAGGTGAGTTTTGTTTTTCTTTGCAATTTCGGTATTAACACTTGGGAAAGCATTGCCTCTACTCTCTTTACCGAAACCTTTAGTGCCATTCCCATTTTTCTTTTTCTCTTCTCATCTTTTCCTCTGTGCACATTTTGAGCCGAAACCTTTTTCCTTCTGTGGTGTTTTATTCTATTCATCTATTCCTCCAATTCTTCAAAAGCCGAATCTCCTTTCTTCTACTTTTTCTTCTTATCTATTTGCATTTTCTTCCACACATTAGCCGAACTCTTTCTCTTCCTTATTAATTGTCTATTCTCCCTTCACCAACGGAACCCTCTCTTCTCCATCTTTTAAATCGGTTTCCTTATTTTTACCAATAGCCGAATTTCAACTCTTCTTCTTCTAGCTTCAATCGATCGTTTCTCTTCTCTCGGTGCCTTGTTAAAACTAAAAACCTTAACTTCATTCCTTTTTGGCCTAGACCGATTGTAGAAGGGATTGATCTTATCTTCTCCTCTTCGTTTAGCATTCAATCGGGAAGTATTTGGGACTCATTCGGAATCGCGAACCGAATCCGTTGGTGTTTGATTCTCCATTGATCAAGGTAAGGAGTTTCTCTCTGATTTTTGCTCGTCTTTTCTCTTTTCATTTTCTCGGCCATAACCAAACCTCCTTGTTAGACAACCATCGTTCTCTCTGAAAGTACTGTTCTGATCAAGACTCTCTTCATGGATGCGAGTGCTAGCCGTTCTAAGGAGGTATCGGCAAAAGAGCCTGAAGGGAGTGGACTCGTAGTCTCTACTCCTAAGTTCAAACGACGTAGGGTGTCAGTGATTCGGGATTTTTTTGCCGGGTTGTGGTAGGGAGCCGTGATTTGCTTGGAATAGGCAAATCGCTGTGGTTCGCGCTAGTGAGGACGGACGGCGGCGCAGGAGTGTATAGTTCTTCGCGTAATCAGGTGTGTAATTTCACACCTCTATTTCGTTTTGTCTGTGTTATGCTATGTATCGGATAAAAGCCGAAATGCCCTTAAAGGGAATGCAGTTGTGGTACCCGAAGGTAAGGCGGTGACATACCAAGTAAGTAGAATATATGACTATTCCATTTGGACAAATTAGCATGATTATCGTGGGTTACGATTATCGATGTACATTAATGTATGTATGCATTCACCACATTATGATGATATGACATGATGCATGGGAAAGGAATAATGATTGATCGGGGAAGTGTATTTAGGTGACTCTGTCACATTATTCCGGTGGCTCTGCCACATATTTTGGTGACTCCGTCACATTATTTCGGTGGCACTGCCACAATTTCAACGATGAGCAGCATGACTGCCATCGAGGTGTGTAGCGGATGAGGGTTGATTGTAGAAATCCCCACTGGTGTGTTTGGCTGGAACGGGTGGTGTGTAGCGGATGGATTACTAGGTTGGCCTGGGTTGCATTACATGCATTTATCTATTTTACCATGTTAAAAGGGCTCAGGCCCAGTTCTTTTCCGTATGGGCTTCGCCCAGTGTGATTTCGTAAGGGCTAAGGCCAAATTTGTATCTGCATGGGCTCGGGCCCAGTTAGTGTTTGTTTCGGGGTTTACAAACTGAGTTCTCGTAACTCACCCCTCTGTTTAGCTTTGTAGGTAATCCTTAGCTTTGAGGATTGGGAGCCGAGGTGGACTCTGTGGTGGCCATACAGCGTTTCCTTAGTAAATTCCGTTTCATATTGCTTTAAATTTCCTTCTAGTTGGATTTATGCTTTGTAATAAGGCCTATTGTATTTTGTTTTGGTTTTAGCTTTTAATTTGGATTACTATGCATTATCGATGAATACTCAACTCGAAATTTTCTAAAACATTAATAACGTTTCTTTTTCCAAAAAGGTTAATAAATGATTACAAACTAAAAGTGATAAAAACTCTGGGTTTTCTTGAGCAATTAAAATAGTTTCCAAAATATCACATATCCGTAATTTACTCGATTCAATTCTCATGAAAAGGTAGTTTTCAAAATTAAGTACACTTTTCTAGAATGGTGCATTTGAATGAGTGGGGCTTTACATCAAACCCCTAAACTTGAAGTTTCAAAAGAATACGATGTTTTACCGAACGCCACTTTAAACAACCCTTCTATGTGACATGCCAGATCTGGTCGTAGCGTCTAGGCCGGGTTTGGGGTGTTACAGAGAGGATATCATTAACTGTTTACTTAAGCTATGAATTCCACTGTTGCAAAGTAAAGCCATGCCATACATAAGTCATGTACCCAACATATCGGCTATGGGCTCGATCAAATTTTGGAGCATAAGCCTCCACTTATATCAAAGCACATGATTTGCATATGCATGGTTAGTGACTAACTCGGGATTTAGGTAAATCACACCATGAACGTCATAAGCAAATTAATTCACAAACGGATTCAGAATTAATTCATCTTGGGTCAAGTTTAATGTATCATTCTACCAATAAATACATCTATGTCTCTACTCATGGAGTCAATTGCTCCGATAGCCAAGACTAGCTATCTCCCCAATTGGAATTGTAGATGGCATAATAATCTTCTCAGTATTTGAATCAAATGCTCGCTTTGATTCTTTTACGGGATTACAGACTCATTTAGATTATCTACTGAAGTAAGTTGTCTTTCTTGCAATGTAAATGTTCTTTACAATACCATTTATCTTCAGCTTGAACTTTAGACAATCAATGAGCTAATACTTTTTTGTCACAATTTCGCCATGCATGCAAAATATAAAATACAGAAAATACAAAAGACATCATAATGAAATGTGAAGTTAACTTTATTTATTTATTCATCGTCCAAATAAATAGAAAATAGTTACATGTTTACTACAATATGGGCACATTTCCCAGCAGTATACTGTTCACATGAGGTATGTCTATTGAAACCAATTGAACGATGAAACTAAAATTAGAAAAGTATAGTGTTATGGTCATGCAACTGTATGAACGAATGCTAAGGATACAATGCATGTTCTGGTATGGAATCTAAGAAGTTTAGGTTTGGTCATATGTGTGTGTCTTAGATGTATGCTATGGTATGCTCGATTAAGAAAAAATTGTGGAATTAAAGATGAATATGAATTGTGTCAGTGTGTGGTGGGTTTGTCAAGTGAGCCTGTGTCTGTTCACTGCGATGGAGTCTAAAGGGGTCTATCAGGACTTCAAACACGATCTCTGAAAGGAAAAGCCCATGCCAATGGCCTTTTCTGAAAGGAACTAAAGTGTAACAGCCCAATTTAGGGCCTAGTCAGAATAGTGGTGCGAGACCACGAATCCGAGGTGAATTTATGAGTTTTTAAGGTTCATGCCATGTTTGCATGTTAGTGTGAAAGTTTCATGAAGCAATTTTGCTAAATTGAAGTTGAATGGTAAAAAAGGACCAAATTGCAAAAGTTGTAATATGTGAGTTTCTAGAAGCATTTTGTATGAAATAGCTCTAGAATAGCAATTATAAGTCCTTAAATAGCAATTTACCCAAATTATAAATTTTGGACAAAAATGGACATGAGTTAGTAAAATAGAAATTTTTAAAGACAAGGGCATTTTGGTCATTTGTCTAATAAGTGATTAAAATAGGAAAAATATGATAAAAAATTCATTCATCTTCTTCCTTCCCTTGCCGAAAATTTGAAGACTCCATAGCTAGGGTTCTTCATTTTTTTCAAGCTTGCTAGTAAGTTCATCTTAGCCCCGTTTTTAATATTCTTCGTGTTTTTGAAGTCCTCGTATTATGAATTAGTTATTTTTAGCTATAAAATAAGCTAAGATGCATGTTCAAAAATTCATCTATGAATGACATGCTTGTTAAATGATGTTTTATGGAAGATTAAGAGAGTTTGATGTTAGATAAACATCTTTTCCTTAATGAATTTCATGAAATATGATAGTATGGACTAGTTTGTAAAAGTTTTGAAATTAGTCATACCTATTAGAAATAACGAGAATTGATAATGGCTATAGTAGAGAAAATGAATCAGCTAAGCATGTAGTCTAAGAAACTTGAATGAAAATTATTTTACGAGCCTTGGGGAAAAAGTGCAAATATGAGAAAGTATAGGGGCAAAATATTAATTTTGCCCAAGTATGAGTAAAGGGTCAGTTTAGTCAATGTGAATATTAAATGATCTATTTATGACTATAGATCAAGAAAAACGAAGCCCGGATCGAAACCGAGGCAAGAACAAGGTCGAGGGCTAAATTGCATACCTAGCTACATTTTGTATATTGAGGTAAGTTTGTATGATTTCTAAGCTTTATGATTTATATCATTGAATTGCTTAGCATAATATATAATGTTATTATGAAAATGTTTAATGTTATGTTAAACAAAGAAATTAATGAGATCAAGTATGAGAAAGTCCGTATAAGACCAACCCGAGGCATGGCATCGGCAATCAAGCAAGTTTATCATGTAAGTCCAAGGACCCAAGCTTGGCATTGAACAAGTTATCATGTAAGTCCAAGGACCCAAGCTTGGCATTGAACAAGTTATCATGAAAGTCCAAGGACCCAAGCTTGGCATTGAACAAGTTATCAAGAGGAAGATTTCATATAAGTCCATGTCAATACATGGCCTTGAAACCAAGATGAGATATCCCATGTAAGACCATATCCAAAATATGGCTTTAGCATCAAGTTCATGGTAAGAGATTTGGTATTCTCGGTTATTCATAGGAATTCATCGGGAAAATGAGATAAGCTCACAAGAGTTAACAAGAAAGTTTAGTAAGCAAAATCATTATCAAGTGGGGACAAATATTAGTCATATGATGAATGATAAAATAGAGATTATGATTACTATGTTAAAGTATGCTGATCAAGTGATACAAGTATCTTGTTTACTTCACAAGTATGAGACTAGTATGTATTACAAGGCATGTAAGAACCAAGTATGAGCAAATAAGCTTTATAGTTGAAATTATGATACCATTGATTATGTCAAATGGTTTATTTAAGCAAGTATGTTGATATGTGTTTTATATGCAAACTTACTAAGCTAAATGCTTACGTCTTTAAATCTTTCTTTTCATGTAGTCCCGCCAAGCTAAACTGTGGATCATTGAAGTCAGAGCTCGTGGCACACTATCAATCGCCATTTTGGTATAGCCAAGTTGATTTTAAGTATGGCATGTATAGGAAACATTTCATTTTGAGTATATGTCTTAGAAAGGGGCAAAAGTATGGGCTGTTAAGTTTATTATTCTTTTGTAAATGGCTAAGTGATTGGCCAAGTTTGACTAAGAATGTATGTTATTAATATCAATGAAGCATGTTATGTTGTTCATGAAAGATTTAATAATTGAGTTGCTGAATTGAGCTTGAGTTTGGTCTTAATTTCAGGATGGCAATTGGCTTGGTAAATAGCCCCTAAGTGCCTGCACGGTTAGACACACGGGCGTGTGTCTAGGCCGTGTATAAACTGCACCTTAGTCTTATAAGTTAGAATAGGCCACGGACCAATCCCACGGCCGTGTGTTAAGGTCGTGCATGACACACGGTTAGAACTTGGGCGTGTGCCCGGTCGTGTGAAATAAGTCAGTATATCAAGATGTAGTACACGGTCTAAGTCCACGGGCGTGCCATGGCCGTGTATTATAAGTCAGAATGCTAAGGTTTTTCACACGGGCTAGGACCACGGGCGTGCTATGGCCGTGTGGAAATTGGCAGAATACTGAGTTTTAAAGGCACGGTCTGAGGACATGGGCGTGTATGCCTATGCACGGGCGTGTCTTATATTACACGGGCATGTAACCCCTATTTCAAAGAAAATTTTTTCGATAAGGTTCCGAAAGTTTACCAGTACAAGTTTAAGGCCTCGTAGGCCCATGAAATGTACGAATTGTTTAAGAATAAGAAGTTTTAATTTCGGAATGAAATTTTATAGCCCGTAATGTCATGATTAAGCAAGTTCAAGCATAGTAATGTCTCGTATCCGATCTGAGCCTCGGACTCGGGTATAGGGTGTTACATAAAGGATGGTGATTACCCAATTGGGATTCCTGCGTGTCCCGGGACGATGATGGGCAAACCTCACATATCGTGAGTTTAGGTTAATCCATATCGCAAAAACACGAAAGATAAGTAACATTTTTTTGGCGCAATATGAAAGGAACGCCTTTGTGGCGCAATATGAAAAGAACGCCTTTACGGCGGATTATGAAGGAACGACCTCTATGGCGTAGTCTTACAAGAAGAACTTTTATGGCACACTTCGGAAGGGCTTCTCTGCGGTGGCGTGTTCTAGAAAGGCTCTCGGGAATGAACTACAAAGGACGCCCTTGTGGCGGGTTCTATGCCAAGTAATTGGCGTGCTCAGTGTGCCCTTAAACATAAAGCAGTGAAGTCGAAATACGAATTGTACATATGGACTATATGGTAACGTAGGCCACAAAGATTAAGGCTCGGTCGGAGATAGTGAATTGAAGAGATGTGGTGAAGTAATGAGCTAGTATTGAGATGGATTACGAATAAAGACGTAACCTTTGTATATTCAAAGAAAGTACTTGTTACATGTCTATGTGCTCCTCCCTTATTCACGATGAGGTGATGGCCTAGAGATTTAGAGAGTGTAAGTAAAGTATCAAAGACAATGAAGAGAAGGAAATAGTCTTAGAGCAAGGCATTGCAAATGCAGGCGAGTATAAGAGAATAGAATTTGAGGAAATATTTGTCGATACAAAGTTAAAGGTTAAGAACGATGAGATTGTTATACTAAAATATCGGTTTCTATTTGCAAATATGACCTGTAAAAGATGTTACCCTCACTAAGTTTTTATGAACTTATATGTGTATGTTGTGTCGCAGCGTGATGTTGTGGGTGCGCCGGGAGGGACAATGCGAGGACTACGTCAAGAAATGACGTATAGGGTTATTATACATACAGAGTGAGTTGGTGGTGTGTCCAAAGATTAAAATACTCCTTAGAAATCCACACTTGGGGTATTTGTAATAATTTAGGGTTTCAATTTGGATATCATTGTAATTTAATTATCTCATGTTGTATTTGTATTTACTTATATATTTTAGTTTGAAATTTGTAATTAAGTAAGTTGTCATTATCTTTAAACCGCATTAGTAAATAAAGCTTGTGTCTATATTTTTGTGGCAATACCAAAGATTTGAATGGTCAATCGGATCGGGTTGAGAGTGTTACATGGTAACTTTGTGGTAGAAGTATCAATACATTACACTAGAGGTACCGATACAACTACCATAGATGTGGGCCTTTGCACTGTTTAACCCATATCAGTCGCCGGAGTAGGGTTACGAGGTATTACCGATCAATACACATCATTTAATATACAATACTCATACATTTATGCATTCATACTCAAATACCATTCAACACAATTCAATTTGTCCCTTATAAGAGCATACGAGGCCTTAAACATGCTTTAGAAGTGGTTTGGGACTAAACCGATAACATACAAAATTTTTGGAAAACTTAGAAATTTTTCATCTATACAGGGGTCACACGCCCGTGTGAACAGACCATGTGCCTCACACGGCTCTAGACACACCCGTGTCTCAGGTCGTGTGGAAATAGGGCATACATACTGACTTGGGTCACACGGCCAACCACACGCCCGTGTGTCTAGCCCGTGTGCCCTTCGGAATAGCCACACACGCCCGTGTGCCAGGCCGTGTACTAGGCCGTGCAAAACCTGTAGGGTATACTGACTTATGCAACACGGCCAAGTCACACGCCTGTGTGCTAGGCCATGTGCCATTTAGAGGGTATATCGATTTGTGACACACGACCAATCACACGCTGCGTGTGTGAGGCCGTGTGGAGCATAATGACTTCAATTTAATTTCATCACCGAGGACACACGGCCGTGCAACATGCCTGCAGTGTGTCGACACACTGCTGAGACACACGCCCGTGTCCCTGCCCGTGTGGTCAAAAATAGGCCATTTGTAAAGCCATTTTGCCACCCTATTTTTACATGCATATACAAGTATAAATTAAAACATTTCACAACTCAATAGGCAGCCAATCCATGACATTTCATACACATATTACACCAATTCAACATAGTATTCAATTGTCTAATAAATAACATGCATTTTCTTTTTCATACTAACCACATATCAAGATAACATTTGCATATTTCCATTCAATCTATTACTAGCCAAACATATCATATTTGAATACTTAAACACAACCAAAATATTATATCAAGTTGCTTAAGAATCACATGGCTTCAACTCATATCACAACATGTACCAAAATCAATATCTCAAGTAACCTTAACTATCATTCTCATAACTAGCCGATACATGCCATATTTACATATATCCACAAATTCATAAGTACCAATCGGCAACTGGATAGTGTGATGTGTAACTCCAACTTTATCCAAATCGAGGGAGCTATCGAACCTCTATAATACAAGGAAAAGAAATAGAGTAAGCTTTATAGCTTAGTAAGCCCGTATATTTCAGAATTAAACTTACCATTCATACATAATCAAGACAACAAGTAAGGTAAACTCAATTAAATTTCCAAATGCCTAACACAAGCATTCATCAACAAGTTAGTCGCATAAATACATGTAATCATCCATTATCTCAATCTCAATACTCAATACATTGTATCATACCAAATTCATATATCATGTACATCATATTCAACATTTCACTCTCAATCATATAATCGATAATTCATTCAATAACAGTACTCATCTGTATAAATAGTATTTATGTCCGTTGAACCCAATAGAACTTTAAATGATACTCGTGTGATATACATCAATAATCCGTCAATTCATTATCATTTCCGCTCTTTCGAGCTATGATCGATGAAGTCGCTCTGGTGATGGAATGATAAGCTCTATTGAGTGAAACGATAAGCTCGACAAGCTGAAAATAGTAAGCTCTTACGAGTGATATATCGATAAGCTCATACACGCGTGGTGAGTCCGCAACAAATGCGGGAGCTCGACCAAAATGGTAACCCTAGTGACATGTCACTTGTATCCTACACAATTAAATGCGGTTCAAACGGGACTCGATAACCATAAGTCTATATCAAATAGGCATTCGTATTCCAAGTATATCAGTTACTCAATTATATACTTAAATTTCAAATAATTACAAGTATTTAAAAGTTCGATTCTAATTATACGAACTTACCTCGAGTATGAAAACGACGAAATGAGTTAATTACTTAATAATCTTGCCTTTCCCCCGATCCAATTCTGAATTCCTCTTTTCTTGATCTAAATATATTCAAAATTAACTTATTTAATTAACCATTCATTCAATTTAGTCCAAAACATACATTTAGACTTATTTACACATTAGCCCCTAAACTTTCACACTTTTATAAATTAGTCCTTATTTCACAAAAATACAAATTCAAGCAATTCAATCCAAATACATGCTAGCCGAATTTCATAGGGACTCCTAACAGCCCATATCTTTCATTATTTCACATTTTTACCACATAAAATTTTACATTTCACAATTTAATCCCTTTTGACATTTTTGTCAAAAATCACTTTACAAAACATGAAAATCTATCATCTAAAATTCATATTTTGTAACATCCACAAATTCAATTTCATGTGTTGCATTATACCATGCGATAGGCTAGTTAAAAATATTAATTGTGTATGTTTTAAGGTCCTAAGAAGGCTCGGGGTTGAGTTGGGCCTTAGCAAATTTTTTGTGTTTAAGCACTTTAAGGAGAGAAGGTAAGTGGCATCAAGGCCTAAGGAAATAAGTGCGTATTTTGCTAGCATAAATGAGCATATGGCAAGGAGGTTATGGCGTCAAATGGAGAGCATGGAGGGAAGGGGTTCAAATCCCATCCTTTGCAAATTTTGGATTTATTTTTTTACTCCTATCCCAAGTGTCGGCCATGGTCCTATTTATGGTAAGGGAGACTTTTTATTGATGGAAAGGAGGCTAATGAATATGGTAAGGAGGAAGATAAGGGAAAAAGAAGGAAAGAAATGAAAGAAAAGGAAAGAGAAGGGAACATGTTGGCCTATAATGTGGAAGATGTTTTGGAAAGAGTTTTTGGTCAATTTTGATCATTTTGGTAAAAGGATACACGGTTTTGGGAGGGGTCTTGGTAGCCGAATTTTGCATTAGTCTTTTGGCAAATTTTGGGTGCTTGTATGGCTTGTTTCTTTTAGCATTTTTTTGTTCTCTTTTTCCAATTTCTTCCTCATTGCCAGAAACTCCAAAGCCAAAAGTGAGCATCTCTTTTCCTTTGTTTTGCCGAAACCATCTAGCCATTATGTCCAATTTATTTTGCTCATTTCCCCTTTTGATATAGCGAAACTAGTTAAGCACTCTTTCTCCATCCTTTCTTTTCTTTTTCACAAATTCTTCAACCTTTCTTTCTTCTTCTTTAACCTATATTCTCAGCCGAATCTTCTTGTTCATTTTCTTTTCTCCATAGCCGAACCTTTCAACCCTTAATCTCTCCTTCACAATTTTTTATCATTTGTGTTAACACCCTCTTCTTCGATCAAGTCGGTAAGTGGTTTCTTTTTCTCTTTTCATTTTTCCTTTCTTTTTAGCCGAATAAGTGTCTATCACTATTCGGTTGTGTATCTTGTTTCTAAACTGAAATGGTGTTTCCTCTTACTCCTTCACATCTTAATCGTCCTCTTTTTTCGTAGTGTTCTAAGTGGGTGGCCGAATATCATCCTAGCCGATTCAATTCTAGCCTTAAGTCAATCGGAGGAAATCGGATTCAATATCGTTAAGGTAAGGAGTTTCTTTATGGATTATTTGATATCGCTCATTATTCAATTAGTTGCTAAACAGAATAATAGTTTGGACTAAACGGTTATTATAGGGTCTAAATCGTTCGTTGTTTTCACTCGTGGATCCTTCGAAAATAGTGGTAAGCCTACTCCTATCACTAAAAACCACTACTTTCTCTCATAGTAGTTTTCTAATCGAGATTTTTTCCTACGGAGGCAAGTGGAACCGATTTGAAGGGAAAAGCGTTAGTAGGAGACAAAAGGAGTGGATTTGCAATTCCTACTCCTAAGTTCAAACGAAGAGGCGATTTCGCGGTTCGAGATTTTCCACTGGTTGTGGACCATCATCCGATGAGAATAGACAAATCGTGGTCGATTCACGATACTAAGGGTAAGCAATTCATTAGATCGTGCGATTTAGTTTTGGAATAATAAAATCTCGTGTGATTGGTTAATCGAGTGTAATGGTGATTTAGGTGCCGACGATCAAGAAGGTTTAGTCCTTACTGTAATCAGGTGTGTAATCTCACACCGAAATCTCGTAAATCTATGATTTATCATCATGTTAGAAAATTGATCGATGTTGCTTAAGAACTTAATAATGGTATTATGGTATAAATCGAGTGATTTGCTTAAACATCGTTAATACTAAGATTTGACAAAATCAGAGTTAATTTGTAGAATTACGAAAATACCCTTAATAGGCCGTTTTTATCAAAATGCCTTAACGGGCCGAATTGCTTAAATGCCTTTAAAGTGTTGATTTACTAGAATGCCTTAATGGGCTGAATTATAAAGTGCTATAATGGGCCGATGCACTGTAATAAATTATTGGATTAATAATAGTTGTACATATATGTGGTTATTATGCTTTATTATGTATGTTGCATGTTACATATTGCATGGGTTGGGAAAAATTGTATGAAGAGCAGTGTAGCCTGGTGGCATTGCCACAAAATATCACTTATGATTTCGGTGGCTTGGCCACAATAAACAAATATATTATAAATGGAAACTTGCCTGCGAATTGGTGTGAGCGGCGGGGTGGGTTGACATGATCTCCACAGGTGTGATTGGCTGGTCGGGGGTGTGATGGATGGATGGGTTGGGTTACATTCATATCATTTTTATATTATTATGTAAATGGGCTTAAGCCCAAGTTATTGCTAAATGGATTCAGGTCCAGTGGATGACGGTAAGGGGATTATGCATTGAGTTCTAGTAACTCACCCCTTTTCCTTAACCCTTGCAGGTAATGCTCAGTGAGGTGGACTTGGGCCATGGAAAACTCGGTGGAGGCCATACTTCAGAAATGGTGTTTTTGAACTTTAGATTTCTATTTACGTTTACTTTATTATTTTTACTATTTTGGGTTTTAAAGTTGTAATAAGGCCTCTGGAATATTTTATTTTGCTTTATGTTTGACGTACGTATTATCTTGCTTGATTTGTTTTAATTGGGAAATTTCTAAAAATCATAAATTACGGTTTCCAAAATTGATTAACAAAAGGTTTTTCTTTTATAAATATGTAAAAATATTTTAACTCGAATTCTCTTTCAAATTACCAACGACATTTTCAAAAGTCACGGTTTTAAAGTTCACTACCTCGATTTTCGATTCATCAATCAACCTCTCATAAATAGTTGCATTTTATCAAGAATTTATATCCAAACTTGTTTTCTTAACCATAAAACACCTATTTTAGTACGAATCACAAGGTTTTTATACGTTTTCCCTTATGTGACATGTCGATTCGATCGTAACGCATGGGCGGGTTTGGGGTGTTACATTTTATGGTATCGAGGTCGGTTGCAAAACTCGGTTGTGGTTTGGGTTCAAAAGCATTGTCCAAAGCTGTTTAAAATTTTGATCTAAAGGAAGTATGGCACCACTGTATCCGCACCAAGTCAAGTAAGTTTATGTTTTCATTTTATGATTATTATGGTATGACTGTAGAAATACTCTAGAACTTTTAGCTTTAGGAGCTGAAACTATAGAGATCCAGACCTTAGGATACATTTTGCGAAAACGACTTTACTTCTTATACTTCATAAAACATTGTTTAATAAACATTGAATAATATACTGATTCATAAGACTTGTAATTAGATTAAATAGATTTAGTAAACATGAGCGCTAGAGGACGTGGACGCGGTAGACGTGGCCGTGGTAGAGGCCGAGGTGCTAGAGTTGTATCTGAGGCATCAGGACATATGCCGGAAATGGACGCCCCTGCGTCACCTATGACTGAAGCTGGGTGACACGAACGAATGAGAGAGGACGATGCTCTATCCCAAGCAATGTTGTGAGTTCTAGAAAGGGTTGCTGGGGCAAGAACTGGGTCGGCAGCTCGTGGGTCGGTATCTGAACGACTCAGATCGAATGGGGCTGAAGTTTTTAGGCGTATTTCGGGTGTTGCCCCTAGTGTAGCGGAGTACTTGCTTGAGGCAGTGGAGCGGATTATGGACGACCTGGATTGCACCGCTGAACAAAAGTTGAAAGGAGCTGTGTCATTGCTAAGAGACGAGGCGTATCAGTGGTGGCTCACTGTTCGGGAAGGCACTCAGGCTGATCGTATTACCTGGGAATTCTTCAAGACAACATTCCAGGGGAAATATGTCGGGGCTAGCTATGTGGATGCCCGAAGGAAGGAATTTCTGAATATGGTCCAAGGAGGTAAATCTGTGGCAGCATATGAGGCGGAGTTTTTGCGTCTGAGTCGGTATGCCCGAGGTATAGTGCTGACTGATTACAAACGCTGTGTGCATTTTGAGGATGGATTGCGTGATGAGTTGCGGGTACTGATAGCCCCACAGAAGGAGAGGAATTTTGCTACACTGGTGGAGAAAGCTAAGATAGCCGAGGAGGTTAAGCACTCGGAACGGCAAAATCGAGACAAGGACAAGGGTAGGAACAAGAGAGACTCTAGGTACCCAAGTCCTGCTAGAGGGTTTCAGAAAAGGCCCAGAAATGAGGAGCCAACTCGGGTAAGAGTTCAAGCTACTACAAATCAGTTACAGCCTTGCGTGGATTGTGGGAAACTTCACTCGGGTGAATGCTGGAAGAGAACTGGTGGTTGTTTTAGATGTGGGTCAAAGGATCACAGATTTACATAGCCAGCTGGAGGCGCTCAGCAACCGCCGAGAGGCCGTGGGTCAGTCGAGGTGGTAATGGTGTAGAACGAGGTCAAGGTGCACGGGTAGAGGTACCAGAATGGGGTAACACGAAGGCGAGGCGGCCCAGTTTGGTCTATGCGGTCACATCGCCGAGTATGGCGACGCACTGCACGTCATAACCGAAGACGTTCTTCATAGCCGATGTACACATTATCGCTTTGATAGATATTGGATCCACCCATTCGTATGTTGCTTGTGTTGTGTCGGAACTCGAATATTAAATCGAGATTACTTGCTAGAGAAACAAACTGTAATTAGCCCTTTAGGATGATCGGTGGTAGTAAATAAATTATTTAAGGATGTGCCCTTAGAAGTTTAGGGGAAATATTTTCGGCGGATCTCGATGGAACCGCCATTTGGCGAATTCGATCTTATTTTGGGCATGGATTGGTGGTTAAACACCGTGCGAACTTGGATTGTGCTGCAGAAAGCGAATGGTACTAAGAAATTCGAGAGGATAAGGAAGTGATGGTGATAGGTGAAAGACGAAACTATCTGTCTAATGTGGTATCTGTTTTAAAGGAGTAAAAGTTGGTGCGGAAAGAGTGTGGAGCATTCCTAGCCTTTATCGATTGCTTTGGATGCCAAAGAATTGTCGGTAGAAAGTGTTAGAAAGGTGAAAGAGTTTTCGGATGTGTTTCTCGAGGAGCTTCAGGATTACCCCGGATCGGAGGTGGAGTTTGGCATTAAGCTATTGCCGGGGGACGGCTCCGGTGTCCATTGCTCCTTATAGAATGGCAAGAAGGAGTTAGCGGAGCTTAAGGCTCAAATTTAGGAGTTGTTGGATCGCAAGTTTATTTGACCAAGTGTATCACCGTGGGGAGCGCCGGTCTTGTTCGTTAAGAAAAGGATGGATCGATGCGTATGTGCATCGATTATAGACAATTGAATAGGTTGACGATCAAGAACAAGTACCCGTTAAAGGATCGATGATCATTCGATCACTACGAGGAGCTTTGGTTTTCTCGAAGATAGATTTGAGGTCGGGATATCACCGACTTTTAAAGTCAAGGAGGCATATATTTATAAGATTGCGTTCGAACTCGTTATGGACATTACGAGTTCTTAGTGATGCCGTTGGGTTGACTAATGCACTAGTTTTGCATTTATGGACATGATCAACCGAGTCTTCCAACCCTATCTAGACCGGTTTGTGGTTGTGTTCATAGATGACATCCCAGTGTACTCAAAGTCGAAGAAGAGCATGATTCGCATCTACGGGTAGTATTGCGAGATATTAAGGAGAAGTAGTTGTATGCCAAATTCGATAAGTATGAATTTTGGTGAGGGAAATGACCTTTTTGGGGCATGTAGTGTGGCCAAGGAATTAGATTTGATCCCCGGAAGGTCGAGGTGTGTTGGATTGGAAGCCACCGAAGTCAGTGGCTAAAATTTGGAGTTCTCTAGGCTTGGCTGGGTGTTACAGGCGTTTTGTTGAGGGGTTTTCGTTGATTGCTGCACCCCTAACTAAGCTGTTGCGTAAAGGAGTACCGTTTTTGTGGTCAGATAAGCAGCAAGAGAGCTTTGAGAAATTGAAAAAGATTCTGACAGAAGCACCAATATTGATTTAACCTGAGGCTGGTAAGGAGTTTATTGCTTATTGTGATGCGTCACACACGGGCTTGGGATGTGTGTTGATGCAAGGGGAAAAGTGGTGGCTTATGCATCTCGTCAATTAAGGCCGCATGAGGTGAATTATCCCACTCATGATTTGGAGTTAGCTGCAGTGGTGTTTGCTCTGAAGATTTGGAGACACTATCTGTACGGTGAGAAGTCGATTATTTATACGGATCATAAGAGTCTGAAGTACCTCCTTACCCAGAAGGAGTTGAAGTTAAGACAGCGGAGGTGGATAGAATTGTTGAAAGATTATGACTTCTCAATCAAGTATCACCCAGGTAAAGCTAATGTAGTAGCGGATGCGTTGAGTCGTAAGGTGATAACGGATTTAAGAGCGATGTTCGCTCATCTTAGCCTTTATGAAGATGGTAGCCTATTAGCCAAACTTCAGGTAAAGCCTGCATGGGTAAGTCAGATTATGGAAAAGCAGTTGATAGATGAAGCGTTGGGTTCTCGACTTCAGCAAGTGAAAAGAGGTGAGATAGGGGATTTTGGATTGAGTAGTGATGGAGTATTATGTTTCTGTGGAAGAGTTTATATGCCCAGGAATTCAGAATTGAGACAAATGATTCTGCGTGAGGCGCATAGTAGCCCATATGCTACGCACTTGAGGAAACAAATGTACCGAGACCTCCGTGAGCAGTATTGGTGGCCAGGGTTGAAACGGGAGGTTATCGACTTCGTGAGTAAGTGCTTGACATGCCGGCAGGTGTAGGCGAAACATCAACTACCGTAAGCGTTGCTACAACCGGTGAAAATTCCACTATGGAAATGGGAGAGGATAACGATGGATTTTGTTAGTGGGTTACCCTTAACGCCTACTAAGAAAGATTCAAGATGGGTTAGAGTGGATGGATTAACGAAGACCGCTCATTTTCTACTGTTCGCACGGATTATTCGCTGCGAAGTTGGCCAAGTTATATGTAGTAGAGATCGTGAGGTTACATGGGGTACTAGTGTCTATCATATCGATGAGGATCCTAGGTTCACATCACTGCCTCGGAAGGCTTTACATGAAGCTTTGGGAACAAGGCTAGATTTCTGCACGGCATTTCATCCTCAGACTGATGGTCAGTCGGAGAGAGTAATCCAGATTTTAGAAGACATATTAAGGGGCTGTGTGATCGATTTCAAGGGTAGTTGGAAAGATTTTCTACCATTGGCGAGTTTGCATACAACAATGACTATCAATCCAAAGATCCGAGATGGCACCCTATGAGGGCTGTATGGATGGTCGAGGTGTCGTACCCCTACTTGCTGGACTGAGCTGGGTGAGCGTCAGCTTTTGGGTCCTGAGTTGATCTCAGAGAAGGATGAGAAAGTTAAGATAATTCAGGCTCATTTAAAGGAAGCCTCGCGCGGTACGTAAATCGTGATGCGGATCTGAAGAGTAAGGATATAGAGTTTGCGGTGGGAGATCAAGTCTTTCGAAGGTCTCACCTTGGAAGAAGATCTTAAGATTTGGGCGGAAAGGCAAGTTGAGCCCTAGATTTATCGTAACCATACCGTGCTTGAGCGTGTTGGGCGCTGGCTTATCACCGGAGTTACCTCCGGAGTTAAGTCAGATACATAGTGTATTCCATGTCTCAATGTTAAGGCGTTATCATTCGGATCCTTCTCATGTTGTGCCAGTGGAGGAAGTTGAGTTAAGACCTGACTTGTCTTTTGAAGAGAGCCGCATGCATTTTAGATCGAGATGTTAAGGTGCTGAGAAGGAAGTCGGTTCATTTAGTCAAAGTTTTATGGCGTAATCACGGGTCAGAGGAAGCTACATGGGAGCCAGAGGACATAATTCAGCAACAGTACCCTCATCTCTTTTAATCAGGTAAATTTCGAGGCCAAAATTTCTTTAAGGGGGTAGAATTGTAACATCCTGAAATTCAGACTTTTATGTGTTGCATTATACCATGCGATAGGCTAGTTAAAAATATTAATTGTGTATGTTTTAAGGTCCTAAGAAGGGTTGGGGTTGAGTTGGGCCTTAGCAAAATTTTTGTGTTTAAGCACTTTAAGGAGAGAAGGTAAGTGGCATCAAGGCTTAAGGAAATAAGTGCGTATTTTGCTAGCATAAATGAGCATATGGCAAGGAGGTTATGGCGTCAAGTGGAGAGCATGGAGGGAAGGGGTTCAAATCCTATCCTTTGCAAATTTTGGATTTATTTTTTTACTCCTATCCCAAGTATCGTCCATGGTCCTCTTTATGGTAAGGGAGACTTTTTATTGATGGAAAGGAGGCTAAGGAATATGGTAAGGAGGAAGATAAGGGAAAAAGAAGGAAAGAAATAAAAGAAAAGGAAAGAGAAGGGAACATGTTGGCCTATAATGTGGAAGATGTTTTGGAAAGAGTTTTTGGTCAATTTTGATCATTTTGGTAAAAGGATACACGGTTTTGGGAGGGGTTTTGGTAGCCGAATATTGCATTAGTCTTTGGGCAAATTTTGGGTGCTTGTATGGCTTGTTTCTTTTAGCATTTTTTTTGGTGTTCTCTTTCTCCAATTTCTTCTCTCATTGCCGAAACTTCAAAGCCAAAAGTGAGCATCTCTTTTTCCTTTGTTTTACCGAAACCATCTAGCCATTGTGTCCAATTTATTTTGCTCATTTCTGCTTTTGATAGCCGAAACTAGTTAAGTACTCTTTCTCCATCCTTTCTTTTCTTTTTCACAAATTCTTCAACCTTTCTTTCTTCTTCTTTAACCCATATTCTCTTAGCTGAATCTTCTTGTTCATTTTCATTTCTCCATCGCCGAACCTTTCAACCCTTAATCTCTCCTTCACAATTTCTTTCTCATTTGTGTTGACACCCTCTTCTTCGATCAAGTCGGTAAGTGGTTTCTTTTTCTCTTTTGATTTTTCCTTTCTTTCTAGCCGAATAAGTGTTTATCACTATTCGGTTGTGTATCTTGTTTCTAAACCGAAATGGTGTTTCCTGCTACTCCTTCACATCTTAATCATCCTCTTTTTTGTAGTGTTCTAAGTGGGTGGCCGAATATCATCCTAGCCGATTCAATTCTAGCCTTAAGTCAATCGGAGGAAATCAGATCCAATATCGTTAAGGTAAGGAGTTTCTTTATGGATTATTTGATATCGCTCATTATTCGATTAGTTGCTAAATGGAATAATAGCTTGGACTAAACGATTATTATAGGGTCTAAATCGTTCGTTCTTTTCACTCGTGGATCCTTCGAAAATAGTGGTAAGCCTACTCCTATCACTAAAAACAACTACTTTCTCTCATAGTAGTTTTCTAATCGAGATTTTTCCTATGGAGGCAAGTGGAACCGATTTTAAGGGAAAAGCGTTAGTAAGAGACAAAAGGAGTGGATTTGCAATTCCTACTCCTAAGTTCAAACGAAGGGCGGTATCAAAGTTGTGGACCATCATCCGGTGAGAATAGACAAATCGTGGTCATTCACGATACTAAGAGTAAGCAATTCATTAGATCGCCCGATTTAGTTTTGGAATAATAAAATCTCGCTTGATTGGTTAATTGAGTGTATTGGTGATTTAGGTGCCGATGATCAAGAAGGTTTAGTCTCACTGTCGTAATCCGGTGTGTAATCTCACACCGAAATCTCGTAAATCGTGATTTATCATCATGTTAGAAAATCGATCGATGTTGCTTAAGAACTTAATAACGATATTATGGTATAAATCGAGTGATTTGTTTAAACATCGTTAATACTAAGATTTGACAAAATTAGAGTTAATTTGTAGAATTACGAAAATACCCTCAATGGGCCATTTTAATCAAAATGCCTTAACGGGCCGAATTGCTTAAATGCCTTTACGTTGTTGATTTACGAAAATGCCCTATGGGTCGATTTATTTAAAATGCCCATATGGGCCGATTTACTAGAATGCCTTAAAGGGTCGAATTATAAAGTGCTATAATGGGCCGATGCACTGTAATAAATTATTGGATTAATAATGGTTGTACATATATGTGGTTATTATGCTTTATTATGTATGTTGCATGTTACATATTGCATGGGTTGGGAAAATTTGTATGAAGAGTAGTAGCTTCGTGGCATTGCCACAAAATATCACTTATGATTTCGGTGGTTTGGCCACAATAAACAAATATATTATAAATGGCAACTTGCTCGCGAATTGGTGTGAGCAATGGGTGGGTTGACTTGATCCCCACAGTGTGATTGGGTGGTCGGGGTGTGATGGATGGATGGGTTGGGTTACATTCATATCATTTTTATATTGTTATGTAAATGGGCTTAAGCCCAAGTTATTGCTAAATGGATTCAGGTCTAGTGGATGACGGTAAGGGGATTATGCACTGAGTTCTAGTAACTCACCCCTTTTCCTTAACCCTTGCAGGTAATGCTCAGTGAGGTGGACTTGGGCCATGGATAACTCGGTAGAGGCCATACTTCAGAAATGGTGTTTTTGAACTTTAGATTTCTATTTACGTTTACTTTATTATTTTCGCTATTTTGGGTTTTTAAGTTGTAATAAGGCCTCTGGAATATTTTATTTTGCTTTATGTTTGATGTACGTATTATCTTGCTTGATTTGTTTTAATTGGGAATTTTCTAAAAATCATAAATTACGGTTTCCAAAATTGATTAACAAAAGGTTTTTCTTTTATAAATATGTAAAAATATTTTAACTCGAATTCTCTTTCAAATTACCAACGACATTTTCAAAAGTCACGGTTTTAAAGTTCACTATCTTGATTTCTGATTCATCAATCAACCTCTCATAAATAGTTGCATTTTATCAAGAATTTATATCCAAACTTGTTATCTTAACCATAAAACACCTATTTTAGTACGAATCACAAGGTTTTTATACGTTTTCCCTTATGTGACATGTCAGATCCGGTCGTAACGCATGGGCCGGGTTTTGGGTGTTACATTTTATGGTATCAGAGGCCGATTGCAAAACCCGACTGTGGTTTGGGTTCCAAAGCATTTTACAAAGCTGTTTAAAATTTTGATCTAAACGAAGTATGGCACCACGGGTATCTGGCACCAAGTCAAGTAAGTTTATGTTTTCATTTTATGATTATTGTGGTATGGCTTTAGAAATACTCTAGAACTTTTAGCTTTAGGAGCTGAAACTATAGAGATTGAGACCTTAGGATACGTTTTGCGAAAACGACTTTACTTCCTATACTTTATAAAACATTGTTTAATAAACATTGAATAATATACTGATTCATAAGACTTGTAATCAGATTAAATTGATTTAGTAAACATGAACGCTAGAGGACGTGGACTCGGTAGACGTGGCCGTGGTAGAGGCCGAGGTGCTAGAGTTGTATATGAGGCATCGGGACATATGCCGTAAATGGACGCCCCGCGCCACCGTGGATCAAGCCGGGTCACACGAACGAATGAGAGAGGATGACGCTCGTCCCAAGCAATGTTGCGAGTTCTAGAAAGGGTTGTCGGGCAAGAACTGGTCGGGCACTCGTGGGTCGATATCTAAATGACTTAGATCGAATGGGGCTGAAGTTTTTAGGGGTATTTCGTGTAGCCCTAGTGTAGCGTGAGTAATCGCTTGAGGCAAAGTGGAGCGGATTATGGACGACTTGGATTGCACCGCTGAATGGTTGAAAGGAGCGTGTCATTGCTAAGACACGAGGCGACGCTGGTGGCTCACCGCTTCGGGAAGGCACTCGGGTTGATCAGACACTGGGAATTCTTCAAGACACAACCTGTGGGAAATATGTCGGGGCTAGCTATGTGGATGCCCAAGGAAGGAATTTCGAACCGGGTCCAAGGAGGTAAACTGTGGCAAAGATATGAGGCGGAAGCTGCGCTCGAGTCGGTATGCCCGAGGTATAGTGCCGATCGATTACGAGCTACTGTGTGTTTTGAGGATGGATTACGTGATGAGTTGCGGTACCGATAGCCCCACGTAATGAGAGGAATTTTGCTACACTGGTGGAGAAAGCTAAGATAGTCGAGGAGGTTAAGCACTCGAAACTGCAAAATTGAGACAAGGACAAGGGCATGAACAAGTGAGACTCGGGTACTGTGTCCCGCTAGAGGGTTTCGTAAAAGGCCGTAAATGAGGAGCCACTCGGGTAAGAGTTCAAAGCACTACCAATCGCCATACCTTGCGTGGATTGTGGGAAACTTCAATCGGGTGAATGCTGGAAGAGAACTGGTGGTTGTTTTATATGTGGGTCCAAGGATCACTGGTTTAAGGATTGCCCGAGAGCCCGCCGCACTCGTGTGGCTCGTAATGCATTTGCACAGCCACCGAGGCGCTGCCAGCCGCCGAGGCCGTGGGTCGTCGAGGTGGTAATGGTGTAGGACGAGGTCAAGGTGCAACGGGTAGAGGTACCGTGCATGTGGGTAACACGGAGGCGAGACACCTGTGTTTGGTCTATGCGGTCGACGTCGAGAGGATGGCGACGCGACCGGACGTCATAACCAAGACGTTCTTCATAGCCGATGTACCTGGCATCGCTTTGATAGATATTGATCCACCCATTCGTATGTTGCTTGTAGCCGTGTCCGGAACTCAATATTAAATATGAGATTATCGCTAGAGAAACAACCGTAATTAGCCCTTTAGACAATCGGTGGTAGTAAATAAGTTATTTAAGGATGTGCCCTTGAAGTTCGTGGGGAAATATTTCGCGGATCCGATGGAACCGCCATTTGGTTAATTCGATCTTATTTTGGGCATGGATTGGTGGTTAAACACCGTGCGAACTTGGATTGTGCCGCGGGCGGATGGTACTAAGAACTTGGAGGATAAGGAAGTGATGGTGATAGGTGAAAGACGAAACTATCTGTCTAATGTGGTATCCGCTTTAAAGGCGTAAAAGTTGGTGCGAAAGGGTGTGGAGCATTCCTAGCCTTTATCGCTTTGGATGCCAAAGAATTGCTCAGAGAAAGTGTTAGAATGGTGAAAGAGTTTTCGATGTGTTTCCCAAGGAGCTTCCAGGATTACCTCCGGATCGGGAGGTGGAGTTTGGCATTGAGCTATTGCCAGGACGGCCCGTGTCCATTGCTCCTTATAGAATGGCGCCAAGGAGTTAGCTGAGCTTAAGGCTCAAATTCGGAGTTGTTGATCGCGGATTTATTCGACCAAGTGTATCACCATGGGGAGCGCCAGTCTTGTTCGTTAAGAAAAATGATGGATTGATGCGTATGTGCATCGATTATAGACAATTGAATAAGTTGACGATCAAGAACAAGTACCGTTACTAAGGATCGATGATCTGCTCGATCACCGTGAGGAGCTTTGGTTTTCTCAAGATAGATTTGAGGTCGGATATCACCTGCTTAAGGTCAAGAAGGTGGATATTCATAAGACTGCATTCCGAACTCGTTATGGACATTACGAGTTCTTAGTGATGTCGTTCGGGTTGACTAATGCACCAGCTACATTTATGGACATGATGAACCGAGTCTTCCAACCCTATCTAGACCGGTTTGTGGTTGTGTTCATAGATGACATCCTGGTGTACTCAAAGACTGAAGAAGAGCATGATTCGCATCTACGGGTAGTATTGCAGATATTAAGGGAGAAGCAGTTGTATGCCAAATTCAGTAAGTGTGAATTTTGGTTGAGGGAAGTGACCTTTTTGGGGCATGTAGTGTCTGCTGAAGGAATTAGAGTTGATCCCCGTAAGGTCGAGGCTGTGTTGGACTCGAAGCCACCGAAGTCATAGGGCTGAAATTTGGAGTTCTCTAAGCTTACCGGGTGTTATAGGCATTTCGTTGAGGGGTTTTCGTTGATTGCTGCACCCCTAACTAAGTTGTTGCGTAAAGGAGTACCATTTTTGTGGTCAGATAAGCAGCAAGAGAGCTTGGAGAAATTGAAGAAGATTCTGACAGAAGCACTAGTATTGATTTAACTTGAGGCTGGTAAGGAGTTTCTTGTTTATTGTGATGCGTCACACACGGGCTTGGGATATGTGTTGATGCAAGGGGAAAAAGTGGTGGCTTATGCATCTCGTCAATTAAGGCCTAATGAGGTGAATTATCCCACTCATGATTTGGAGTTAGCTGCAGTGGTGTTTGCTCTGAAGATTTGGAGACACTATCTGTACAGTGAGAAGTAGATTATTTATACGGATCATAAGAGTCTGAAGTACCTCCTTACCCAGAAGGAGTTGAACTTAAGACAGCGGAGGTGGATAGAATTTTTAAAAGATTATGACTTCTCAATCGAGTATCATCCAGGTAAAGCTAATGTAGTAGCGGATGCGTTGAGTCGTAAGGTGATAACGGATTTGAGAGCGATGTTCGCTCATCTCAGCCTTTATGAAGATGGTAGCCTATTAGCCGAACTTCAGGTGAAGCCTGCATGGGTAAGTCAGATTATGGAAAAGCAATTGATAGATGAAGCATTGGGTTCTCGACTTCAGCAAGTGAAAAGAGGTGAGATAGGGGATTTTGGATTGAGTAGTGATGGAGTATTATGTTTCCGTGGAAGAGTTTGTATGCCCAGGGATTCAGAATTGAGACAAATGATTCTGCGAGAGGCGCATAGTAGCCCATATGCTATGTACCCTGAGGAAACAAATGTACCGAGACCTCCGTGAGTGATTGGTGGCCGTGGTTGAAACGGAGGTTACCGACTTCGTGAGTAAGTGCTTGACATGTCAACAGTGAAGGCGGAACATCAATTGCCGTGTGGTTGCTACAACCGATGAAAATTCCACTATGGAAATGGGAAAGGATAACGATGGATTTTGTTAGTGGGTTACCCTTAACGCCTACTAAGAAAGATTCAGTATGGGTTATAGTGGATCGGTTAACGAAGACTTCTCATTTCCTACACTGCTCGCACGGATTATTCGCTGCGAAGTTAGCCAAGTTGTATGTAGCAAAGATCGTGAGGTTACATGGGGTACCAAAGGTGTCATCATATCGCACAGGATCCTAGTACACACATCACGATTCGAAGGCTTTACATGAAGCTTTGGGAACAAGGCTAGATTTCAGCACGGCATTTCATCCGCAGACGGATGGTCAGTCGGAGAGAGTAATCTAGATTTTAGAAGACATGTTAAGGGGCTGTGTGATCGATTTCAAGGAGTTGGGAAGATTTTCTACCATTGGCGTAGTTTGCATACAACAATAGCTATCAATCCAAAGATCCAGATGGCACCCTATGAGGCGCCAGATGGTCGTAAGTGTCGTACCCTACTTGCCGGATCGAAATGGGTGAGCATCGCCTTTGGGCCCCGAGTTGATCTCGGAGACGGAGGAGAAAGTTAAGATAATTCGGGCTCATTTAAAGGAAGCCTCGGACGACAGACAGAAAACATACGCGGATCCAAGCGTAAGGATATAGAGTTTATGGTGGGAGATCAAGTCTTTCTAAAGGTCTCACCTTGGAAGAAGATCTTAAGATTTGGGCGGAAAGGCAAGTTGAGCCCTAGATTTATCGGACCATAGCGTGTACTGAAGCGTGTTGGGCCAGTGGCTTATCAGCTGGAGTTACCTCCGGAGTTAAGTCGATACATAGTGTATTCCATGTCTCGATGTTAAGGCGTTATCGTTCGGATCCATCTCATGTTGTACCGGTGGAGGAAGTTGAGTTAAGACCTAACTTGTCTTTTGAAGAGGAGCCAGTACAGATTTTAGATCGAGATGTTAAGGTGCTGAGAAGGATGTCGGTTCCGTTAGTCAAAGTTTTATGGCGTAATCACGGGTCAGAGGAAGCTACATGGGAGCCAGAGGACACAATTCGGCAACAGTAACCTCATCTCTTTTAATCAGGTAAATTTCGAGGCCAAAATTTCTTTAAGGGGGTAGAATTGTAACATCCCGAAATTCTAATTTTATGTGTTGCATTATACCATGCGATAGGCTAGTTAAAAATATTAATTGTGTATGTTTTAAGGTCCTAAGAAGGGTCGGGGTTGAGTTGGGCCTTAGCAAAATTTTTGTGTTTAAGCACTTTAAGGAGAGAAGGTAAGTGGCATCAAGGCTTAAGGAAATAAGTGCGGATTTTGCTAGCATAAATGAGCATATGGCAAGGAGGTTATGGCGTCAAGTGGAGAGCATGGAGGAAGGGGTTCAAATCCTATCCTTTGCAAATTTTGATTTATTTTTTTCTCCTATCCCAAGTGTCGGCCATGGTCCTATTTATGGTAAGGGAGACTTTTTATTGATGGAAAGGAGGCTAAGGAATATGGTAAGGAGGAAGATAAGGGAAAAAGAAGGAAAGAAATGAAAGAAAAGGAAAGAGAAGGGAACATGTTGGCCTATAATGTGGAAGATGTTTTGGAAAGAGTTTTTGGTCAATTTTGATCATTTTGGTAAAAGGATACACGGTTTTGGGAGGGGTCTTGGTAGCCAAATTTTGCATTAGTCTTTTGGAAAATTTTGGGTGCTTGTATGGCTTGTTTCTTTTAGCTTTTTTTTTGGTGTTCTCTTTCTCCAATTTCTTCCCTCATTGCCGAAACTCTAACGCCAAAAGTGAGCATCTCTTTTTCCTTTGTTTTGTCGAAACCATCTAGCCATTGTGTCCAATTTATCTTGCTCATTTCCCCTTTTGATAGCTGAAACTAGTTAAGCACTCTTTCTCCATCCTTTCTTTTCTTTTTCACAAATTCTTCAACCTTTCTTTCTTCTTCTTTAACCCATATTCTCTTAGCCGAATCTTCTTGTTCATTTTCTTTTCTCCATAGCCGAACCTTTCAACCCTTAATCTCTCCTTCACAATTTCTTTCTCATTTGTGTTGACACCTTCTTCTTCGATCAAGTCGGTAAGTGGTTTCTTTTTCGCTTTTCATTTTTCCTTTCTTTCTAGCCGAATAAGTGTCTATCACTATTTGGTTGTGTATCTTGTTTCTAAACCGAAATGGTGTTTCCTCCTACTCCTTCACATCTTAATCATCCTCTTTTTCGTAGTGTTCCAAGTGGGTGGTCGAATATCATCCTAGCCTGTTCAATTCTAGCCTTAAGTCAATCGGAGGAAATCGAATTCAATATCGTTAAGGGAAGGAGTTTCTTTATGGATTATTTAATATCGCTCATTATTTGATTAGTTGCTAAACGGAATAATAGTTTGGACTAAACGGTTATTATAGGGTCTAAATCGTTCGTTCTTTTCACTCGTGGATCCTTCGAAAATAGTGGTAAGCCTACTCCTATCACTAAAAACAACTACTTTCTCTCATAGTAGTTTTCTAATCGAGATTTTTCCTATGGGGGCAAGTGGAACCGATTTGAATGGAAAAGCGTTAGTAGGAGACAAAAGGAGTGGATTTGCAATTCCTACTCCTAAGTTCAAACGAAGGGCGGTATCAGCGGTTCGGGATTTTCCACCGGGTTGTGGAACATCATCCGGTGAGAATAGACAAACCGTGGTCGTTCACGATACTAAGAGTAAGCAATTCATTAAATCATCCGATTTAGTTTTGGAATAATAAAATCTTGTTTGATCGGTTAATCGAGTGTAATGGTGATTTAGGTGTCTTTGGCGATCAAGAAGGTTTAGTCCTCACCGTAATCGTGTGTGTAATCTCACAATCCCGTGAATCGTAATTTATCATCATGTTAGAAAATCGATCGATGTTGCTTAAGAACTTAATAACGGTATTATGGTATAAATCGAGTGATTTGCTTAAACATCATTAATACTAAGATTTGACAAAATCAGAGTTAATTTGTAGAATTATGAAAATACCCTCAATGGGCCGTTTTTATCAAAATGCCTTAACGGGTCGAATTGCTTAAATGCCTTTAAAGTGTTGATTTACGAAAATGCCTCTATGGGCCGATTTATTAAAAATGGCCCTATGGTCCGATTTACTAGAATGCCTTAATGGGCCGAATTATAAAGTGCTATAATGGGCCAATGCACTGTAATAAATTATTGGATTAATAATGGTTGTATATATATGTGGTTATTATGCTTTATTATGTATGTTGCATGTTACATATTGCATGGGTTGGGAAAAATTGTATGAAGAGCAGTGTAGCCTAGTGGCATTGCCACAAAATATCACTTATGATTTCGGTGGCTTGGCCACAATAAACAAATATATTATAAATGGCAACTTGCCTGCGAATTGGTGTGAGCGGCGGGGTGGGTTGACTTGATCCCCGCAGGTGTGATTGGCTGGTCGGGGGTGTGATGGATGGATGGGTTGGGTTACATTCATATCATTTTTATATTGTTATGTAAATGGGCTTAAGCCCAAGTTATTGCTAAATGGATTCAGTCTAGTGGATGACGGTAGTGGGATTATGCATCGAGTTCCAAGAACTCACCCTTTTCCTTAACCCTTGCGGTAATGCTCAGTGAGGTGGACTTGGGCCATGGATAACTCGGTAGAGGCCATACTTCAGAAATGGTGTTTTTGAACTTTAGATTTCTATTTACGCTTACTTTACTATTTTTGCTATTTTAGGTTTTTAAGTTGTAATAAGGCCTCGGAATATTTTATTTTGCTTTATGTTTGACGACGTATTATCTTTCTTGATTTGTTTTAATTGGGAATTTTCTAAAATCATAAATTACGGTTTCCAAAATTGATTAACAAAAGGTTTTTCTTTTATAAATATGTACAAATATTTTAACTCGAATTCTCTTTCAAATTACCAACGACATTTTCAAAAGTCACGGTTTTAAAGTTCACTACGTCAATTTCTGATTCATCAATCAACCTCTCATAAATAGTTGCATTTTATCAAGAATTTATATCCAAACTTGTTTTCTTAACCATAAAACACCTATTTTAGTACGAATCACAAGGTTTTTATACGTTTTCCCTTATGTGACATGTCAGATCCGGTCGTAACGCATGGGCCGGGTTTGGGGTGTTACATATTTCAACTTCAAACACCAAAGAACACATAAAATCATCAATGGAAACTCTCAAAATCTTTAACAGTTTCAAAATCTAAGGTAAGGGCTAGCTAGATTGAGCTGCAATGATTACAAAAACATAGAAACCATTAAAAATAGAGCAAAAACTGTACCTTGATTGAACAAAATTGTAACACCCTAAAAATCTGAGTCTTGATATATTGCATGTTTTGGTGATTAGTTTATAAAGGAAAAAATTTCTTATTACTTTTCGTGCCTATGATAGTCCCTGAAGAAGAGTATAGAATTATTCGGTTATGGAATAATTTTTAGTTTGAGAATTTATTGAAGTGGAGCAGTGGCATTGACACTTAAGTTAAATTAAGTGTTAAAAAGTAGCATAAGATGAGTAAATGGCAAGGTGGTGTTGGCGCATGAGATATTGCGTGAGGGGAGTGGTTCGAATCCCTTGTATAGAATTTAGACAACTTTTATTTTTGCACTTGTATAGCAAGTGTCGCCAAGCAATAGATATGGTAAGGTTGGACTTTTCATTTTTGGTAAGTAGACTAAAGGAATAAGGAAATAGCTAACTTATGGTATGGAATCAAGAAAATTTGGAAAGATAAGGGGACATAAGGCATGTATCAAGGAAAAGGTTTTGGAAACTCATTCATGGCCATTTGACCATGAATTTGGACGGCAATGTGGACTTAGGGGAGGTTGGCCGAATATGCTAGTAGTTTGGCAAGGTTTTAGAGTTTGTTTTGGTCATTCCTAGCATTTTGTGCAAAGGTTTGCAATTCTCTTTTCAACCTCTTTTCCTTTGGCCGAATTTGATCTTTTGGTAAGCCTAATTCTTTTGACCAATTGGTCATTTTTGCTCATCACTTTAGTATTCTTTTTGTGCCTCTTCATAGTGCCGAAATTGCTAGTACCAAAAAGGCCATTCCTTTCTTTTTGTTTTCTTTCTCCATTGCCGAATGTACTTTGCTTCTAAGCACATCTTTTTCTTTCTCTTTTCTCCTCTTTAAAAACCGAAACATCATCATCGTCTCTTCTCTTATATTTTATTTCTTTTCACTCATACCTTCTCCATTAATTTTCTCATGGCCGAATGTTAGTGAGCCATAGCCGAACCATTTTCTCTTTTCTTTGGTTAATCATAGCCGAATCTTTCTCTATTCATAAACATCTTTCTCAATCGTCTCTTTTCAACCGTGGACAATAGGTAAGAATTCTTTTTAGTTCATGTTAGTTAATAGTTGTCATGGCGAATCTTGATAGTGGTATGAAGGCTTTCTTAGATCGAAATAAACGCTCATTCAATTAACGCTTTTATTTGTTATACTTTAGTGCGATAACGGAAGATCGTAAATCAAGTGTTCGTAAGTAACATAGAACGTTGGAATCAATTTAAGGTGTTAAGGGAACGCTTTTGGTTGACTCTCATTTTGTGGAACAAGGATATTGTGGTAAGGAAATCTCACTCCTAAAAACCTTTGGTCATATTGTTTTCGATATTATGTTAGATTGACTAATGATCTTTTGTCATTGAAGACAATCAAGATAGGGAAGAAAAGGCGGTGTTTAGTGTTCGGAAGAAGGGAGGTTCCATTATTCCCCCTAAGTTTAAGCGAAGGACTGTTTTAGCAATCCGGGATTTCCCACCGGGTTGTGGACGTTCATCCGAGGAGAATCAATTGTTTGAAGTCGTTCGTACTCCCAACCATTATTTGTTCGTGGATTTGATTCGGCTAACGAACCATCAATCGGGAGAAACCACAAGTAGAAGTAGTTCGAAAATCTGAGGGTAAAAGTTAGATCGTTATTTTCTAAGATTGATTTCGTTAATAAAATATAGTGATTCTAATTTATCGTGATAATTATAGGTGTTGACGAGCGGGAAAGTCTAGTTCTCACTATAACCGGTGTGTAACTTCACACTTATCTTTCGGGTTAGATACTAAACAAAGTAAGTATTATGATAAATCGTAAAAATGGCAAAATCGAAAATTATCTGATAATTAACACTTTTGTGTAAATGCATGAAAACGGTTAAAGTCGAAAAAAATTACTAGATCGATATATTGAGCCGAAATATTGCTAGATCGATAAATTGAGCCTAAATATTGCTAGATCGATATATTGAGCCGAAATATTGCTAGATCGATAAATTGAGCCAAATATGGCTAGATTGTTAAATTAAATAAAGATCGCTAGATTGTTAAATTGGGCCGAAGATCGCTAGATTGCCAAATTGGGCCTAAAAATTGCTAGATCGATAAAATGGGCCAAAAACCTTCTAGTTCGAAATATGGGCCAAAGTTCGCTAGATTGCTTTACGGGCTAAATACTATTTTGTTTAATAGGCCCAAATGAAAAGTTTGATTAAAAACTCATTTGTATTATGGGTTACTTGATAAATTATTTATGATTAAAGTTTGTTATTCATACATAATTGCATGGGACGGGATATATGATGGAGAGAAGTAAGGCCTGTGGCCATGAATCTAGTTCGGTGGCTCTGCCACAAATTTTGGCTTAATGCCTCTAGTTCGGTGACTATGTCACAATCTAGTTCGGTAGTGCACTACAATATTATTTAAAAGGCTAAATGCCTAACGATTGGTGTGTTTGGCGGGGTGGGTTGACTTGATCCCCACAGGTGTGCTGGTTGGTACGGGGGTGTGTAGCGGATGGAAATTAGGCTTGGTTGGGAAATTCATTTTACATGCATTTTATATAATTTATTTCATTTTATATTGTTAAAATTTGTAATTGGGCTCAAGCCCAAATTAATGCCTTGATGGTCTGGCCCAATAATGGTGGTAAGTGAGTTACACACTCGAAGTTCTTTGTAACTCACCCCGTTTTATTATCCATCTCTGTAATGGAAATTGATGTTGACTTGGGCCGGGGATGACTTGGTGGAGGCCATACTACGAGCTTGGGTTTTATAAACTATGAACTTTATTTAAGTTACTTATTTTAATTACTATTTTTGGGTATGATGTAATAAGGCCTCTGATTATGTTTTTATGGATTTTTATGTGTGGATGGATTTAATTTTATTTTAAGACTCTTAATATGGGCTTATGTTAAATCTATAAAGTTTTCTTAAAAATATTGTGTTTTATAACAATTTTTGGACACCTAAATTACTTTTCAATTTCTTTCAAATTCTTTTAAAACTACGTTAAGGTTTTGACTAATAAATATAAGATTTCAAACAAGTATTTTTCTTAATTCATAAATTTTTAATCATTGTACTTAGTTTTTATTAAACCTTATTTCTAAAGGTTTTGCATTACTGTTTTACTTAAATCATTAGAGAATTTTGGATGTTCGTTCGGTGTGACAAACCAAATCTCGTCTTAACGCATAGACCTGGTTTGGGGTGTTACAAAAATAGCTTGGCCGAATGAAGAGAAAAGAAATGGCTTTCCTTAGCCCTAACTTTCGGTTGAACAAGATGATAATAATGCTTAATTTAACTTTGTTTTATCTATTATATGATAAATAATAAAATTACTTAAATATCCTTTAATAAAACATTTAAAAACACCTAATTATAAGTCCATATATGTCCACTCACAATTAAAATGGTCTAATTACCATTTAAGACCACCATAATTAAAAGCCAAAGCTATTTGACACCTTTAACTAATAGAATACAACTTTTTCAATTTACGCGATTTAGTCCGTTTTATCAAATTGACCATTTAAACGATAAAATTAGCTCACTAAATTTTCACACATACATACATGTCATCATTGTAAACACATAAAATAATATTAAAATAATTTTCCAACATCGAATTTGTGGTTCTCGAAATCACTGTCCGATTTTACCTAAAAACAGTTGTTACACAAATACCCACAAAACAACAACATACATTGCAGAAAATTATCACAATAGGAAATAAACACAAGGCATAATATAACACAACATGAATAGACTAAAATAAAATATTTCACTTAACAAGAATTCATTAGTAGTCATAAAAAGAATATTATGAGAGATTCGTGGCAATATGAAAATTCATTAAACCCATTTTTATTAAAACATAGGCTTCTCTTGAAGTCCTATTATGTTCCTAAGTTAATTAGCATATATTTATGTCAAAAACTAACTTAGAAATCACCCTCTCGGGCATTTACACATTTTATGCATACAACAATTATCTTTCAAATCGACATGATATGTACCATTTAGATTTTACATCTATTAACTATTACCTATCCCCATATTAAATAATTAATTCAATAACTTACAAATGTTGGCTATACATTCACTAGTATAAACATGATTTAAACCTAAATGAATGAAATAATCATTTGCACAAAATATCCAAGAAACAAACATCTAATGAACTCAAATCAAGATTCATAACCATTTTGAATAAATATAATTAAGTCATATAATATTAAACTGAAAATATAAAGATGTGATGCAATCTTGTCTCCTGACATAGAAAACCATAATTTAACAGAAAAGAGAAGGGTAAGAAAGAGTAGCTGAGGGGGGCTATCCATGACTATTTCACAATTGAAAGAGTTAACAGCTGAATGTAGGGGCTGTTTGCAGCTACTCCTTGCGGCTTCCCGTGGTGGCTTTCTTCCTCATCTTTAAGTTAAAATCACCTAAACATCTTCAAGTCAATCTTCTAATTACTCTCATTTCAGAAATTGATTGCCTTATTTTGTGGAACTAAGTGTTTAGCAAGCCATGAATAGGGCAAGAACAATTAAGAATGAATTTGGAAGGATGTTATGAAAAAGATGTGTTTGATCTAATTGTGAGCTTTGATGAATGGATGAATGCCCTATTTATAGTGGTTGAACCTACGCCAAAAATAGCAAATGTATCCCCCATAATCTTCATGTTTTGTGCCGTCCCTTGGTTAGTTGAAGACTAAGTCTTCCTTGTTATTTTTAGCAAGGAAGATAGCTTTGTTCTTTCATCGTGTGGCCGACCAAAATGTGGTCAAAAGGTGGTGGTTTTTTATTGCTATTTTTAGCAGTTGATGGACGGTTGAAGGCTTAATTCAAGGGATATTGATGCTAAAATTTTATTTGTCAAAATATAAGGTCAAATATGATATATATGGGAGTTGAGTGGTTGGTGTAGGGACTGTTAATTTAAGCAGTGGATAATTGCCAACTTATTTGTCTTGTAAAATTGGGTAAATGAAATTAGTTTTGGGCCTCCTTGGAATTCATACTGGATCATTACAACTTTGAAATCCATATGACTGCAATATTAATCTTTCAACCTGTACCTATCTAAGACCCAAATACAACAAAAAATCTAGAATCCTTTCCCTTAGCCTAATTAATCCCCAAAAAATAACAAAATAACATGCATTTAACATAAAATTCATAATCTTAACACATTCGTATAGAAATAATAAAATAACATGAAATCAAGTATAAAACCATAGAAAGTGTCAAAAATATGTATATATTTTGGAGTTCTGATTACATGCTAACATGACTTTTTTTATAATTTTAAATAATTTTAATAATTTTTTCAATTTTATATGCATTTATAATTCTATATTTTTAATAATTTTAATAAGTATATGCAAATTCTTCAAAAATTTTATATTTATTAAAAAAATGAATGAATAAATTTAGAGCTACCACGTGTCACCATATGATAGGTTTGTTAGTTGATTTTAACGACTAAAGTGTTTAATGACGAAAACAATTAATAGAGGGGACTAATTATCATTATTATTATTTGTTAACAATAAAGGCTCAAATAGATATGAATTAAGTCAAGGGACTCTTTTTTTTCTTAAGGGATTTTTAGACTTATAAGCCTTCATATTCATAATCGTATTGTTTTGGAATATTTATTTCTTAAACGCCTCTTTAATTTTGTAGGTGTTTGATGCTTTGTTTTGTAAAATTTCCTTTATGTTTAATGTTCACTACTTCTTGTTGGTTTAGTTCATAGGATAATGTAAAATACTTAGCTCCTCTACATTTTTACTAAGGCTACGTAATTATAAATTACAAACAAGACATTTGAGTTCTAAATTTATTTGAATTACACTCATTGTATTAGGAATTTTTTACTAGTTTGTTCAAACTCATTTGTATAGATAGATGTACATTCAAGGAATAAAATGCACCTCACTTTTATCTTGTCATAAGCTTGTTTATGGTATCAAAACCTAAAATTCTCTCATGAGAGTCATGGTCTTTTAACTTGTTTTTCTCCAACCTTCAAGCTTCATTAATGCAGAAAATACCTCTAATTGAACTATGGCTAACCCAATAGATTCAAATGTCTCAACCAATATGACCATTATGGTCACATTGCTCAAGTTTGCAAAACTATATCTCATAATTGTAACAACCTATTTTTAGTGAAATCAGAACAGTAGTTTTAGGACCACAAATCTAGTGAGTAAATTTTTATTTTATTATTATTTTAATGTCTATGGGATGTTGGTATGATCGTATAAAAATTTCGTTAAGAAATTTTGATGTTTGCATGATTAATTAAGTGAAAATGACTAAATCGTAAAAAGTATAAAAGTAGAGTTTTATTAGTTAAAGGTGTCAAATAGCTATGAAATTTTAATCTAAGGGACTTGGATGATAAATAGACCAATTGAGTTGATAGTGGATGTTTATGGACATGGTTTTATTGAAATTATTAATGTTTTTAAAGGGGAAAAAGGTAAATGAGTAATTAAAACTAAATTAAACAAAGTAAACTATGTTCATCTTCTTCATTCTTCATACAACCACCGAAAATACTCCATTAAACCAAGGTAGGGCATTCGGTCAATCTCCATTTCTTGTATGGTGAGTTTTTAAGCCCCATTTTTAATGATTTTTATGTTTTTTGAACGTTGTAGCTTAATCTAGCTAGCTTGGGGATCAATTTGTAAAATCAAGTAAAGACTCGAGGGTTATGCCATGAATGATTTTGTATGATTCTTTATGTTTAATGATATATTATGAGTCCTTGTTGATAAATAAACAAGTTTTGTAAAGTGATTTTTGATGAAAATGGCATTTAAGGACTTATTTGTAAAAGTAGTAAAAGTTCATGTTAAATTTGTGAAATGATGGTTTGCATGGATTGATTTAAGTCCCTAGAGAATCCAACTAACTTTAAAAGAGGACTAAAATGTTTAAATTTCAATTTATGAGCTTAAGGACTAAATTGTGAAAAGTTAAAATATTATGGGTAAAATAATAATTTTGTAAAAATGTGAATTGTGGACTAAATTGAATGCTAGGGATATTAAATGGATTAAATTTGTCTATTTAGCTCAAGATAGACCACGTACGGATCTAGATCAGGCAATAGCTAAAGCCTTGGATTAGTCGATCTCGTTCCTACGCCCTAGTCGTCGAGGTAAGTTCGTATGAATGGCTATCATTTTAGTGCTATTTCAAATTATATGTTAATATGTTACATGTCATGTAATTGAACATTTTACGTACAAGAAATTCTATGACGGTTATCGAGTCCCGATTGAACCTTAGGAATTCGTAAGATACAAATGACATGCCATTAGGGATTTTATGTTTCGGGTGCTAGTCTTGAATGTCCTACCAATGGTTGAGGTCTTGCATTAATTGCGGATACTCCACAACTTGTGTGAGCAGCATCTTGTAGCTTACATTCTGACCCACAGCTCATGTGAGTAGGCTCATTTTATAGCTCGATTGAGCAATGATGTAAAGGAAAGGTTATGATTATATGTTTAAGCACACTTCGTGTGAGCTTTCTCAAGTATCCGATGATATTCTAAATGGTTCAACGGGCAAGAAAAGGGATTGAAAAGGTAAGTTTCCAAATGAAATATTTCATATGCTCATGAAAAGGTTAATGAATCAAATGATATATGTTCATGTGAAAATAGCTTACCTTATGTTTAATCCAAGTATGTTATGTATTAATGAACTAACTTGTGTATTGTTTATGATGATGCTTAGGCTTGTGGTAAGCTTGTGGTTGGATTACATTATGCTTATACTTAATGTTATTTAGATGAAATGGTGAGTTATGTTTCATGTTCTATGAACTTACTAAGCATTATGTGCTTACGTAGTTTTCTTTCCTATGTTTTATAGATTATCGGAAGCTCGATCGGTTTGGAAGCTCATCGGAGATCTATCACACTATCCAGCATAAATTTCAGTAGTTTTTGATGTTTTTTTGCCAAAGTTATAATGGCATGTATAGGTGGACTGTAACAGCCCGATTTTAGCTAAATCGAAATAGTGGTTTTGGAACCACCAAATCGGATGTCGTAAAAAATATTTTAATATTATTTTAAGTGTTTACAGTATGATAGAATTATTGTGTGAAAGTTTCATAAAGAAATTTTACTGTTTGAATGCTTAATTCGGTAAAAAGGACAAAATCGCGTAAAATGCAAAAGTTGAATTCTACTTGCTAAAGGTGTCAATTAGCTTTGGTTTTTAAATATGGTGGCCTTAAATGGTAATTAAACCATTTGAATGGTGAGTGGACAATTTTAGACAACCATTAAATGAGTTTTATGTTTTATAATTAAGGTTAATTTTGGTAATTGATAATTAATGTTAATATTAATAAAACAAACATAAATTTTAAGGCTATCATCTTCACCATAGCCGAATATTGAAGAGAAAAAGAAGCCATTTTAGGGTTCTTGAATTTGTCACACTCCTAGCTTGATTAAGGTACGGTTTTAGCTCGGTTTTTGATGATTTCTATGTTTTTGTAATCGTTGTAGCTCAATCTAGCTAGCCCGTATCTTTAATTTAGAAACTGTTAAAGATTTTGAGAGTTACCATTGTTGAATCTATGAGTTCTTTGATATTTAATGTTAAAATATGAAAGCTTGATGATAGTTTTACATGTTTTGTAAAGTGATTTTTGATGAAAATGCATAATAGGGATTAAATTGTGAAAAGTGGAAATTGAGTGGTTGAAATGTGAAATAAATTAAAGTTTTGGGCTGCTAGGTACCTATATGTAATTTGGCAAAGCATGGGTTTTATTGAAATTATGGGAATTTTGTTTTTTGTGAAATAAGGACTAAATTGTAAAAGTTGTGAAATACTTGGGGCAATAGTGTAAAAGTGCTTTAAAGTGTGATATGGACTAAATTGAAAGAATATGTGATTGAATAAATTAATTTTGAATTCATATAGATCAAGAAAGAAAGAATTCAGATTTTTTAACGACCCGAAATTGGGCCTAGTAGGATTGGGCCCAATGGGCCTTGGGCGTAGGAGTGTTTAAAATTTTTGAGAACAAGAGAACGGAATTATTTCAAGTTGGACTTATTAGTTAAGTGAATTTGGAAGGTTACAAGGTTTCTAAGAAGTTTGGGGTTTAATTGGGCCTTAGTAAAAATTTAGTATTTTAGCACTTTAAGGAGAGAAGGTAAGGGGCATCAAGGCTTGAGGAAATAAGTGTGCATATTGCTAGCATAATTGAGCAATTGGTAAAAAGGATATGGCACCACATGATGGACTTTGAGGGAGGAGGTTCAAATCCCATTGTGTGCAAATTTTGACTATTATTTTTGCACTCTTTCCTTAAGTGTCGCCAAGCTTGTAAATAAGGCAAGTTGGACTTTTAATTTTGGCAAGGTGGCTAAGGAAATTAGGAAAGGATGAAGGTAGGGAAAGAAATCAAAAGAAAGGGGAAAGTAAAGGGGGAACATGTGGCCTTTTTCAAGGGAAATGTTATGGAAAGTATGGTTGGCAAATTCTTGACCATTATGGTCATGTATGTGGACGGTTTTGTGTGTTAGGGGGGGATAGCCGGATTTTCCTTGGTGTTTTGGTAAAGTTTTAGTGCTTGTTTTAGTCAAATTCCTTTAGCATCAAGTGTGCCATTTTCTCCAAACTACCATTCTCTTAGCCGAATTTTGTCTTTGGCAATTGGTAAAAGTTTTGGTATTGTTTTTGGCCAAAATTCATACATGCAACTTTGGTGTCATTTTTCTTTTCTCTCCAAATTTCCTTCTTGCCGAATCTTCAAGCCATTGGTGAGCTTATTCTCTTCTTTTCTTTCTTCTTGTTGCCGAATGTACCCAAACCATCGAGACAAAAAATTTGTTCACTTATCTTTCTTGAAAACCGAAGCTAGTTAAACATCTTTCTTCTTCTTTCTTTTCTTTTTCACAAAATCCTTCAAGCATCTCTTCTTTTCTAATCCTTTTCACCATAGCCGAATTTTCTTGTCCATTTTTCCCTCCATAACCGAACGTTTGAATTCTTCATCTCTTTTACGTTATTTCTGTAACATCCTAAAAATTGAGTATCGATATGTTGCATAATTTTGGTGCTTAGCTTGTGAATGATTCAATTTGTGTGTTTAATATAGTCTTGAGAAGGCTCGGGATTAATTCGGAATTAGAATAAATTTTAGTAATGAGTACTTTATTGAAGTGGAACAAGTAACCTTGATGTTTAAGGAAATTAAGTGACAAAAGTTAGCATAAGATGAGCTAGTAGTAAAGTGGATTTGGCGCCATGAGTGTTGCTTGAGGGAAGAGGTTCGAATCCCCTAGTATGTATTTTGTGACTTTAATTTTTGCTCATTCCTAGCAAATGTTGGCCAAGCATTATATTTTTGGTAAGTTAGACTTTTATTTTATGGTATGGTGGCTAAAAGATATGGTAAGAATGAACTTAAGGTAGGGAATCATGAGAATATGGCATGTAGGGGGAACACAAGGCATGAAACAAGGGTGATGTTTTGGAAACTTTTAGGTGGCTAAAACTTTGACTTTTGGCTAATGTACTTGGACGGTTTTGGGGGCTAGGGGGGTGGCCGAATTTTTGAGGTAGGCTTTGGTAAGGATGTGTAGCTAATGTTTACTCTCATTTTGGTCATTTTTGTTTCTCCCAAAACACATTTCTTTTCATCTTTTTCTTTCATTGCCGAATGCACTTTAGGCTTTGGTGAACATCTTTGTTTCACTTTCTTTTGGTCATTCTTTTTGACCATTTGGTCACATTTTTGCCTAACCTCTCAAGTATTGTTTCACTATTGCCGAAAACACCAAAATACAAAGGCCATTTTTTTTCTCTTTTTCTTTTCTTCTCCATTGCCGAATGCTCTTGTCCCAAAACCTCTCATCCTCTATTTCTTTCTTTCTCCATTATTGTTCAAGATCACAAACACATTTTCTTTCTTATCTTTTTCCCCATGGCCGAATGGTGCTAACACCATTTCTTCAAATTTTTCTTTATAGCCGAATCTCCTCATCACATATATTGTTCTTGTTAATCATTCTTTCAACCCTCGTTTTAATCAATCGGTAAGGACCCTTTTCGAATCTTTATTCTCTTATTTTCTTTAGCCGAACACACATTTTAGTTGGGAGGGTCTTTTGACCGAAATAGCATCCTCTATTCCTTTCTCTTAAATAATCTTTTCGTCTTTATAGTGATAAAGTGAAGGCCGAAACTTGGAGTATTCGTAATTATCGTGAATCACTAGGATTCGATTCAAAGTGTTAAGGTAAGGGTTTCTATCAAGGACTTCCATATTACTCGTTATTTCGTCAAAGATGGGTTACTAATCAATTTTATCTTAGGAACGTTATCGCTCGATTTTCATTTCGCAAACGCAAAGATATTTTTGTGGTAAGCTGATTTCACCCTTAAAACCCATAATCTTAAATTTCGATATATATATGTTGGGCTAATAATCTTTTGTCAATGGAGGCAAACAAGATAGGGTCGAAAAGGGTGGTGAATAGTGTTCGGAAGAGGGGCGGTTTTACTATTCCCTCTAGATTTAAGCGAAGGGCTGTTTCGGCAATCCGGGATTTTCCACCGGGTTGTGGACCCGCATCCGGTGAAAATCAATTATTCAAGTCGTCAGTAGTTCGGAGCCATTAGCTGTTCGGGATTTCCCACCGGGTTGTGAACCGTCAACCGGGGAGAACCGGCAAATAGTAGTTGTTCGAGATTCCGAGGGTAAAGATCTAGATCGCTTATCTTTAGTATGGATTTATATTAAATATTAGTGTTCTAATCAAGCGTGACATATATATAGGTATCGACGAGCGGAAGTATAGTTCTCACCGTAATCAGGTGTGTAATTTCACACTTATCTCATGGGTTAGATGTTATATCGTAAGCATTAGAATAAAAATCGTAAAGTTGGTAAAATCAGAAAATACAATATATTAACACTTTTTGTGTAAGTGCATAAAATTGATATTAAAGTCGTGGAAATTACAGAATCGCCCTCAATGGTCTAATTTGATAAAAAGTAATTTTTGGGCCTCAAGTGATTAATGGGCCAATTTGCTAGATCGCTTAATGGGACAATTTGCTAGATCGCTTAATGGGCCAATTTGCTAGATCGCTTAATGGGCAAATTTGCTAGATTGATTAATGGGCCAAATTGCTAGATTGATTAATGGGCCGAATTGCTAAATTACCATATGGGCCAAATTGAGAAATGGGCCAACTTGTAGTATGGGCCTTATATTGAAATTATCATATGTAAATTTTTAAGCTTTGTTTATGTATACATGATTGCATGAGTTGGGATTAAATTGAAGAGAAGTTCTGGTGGTTCTACCAAAATCTAGTTCGGGTGGCTCTGCCACAAAATCTAGTTCGGGTGGCTCAGCCACAAACATTTTAAATGGCTTTATGCCTGCGATCGGTGTGTTTGGCGGGGTGGGTTGACTTGATCCCCACAGGTGTGCTGGTTGGTACGGGTGGTGTGTAGCGGATGGAAATTTAGGCTTGGTTGGGAATTGCATATCACGTGCATTTTATGATTGCTATATTGTTATATTTGTATATGGGCTCAAGCCCAATTAAATGCTTATATGGTTTTGGCCGATGGACACTGTAAGTGGGTTACACATCGAGTTCTAAGTAACTCACCCCGTTTTCTTACCCTTCTCGGTGTAATGATAATTGATGGAGGCTTGGGCGGGGATGACTTCGTGGAGGCCATACTTCAAACGATGGTTTTTATGAATTTTAAACCGCTTCTTTAGTATTATTACTTAATTATTATTTTGGCGATGTAATAAGGCCTCTAGTATGGCTTTTATGGATTTTATTTCGTGGATGGATTTTAATATGTTTTAGATACTTAAAGTGGACTATTTTAAGTTTATAAATATTTTCTTTGAATTACGTATAAAAAAAGGGGTTTCTTAAATATCACTATCTCGTAAAAATTTTGGTGAAAACTCTCTTTATAAATTTCGTTTCCAAAGTCCTTTTGAACTTTTTTAAAATTTATTTAAAAATTTAACCAATTAATTCTCCGAGATCAAATTATAAACTCTTATGTTCTAAAATCATAGATTTTAAATTAACCTCGGTTTTTGATAAACTCCATCTCCAAAATAGTTTTTGAAGACTCGTTTTCTTTAAATCATTAGATGACTAGATGTATATTCGATTTGTGTAGCATACCAAGTCCTGGTCTTAACGCATAGACCGGGTTTGGGGTGTTACATTTATGGTATCGAGCCGTTTCAAAACTCAAGCGGTGGTTTGGGTTCAACAATAATTTTGTTTAAAATTGCTTGAATTTCTAGAATTTATGTTCTAAAGGTAGTATGGCACCACGAGCATCCGCACCAAGTCAAGTAAGTATTTGTATATTGAATGTTTATTGTTGTGATATGATCATAGGAACACTCTAGAACTTCTAGTTTTAGGTGTTGAAATCAGAGAGATTGAGACTATAGGATGTGATTGCGAAAACAACTCTATATCTTATATCTCATAAAATATCGTTAATAAACACTGAAATAGTTTTCTGATTCATAAAACTTGTAATCAGATTTAACCGAAATAGTCGGTATGAGCTCTAGAGGACGTGGTAACACCCCAAACCCGGCCCATTCACTACGACCGAATTTGAAATGCCACTGCGAAACACGTTCGAAAATATTCTTACTTAAGAGTAAAAATCGTTAAAAATTTGTTTCCTTTAATAAAACCTTTTCGTGACTTAAAATATTCTAGGTAAAAATTAAATTATTATGAAAACACCGGATTCAAAACTTTATTATACACACTTAAGAAAATAAAATCATTTGCAATCAATATTTAAATTGTCAATCCATAATAAATATAATAATTAAACTTAATGAAAAATACTTAAACAACCTTAAATACTTTAATGGGCCTTATTACAATAAAGACTTAATCAAAATACTCAAACTATAAATACTTAATTAATTAAATTATCTTCGCATGGGCCACCTTGTATCCACTCCAACCCGGTCCGATCATCATATCACCCGCGATGTTTGATAAAATATTTGGGTGAGTCACACTGACTTAGTGTGTAATTAATCCATCGAATTCCACCCACATGTTAACCACGATAACCCATTTATCGATAACAAAATAGCATACTCACATATTAACACATTCGGGCTTGGCCCATATTCATATCACATTCATCCAATAGGTAGTTACCCAAAAATTTCCACATACCGGGCTTAGCCCATTTCCACATCGATCCACATATCAACTGGGCTTGGCCCACTTCCACATTAAATACTCATATCACATTAATCCACACATCATATACAATTATGCAAAATGCACCCAACCCAAACCTAGGGTCCATCCGCTACACACCCCTTATCCAAATTTACCACACACCGGGGATTAACAAATCACCCTCTCCTTTTCACTCCAAAGGCAATCACCGCCGCCCACGCAATTAAGCACAATAGTCCACAACGCGACTCACCAAGCGCCAATCCACGATGTAGCCGTAGCTAACACCAAAACCACGATGGGACACATAGTCACTCATCAACCACGATATGGCACATAGCCGATATCAACCACGATGAGGCACATAGCTACTCATCAAACCACGCGAACTTAATCGCAAATAATCCACAACGTGACCTCAGCTAACGCCAATCCACGATGTAGCTCAAGGCTAACATCAAACCACGCACTCAAGTACACCCCGCCCTTCTTTCATATCATATCCCACCCATGCACATGTAACATAAATAATGATATAATATAATGATGCATGAGCATGTTCATCAAGCATAGTCATAACACATATTCATACTAATAATCACATATCATCAGGTTTGGTACTTACCGTATTATCGACATACCCCTTGAGGGTATCCATATCACAATTTCCACTGCACTAGTTAGCACAATTTTAACACATACAGATATAACACAAAAACCCGAAAAACGGTGGGTTAATCACACACCTGACTTTCTAGCGAAATTCCGAACTACTCGAATCTAACACGATCTAGAATCCCGATACTCTGCTTACTTGTCGATTAGCCCCTAAAAATCATAATACACAATCGGTCATACCTAAACTTATAAAATGGCCTATGGCCGAATACCACATTAACTCACCTTGAGTAGTCGAATCCAAGAGGCTCTTCTAAGACTCCTTAACGCCTGCACTATTGTTGCTTGTGAAGACTAAATGAGAATAGGTCGGCTCTTTTATGGTGAAGAAGAAAACACAAAAGTAGAGGGAGTTTATCGCCTAGAGGATCTCGGCTATGGTTCACCAAAGTATTTCGGCTTTTAAAAGAATTCTTAAAGAAAGGAAGAGAAGAAAGAGTTGAGCAATACGGCAACGGTGGCAAAGGGAAGATTCGGCTAACAAAAATAAAAGAAAGGAATTGGGAAAGGGATATAGATTCGCCAAGAACAAATAGAAAAGAGGAATGAAACATAAGCGGCTTTGCACAAGGGAAAACGACACTAATAGGGAAAAGAAACTAAATTCGCACCCCTATTTATACTACACACTTTCTCCTATTTTATCTCTTTAACACATATTCAAAGTGAATAAAAATAAATCCATACTTAATCTCTTCTTTATCACCTTCATAAAATAAAATAAAATCCATCTCATTATCTCCTAATCACCTATTCAAAATTCTAAAATAAATCAATTATCCTCCACTTAGTCTCCTATTCTATCTACTAATCTACCTATTTAAAATAATAAATCACGTAACTATCCCCTATATCCTCTAACTTAAAATAAAATAAAATAAACAACAATATCCCTTGCTAATATCCCAATTTAATCTCTTATCCTATCTCCTAAAATAAATAAAATAAAATCTCATTTGATCTAAATAAAGCCATAATTATCCTATATTAAAATAAATAAAACTACACTTATCCTACAAGCTTAATCCCCACCCAATTAGGAGTCCATTTGCCGCCTACTATCTCCTCTCTTTGACGAAAAGGCCAAAAATTAAATCCCACTTCCGGCCGCCCACGTGAATCGAACCTCACCCTAATCGCCGCAAGTCGCCATAACGCCTCAAGCCACTCGCCAAGGCGTTTCTTTGTGATATGATTCACCCAAAACTTCTTTTAAGACCTCTTTCCGTAGCTCCCCTTGCCTTAGCGCCAAGAAAAATAAAAACATGCCCATGCCGCCAACGGGATTCGAACCAAGGCCCTTGCCCAAAGCGCCATTCCAAGCCCTTAAGTGGCGCATGGAAGCCACTTTACCAAGGCCAACCCTTGCGTCATAAATCCTCACGAATCTCCCTTAAAGCCTTTGTAGCCTAGTTCCCTTATTGACGCAAAAATAAAAGCCTCTAATGCGCCTGCGTTACTCGAACCTCTTCCTCCTCTGCAAGAAGCCTCCAAGGCCCCTAAAGTAGCGCCCCAAGCCACTTTACTAAGCCCAAGTTCATGTCCCTAAACTCCTGAAATTTTCTTTAAGGCCTCCTCACCTAATTTCCTCTTTTACACTTAAATCCAAATTTTTCCAAAGCTTTCACCCTCATTCTAAAGTTCTAAAACTCTTAAAACATCTCCAAATACCCTTAAAACCCACTAGCACTTGGGTTATGCTCCAAACGCATAACCCCTAATCTAGGATGTTACGTTCTACCCTCCTTAAAAATAATTTCGTCCTCGAAATTACTTACTAACGAATAATCGTGACATCCTAACTCACCGCGACTACGCTTATGTCGCGACTCGATCTTAACAAATCTAACACATCCCCTAGAACTCATTTCTAACGTCGCGATTTAACTGATTAAAAGTTTTATGCATTAGTATTTGTTCCACTGCTTAACCGCGAACAATTTTATGAAAAGAATTTCTAGAAGTGGTTCTTTCGATCGAACAAAGTTTCAGTTCAAGTTTACTATTCTAATTTCGAGAATCACATTCACATTCATCCACAACATTCACTTCACCACTTTGGGCATTTCGATCATTCCCTACCCTGTGGGTAATTTCGTCATTTTTCCTATAGGGTATTTTGGGTAATAAATCGAGGTCACCAAAAATAATCTTTACCAATCAAGGCATTTTGAAATCTCCAAGTTTCGAGGGTATTTTTGAAAATATTTTTCAAATCAAAGGTATTGCCAAAATTTCAGAAATCGGGTTTATTTTGGTAATTTTGGAAGTCAGGGGCATTTTAGTAATTTTCCCAAATCAGAGTATCTTGGTATTTTGTAAAATATAGAGTTTTTGGACACTTTTGCAAAATAGAGGAATTTTATTTAAAATCAAGGGTAATATGGTACTTTTAGAAACCAAGGGCATTTTCGTAATTCTTCCACCAGAGGTATTTTAGTAATTTGGCAATTTGGAAAATTTTTCGAGAAATTTTAAAAATAGATTTTGTTACAAATCGAAGGGGTAATTTAAGGATTTAAAAACTAAGGTTTTTATATATAAAAAAAAAATACAGCTAGTCCCTTTCGGGTTTTAGTTACTGGTTTAGCCTATGAATAAGTCCTCTTGGTTAGGGTGAACCGTAGCTACGCACCAGGTAGGATTCGAGTAAAGAGGAGGTGAGTCGCTAGGACTGCTTAAATACCAAGCTCTTACTGAATCCACTCCTAGACATGCGCACAACAGATTTGCCACACCCAAGCTCGGCGACTTACTTCACAGGTTTGTTTAATAATCCTTAAGTCTTATGCATGTGTTTGAGTGCACTAGCCCTAGGGTTCAAATAGCCCTAATCTTCTAATCTACGAGCCCAAATATACCCATAACATACACAAACAAATCACTTCAAAGTCGAGTACTTACCTGGTGGACTTGGGCCGAGATACAAGTGCCATGTCGAATAAACTGAAAAGTTTATGAAAGCCCATACTTTTGAAAAGCCCATCTTTGAAAAAATTATTTTTGGACCCAAAACCTCAAAGCCGAGTTTTGAACCGGGCTCGATACTAATTTGTAACACCTCAAACCCGGCCCATTCACTACGAATCGAATTTGAAATGCCACTCATGAACACGCTCAAAATATTCTTACTTAAGAGTAAAAATCGTTAAAAATTTGTTTCCTTTAATAAAACCTTTTCGTGACTTAAAATATTCTAGGTAAAAATTAAATTATTATGAAAACACCTGATTCAAAACTTTATTATACACACTTAAGAAAATAAAATCATTTGCAATCAATATTTAAATTGTCAATCCATAATAAATATAATAATTAAACTTAATGAAAAATACTTAAACAACCTTAAATACTTTAATGGGCCTTATTACAATAAAGACTTAATCAAAAATATCGAAACTATAAATACTTAATTAATTAAATTATCTTCGCATGGGCCACCTCGTATCCACTCTAACCCGGTCCGATCATCATATCACCCGCGATGTTTGATAAAATATTTGGGTGAGTCACACTCGACTCAAGTGTGTAATTAATCCACATCGAATTCCACCCACATGTTAACCACGATTAACCCATTTATCGATAACAAAATAGCATACTCACATATTAACACATTCTCGGCTTGGCCCATATTCATATCACATTCATCTAATAGGTAGTTACCCAAAAATTTCCACATACCGGGCTTAGCCCATTTCCACACCGATCCACATATCAACCTGGCTTGGCCCACTTCCACATTAAATACTCATATCACATTAATCCACACATCATATACAATTATGCAAAATGCACCCAACCCAAACCTAGGGTCCATCCGCTACACACCCCCTTATCCAAATTTACCACACACTGGGGATTAACAAATCACCTCTCCTTTTCACTTCAAAGGCAATCATCGCCGCCCACGTGCAATTAAGCACAATAGTCCACAACGCGACCTCACCAGCGCCAATCCACGATGTAGCCGTAGCTAACACCAAAACCACGATGGGACACATAGTCACTCATCAACCACGATATGGCACATAGCCGATATCAACCACGATGAGGCACATAGCTACTCATCAAACCACGCGAACTTAATCGCAAATAATCCACAACGTGACCTCGCCAACGCCAATCCTCGATGTAGCTCAAGGCTAACATCAAACCACGCATCAAGTACACCCGTCCTTCTTTCATATCATATCCCACCCATGCACATGTAACATAAATAATGATATAATATAATGATGCATGAGCATGTTCATCAAGCATAGTCATAACACATATTCATACTAATAATCACATATCATCGTGTTTGGTACTTCATCAGATATCGACATACCCTTGAGGGTATCCATATCACAATTTCCACTCGCACTAGTTAGCACAATATTAACACATACAGATATAACACAAAACCCCGGAAAACGGTGGGTTAATCACACACCGACTTTCTAGCGAAATTTCGAACTACTCGAATCTAACATGATCTAGAATCCCGATACTGCTTACTTGTCGATTAGCCCCTAAAAATCATAATACACAATCGGTCATACCTAAACTTATAAAATGGCCTATGGCCGATCACCACATTAACTCACCTTGAGTAGTCGAATCAAAGAGGCTCTTCTAAGACTCCTTAACGCTGGCACTATTGTTGTTTGTGAAGACTAAATGAGAATAGGTCGGCTCTTTTATGGTGAAGAAGAAAACACAAAAGTAGAGGGAGTTTATCGCCTAGAGGATTCTGGCCATGGTTCACCAAAGTATTTCTGGCTTTTAAAAGAATTCTTAAAGAAAGGAAGAGAAGAAGGAGTTGAGCAATACGGCAACGGTGGCAAAGGGAAGATTCGGCTAATAAAAATAAAAGAAAGGAATTGGGAAAGGGATATAGATTCGGCCAAGAACAAATAGAAAAGAGGAATGAAACATAAGCGGCTTTGCACAAGGGAAAAACGGCACTAATGGGGAAAAGAAACTAAATTCGCACCCCTATTTATACTACACACTTTTTCCTATTTTATCTCTTTAACACATATTCAAAGTGAATAAAAATAAATCCATACTTAAACTCTTCTTTATCACCTTAATAAAATAAAATAAAATCCATCTCATTATCTCCTAATCACCTATTCAAAATTCTAAAATAAATCAATTATCCTCCACTTAGTCTCCTATTCTATCTACTAATCTACCTATTTAAAATAATAAATCACACAATTATCCCCTATATCCTCTAACTTAAAATAAAATAAAATAAACAACAATATCCCTTGCTAATATCCCAATTTAATCTCTTATCCTATCTCCTAAAATAAATAAAATAAAATCTCATTTGATCTAAATAAAGCCATAATTATCCTATATTAAAATAAATAAAACTACACTTATCCTACAAGCTTAATCCCCACCCAATTAGGAGTCCATTTGCCGTCTACTATCTCCTCTCTTTGACGCAAAAGGCCAAAAATTAAATCCCACTTCTGGCTGCCCACGTGAATCGAACCTCACTCTAATCTGCCGCAGTCGCCATAACGCCCAAGCCACTCGCCAAGGCGTTTCTTTGTGATATGATTCACCCAAAATTCTTTTAAGACCTCTTTTCGTAGCTCCCCTTGCCTTAGCGCCAAAGAAAAATAAAAACATGCCCATGCCGCCAACGGGATTCGAACCAAGGCCATTGCCCAAAGGCGTCATTCCAGCCCTTAAGTGGCGCATGGAAGCCACTTTACCAAGGCCAACCCTTGCGCCATAAATCCTCACGAATCTCCTTTAAAGCCTTTGTAGCCTAGTTCCCTTATTGACGCAAAAATAAAAGCCTCTAATAATGCGCGTTACTCGAACCTCTTCCCTCCTCGCGCAAGCCTCCAAGGCCCCTAAAGTAGCGCCCCAAGCCACTTTACTAAGCCCAAGTTCATGTCCCTAAACTCCTGAAATTTTCTTTAAGGCCTCCTCACCTAATTTCCTCTTTTTACACTTAAATCCAAAATTTTTCCAAAGCTTTCACCCTCATTCTAAAGTTCTAAAAACTCTTAAAACATCTCCAAATACCCTTAAAACCCACTAGCACTTGGGTTATGCTCCAAACGCATAACCCCTAATCTAGGATGTTACAGACGAGGTGCTAGGGTTGCGTCTGAAGCGCCGGGTCATATGCCGGAAATGGACGAACCAGCATCACCCGGGAGTGAGACTGGATCACATGACCATACGAGAGAGGACAATGCTTTGACTCAAGCAATGTTGCGAGTTCTAGAATGGGTTGTTGGGACTAGAACTGGGCCAGCAGCTCGTGGATCAATATCGGAACGACTTAAATCAAGTGGTGCCGAGGTTTTTATAGGTGTCTCCGGTGTGGCTCCGAATGTTACGGAATATTGGCTCGAGGCTGTAGAGCAGATTATGGATGATCTGGAGTGCACCGTCGAACAGAAACTGAGAGGAGTGGTGTCCTTGCTAAGGGATGAAGCGTACCAATGGTGGCTTACTGTTCGAGAAGGCAACGAGGCTGCATTTGTTACTTGGGATTTCTTCAAAGCTTCTTTCCAAGGGAGGTATGTAGGGACAAGTTATGTGGATGCCCGGAGGAAGGAATTCCTGAATCTGGTTCAAGGAAATAAGACGGTGGCAGCTTACGAGGCAGAATTTCTACGCTTGAGCCGTTATGCTCAGACAATAGTGCCAACGAATCATGAGCACTGTGTACGCTTTGAAGATGGGCTGAATGATGAGTTGCGGGTACTGATAGCCCCAAAGCAAGTAAGGATTTTTGCCACGCTTGTGGAGAAAGCCAAGATAGCCGAAGAGGCTAAGAACTCAGAACGCCAGAACCGGGAAAGAGTCAGAGGCAAGAGGGACTTTAAGTACTCGGGTTCTTCAACAAGGTTCCAAAAGAGGCCTCGAAATGATGAGCCAGCTCAAGCTAGAGCACCTGTGACTACCAATCAGAGTCGAGACTGTGCTGACTATAGAAAACGACACCCCGGGGAATGCTGGAAGAAAACTGGTGGTTGTTATAAATATGGTTCCAAGGATCATCAATATAGGAATTGCCCTCGACAGACTGCTCTGACTCAAGAAGCTCGTAACTTTGATACACAGCCAGCTAGAGGCTCTCAGCAGCCACCGAGAGGCCGTGGATCAGGTCGTGGTGGTAATGGTACTGGACGTGGTCAAGGTGCACCGGGTCGAGGTAATTGCTTTAGAGGTAACGCAGAGGCAAGACAGCCGGGGTTGGTCTATGCGGTCAGGCGTCGTGAAGATGGCGATGCACCTGATGTGATAATTGGTACGTTCTTCATCTTTGATATACCTGTTACTACTTTGATAGATATCAGGTCTACCCACTCGTATGTTGCTAGTGCCATAGCTGGAAACCTGAACATTAGATTTGAGATTATCGATAGAGAGATGACGGTAATTAGTCCTTTAGAACAGTCCGTAATCGTGAATAAATTGTATAGAGACGTACCTTTTGAAATTCAAAGAGAGATATTTTTAGCGGATTTGATGGAATTGCCTTTCGGTGAGTTCGATCTTATTTTGGGCATGGATTGGTTGGTGAAGCACCGGGCGCAATTGGATTGTGTTGAAAAGTGGATGTCAATCAGGTCTTGGGTTGATAAGGAAGTAGTAATGATAGGCGAACGAAGGAACTTTTTGGCAAATGTGGTATCTGCTTTAAAGGCAGAAAAGTTGGTGCGAAAAGGGTATGGAGCGTTCCTAGCCTTCATTAGTGCCTTGGATGCCAAGGAATTATCGGTGGAAGGTGTGAGAACGGTGAAAGAATTTCTAGATGCCTTTCCCGAAGAACTTTCGGGTCTACCTCAAGATCGGGAAGTAGAATTTGGCATTGAGCTGTTGCCCCGAACGGCTCCGGTGTCCATTGCTCCTTATAGAATGGCGCCGAAGGAGTTAGCAGAGCTTAAAGCTCAAATTCAAGAATTGTTGGATCGGGGATTTATTCGACCGAGTGTGTCTCCGTTGGGAGCACCGATTTTGTTCGTCAAGAAGAAGGATGGGTCGATGCGTATGTGCATTGATTATAGGCAGTTGAATAAATTGACGATCAAGAATAGGTATCCATTGCTGAGAATCGACGACCTGTTTGATCAATTGAGAGGAGCTTCAGTTTTCTCCAAGATTGATTTGAGATCGGGTTATCATCAACTCAAGGTTAAGGAGGCAGATATTCATAAGACGGCATTCCGAACTCGTTATGGACATTATGAGTTTTTGGTGATGCCGTTTGGTTTGACCAATGCAAGAAGAAGATTTATGGACATGATGAATCGAGTCTTTCAACCTTATCTAGACCGGTTCATGGTGGTGTTCATAGATGATATCTTGGTATATTCGAGGAATGAAGAAGAGCATGACTCACATTTACGCACAGTATTGCAAATACCGCGAGACAAGCAACTTTATGCCAAATTCATGAAGTGTGAATTTTGGCTGAAGGAGGTGACTTTCTTGGGGCACGCAGTGTCACCGAGGGAATCGAGTTGATCCTCGGAAGGTAGAGGCGGTGTTGGATTGGAAACCATCGAAGTCAGTGGCTGAGATTCGGAGTTTCTTAGGTTTGGCTGGTTATTATAGACGCTTTGTTGAGGGGTTTTCATTGATTGCTGCACCCCTAACTAAGCTGTTGCAAAAGGGAGTACCGTATGTGTGGACCGATAAATAACAAGAAAGTTTCGAGAAACTGAAGAAGATTTTAACGAAAGCGCCAGTACTGATTCAACCTGAGGCTGGAAAAGATTTTATCGTTTATTGTGATGCATCACACACGGGTTTAGGATGTGTGCTGATGCAAGGTGGAAAAGTGGTGGCTTATGCTTCTCGTCAATTAAGGCCGCACAAAGTTAACTATCCTACTCATGTCTTGGAGTTGGCTGCGGTAGTGTTTGCTTTAAAGATTTGGAGGCACTATCTCTACGGTGAGAAGTCTATCATTTTTAGAGACCATAAGAGTCTTAAGTACCTTCTTACCCAGAAGGAGTTGAACTTGAGACAACGAAGGTGGGTGGAGCTGTTAAAGGACTATGATTTCTCAATTGAGTATCATCCTGGAAAGGCTAACGTGGTGGCAGACGCGTTGAGTCGTAAGGTAGTAGCGAGTTAAGAGTAATGTTTGCTCATCTCGTTTGTATGAAGATGGCGATGCACAGCGTAACTTCAGGTGAAGCCCCTGTGGTTAGAACAGATCAAGGAAAAGCAGTTATCAGATGAAAAGTTGGGTCCGTTAATGCAACAAGTTGAAAGTGGCGTAATAGGGGACTTTGGAATGAACAAGGATGGAGTGTTGTGCTTTCGTGGAAGAGTTTGTATGCCCATGGATTCGGATTTGAGACAAATGATTTTGCGTGAGGCGCATAGTAGCCCTTATGCTATGCACCCTAGAGGAAATAAGATGTATCGAGATCTCCGTGAGCAGTATTGGTGGCCAGGGTTGAAGCGAGAGGTTACTGATTTTGTAGGTAAGTGCTTGACTTGTCAACAAGTGAAGGCAGAACATCAATTACCGTCGGGCTTATTGCAACCGATAAAGATTCCTCTATGGAAATGGGAGCGGATAACGATGGACTTTGTTAGCGGGTTACCCTTAACACCTACTAAAAAGGATTCTGTTTGGGTAGTAGTAGATCGATTGACGAAGACTGCTCATTTTCTACTGGATTCGCACGGATTACTCGCCGCAGGTTGGCTAAGTTGTATGTATCCGAGATCGTGAGGTTGCATGGGGTACCAAAGTGTCTATCATATCGGACGTGGACCCTAGGTTTACATCACGCTTTGGAAAGCTTTGCATGAGGCTTTGGGAACAAAGTTAAACTTGAAGACGGCTTTTCATCCTCGCCGATGGTCAATCGTAAAGAGTAATTCAGATTTTGGAAGACATGTTACGGGGTTGTGTGATCGACTTGAGAGGTAGTTCGGAGGATTTTCACCGCTGGCACTACAGATAATAATAGATTACCAATCCAAAGATCCAGATGGCACCCTATGAAGCATTATATGGTCGTAAGTGTCGCACCCCTACTTGTTGGACTCGAATTGGGGAAACAGCGGTTGTTGGGTCCCGAATTGATATCCGAGACGGAAGAAAAGGTAAAGGTGATTCGAAACACAAGTTAAAGGAAGCTTTGGATAGACAAAAGTCGTATGCAGATCTGAAGTGCAAGAATATTGAGTTTGCGGTGGGAGATCAGGTTTTTTCTGAAAGTCTCACCTTGGAAGAAAATTTTAAGGTTTGGAAGGAAGGGCAAGTTGAGCCCTAGGTTCATTGGACCGTACTGTGTGTTGAAGCGTGTAGGACCAGTGGCCTATCAGCTTGAATTACCTCTGGAGTTGAGTTAGATTCATAGTGTTTTCCATGTTTCTATGCTGAGGCGTTATAGATCGGATCTGTCTCACATAGTACCGGTAGAAGAAGTGGAGATAAGGTCGGACTTGTCTTTCATGGAAGAACCGGTGAAAATTTTAGATCGAGATGTTAAGGTGCTATGAAAGAAGTCAGTACCGTTGGTTAAGGTTCTATGGCATAATCACGGAGCGGAAGAAGCTGCGTGGGAGCCTGAGGACGCAATTCGGCAACAATATCCTCACCTCTTTTAACCAGGTAAATTTTGAGGATGAAATTTTCTTTTAGGGGGGTAGAATTGTAACATCCTAAAAATTGAGTATCAATATGTTGCATAATTTTGGTGCTTAGCTTGTGAATGATTCAATTTGTGTGTTTAATATAGTCTTGAGAAGGCTCGGGAATTATTCGAAATTAGAATAAATTTTAGTAATGAGTACTTTATTGAAGTGGAACAAGTAACCTTGATGTTTAAGGAAATTAAGTGACAAAAGTTAGCATAAGATGAGCTAGTAGTAAAGTGGAGTTGGCGCCATGAGTGTTGCTTGAGGAAGAGGTTCGAATCCCCTAGTATGTATTTTGTGACTTTAATTTTTGCTCATTCCTAGCAAATGTCGGCCAAGCATTATATTTTTGGTAAGTTAGACTTTTATTTTATGGTATGGTGGCTAAAAGATATGGTAAGAATGAACTTAAGGTAGGGAATCATGAGAATATGGCATGTAGGGGGAACACAAGGCATGAAACAAGGGTGATGTTTTGGAAACTTTTGGGTGGCTAAAACTTTGACTTTTGGCCAATGTACTTGGATGGTTTTGGGGGCTAGGGGGTGGCCAAATTTTTGAGGTAGGCTTTGGTAAGGATGTGTAGCTAATGTTTACTCTCATTTTGGTCATTTTTGTTTCTCCCAAAACACATTTCTTTTCATCTTTTTCTTTCATTGTCGAATGCACTTTAGGCTTTGGTGAACATCTTTCTTTCACTTTCTTTTGGTCATTCTTTTGACCATTTGGTCACATTTTGCCTAACCTCTCAAGTCTTGTTTCACTATTGCCGAAAACACCAAAATACAAAGGCCATTTTTTTTCTCTTTTTCCTTTCTTCTCCATTGCCGAATGCTCTTGTCCCAAAACCTCTCATCCTCTATTTCTTTCTTTCTCCATTATTGTTCAAGATCACAAACACATTTTCTTTCTTCTCTTTTTCCCCATGGCCGAATGGTGCTAACACCATTTCTTCAAATTTTTCTTTATAGCCGAATCTCCTCTTCACATATATTGTTCTTGTTAATCATTCTTTCAACCCTCGTTTTAATCAATTGGTAAGGACCCTTTTTGAATCTTTATTCTCTTCTTTTCTTTAGCCGAATACACATTTTAGTTGGGAGGGTCTTTTGACCGAAATAGCATCCTCTATTCCTTTCTCTTAAATAATCTTTTCGTCTTTATAGTGATAAAGTGAAGGCCAAACTCTGAGTATTCGTAATCATCGTGGAATCGCTAGGATTCGATTCAAAGTGTTAAGGTAAGGGTTTCTATCAAGGACTTCCATATTACTCGTTATTTCGTCAAAGATGGGTTACTAATCAATTTTATCTTAGGAACGTTATCGCCGATTTTCATTCCATAACGCAAAGATATTTTTTGTGGTAAGCCGATTTCACCCTTAAAACCCATAGTCTTAAATTTTGATATATATATGTTGGGCTAATAATCTTTTTTCAATGGAGGCAAACAAGATAGGGTCGAAAAGGGTGGTGAATAATGTTCGGAAGAGGGGCGGTTTGGCTATTCCCTCTAGATTTAAGCGAAGGGCTGTTTCGGCAATCTGAGATTTTCCACCGGGTTGTGGACCCGCATCCGGTGAAAATCAATTATTTGAAGTTGTTCGTAGTTCAGAGCCATTAGCTGTTCACGATTTCAAACCGGGTTGTGAACCGTCAACCGGGGAGAACCCCAAATAGTAGTTGTTCAAGATTCCGAGGGTAAAGATCTAGATCGCTTATCTTTAGTATGGATTTATATTAAATATTAGTGTTCTAATCAAGCGTGACATATATATAGGTATCGACGAGCGGGAAAGTATAGTTCTCACCGTAATCAGGTGTGTAATTTCACACTTATCTCATGGGTTAGATGTTATATCATAAGCATTAGAATAAAAATCGTAAAGTTGGTAAAATCGGAAAATATAGTATATTAACACTTTTTGTGTAAGTGCATGAAATTTGTATTAAAGTCGTGGAAATTATGGAATCGCCCTCAATGGGCTAATTTGATAAAAAGTAATTTTTGGGCCTCATGTGATTAATGGGCCAATTTGCTAGATCGCTTAATGGGCCAATTTGCTAGATCGCTTAATGGGCAAATTTGCTAGATTGATTAATGGGCCAAATTGCTAGATTGATTAATGGGCTGAATTGCTAAATTACCATATGGGCCAAATTTAGAAATGGGCCAACTTGTAGTATGAGCCTTATGTTGAAATTCTCATATGTAAATTTTTAAGCTTTGTTTATGTATACATGATTGCATGGGTTGGGATTAAATTGAAGAGAAGTTCTGGTGGTTCTACCAAAATCTAGTTCGGGTGGCTCTGCCACAAAATCTAGTTCGGGTGGCTCAGCCACAAACATTTTAAATGGCTTTATGCCTGCGATCGGTGTGTTTGGCGGGGTGGGTTGACTTGATCCCCACAGGTGTGCTGGTTGGTACGGGTGGTGTGTAGCGGATGGAAATTTAGGCTTGGTTAGGAATTGCATATCACGTGCATTTTATGATTGCTATACTGTTATATTTGTATATGGGCTCAAGCCCAATTAAATGCTTATATGGTTTTGGCCCAGTGGACACGGTAAGTGGGTTACACACTGAGTTCTAAGTAACTCACCCCGTTTTCTTACCCTTCACAGGTAATGATAATTGATGGAGGCTTGGGCCGGGGATGACTTCGTGGAGGCCATACTTCAAACGATGGTTTTTATGAATTTTAAACTACTCTTTAGTATTATTACTTAATTATTATTTTGGCGATGTAATAAGGCCTCTAGTATGGTTTTTATGGATTTTATTTCGTGGATGGATTTTAATATGTTTTAGATACTTAAAGTGGACTATTTTAAGTTTATAAATGTTTTCTTTGAATTACGTATAAAAAAAGGGGTTTCTTAAATATCACTATCTCGTAAAAATTTCGGTGAAAACTCTTTTATAAAATTTGTTTCCAAAGTCTTTTTGAACTTTTTTTAAAATTTATTTAAAAATTTAACCAATTAATTCTCTGAGATCAAATTATAAACTCTTATGTTCTAAAATCATAGATTTTAAATTAACCTCGGTTTTGGATAAACTCCATCTCCAAAATAGTTTTTGAAGACCTGTTTTCTTTAAATCATTAGATGACTAGATGTATATTCGATTTGTGTAGCATACCAAGTCTGGTCTTAACGCATAGACCGGGTTTGGGGTGTTACAATTTCTTTCTCGTTCGTGTTAGCACTCACTTCTTCAATCGAATCGGTAAGTAGTAGTTCTCTCTTTGTCAATAACCTTGTTTCATCCGAGTTTTTCCTTAATAATCTAGTGTTCTTCTTTCTCTCTCATTGGGTCTGAGTTACATTCTTTCCTGTGATTTGGCCATCGTTGGGCTTAGGACTTTCAACAAGGTAAAGGAGCACAAGTGATTTGTATTAACCAAATCATTATCGTCGACTCGTCAAGCAAGTGGGGACGGGATTTCAGTAGTCAAAGGGTAGGATCGATTCTTGGTGCATTGAGGGAGATTACATTCGTGGTAAGTGGAGTTAGCCTAATAAAGTGTTTCTAGATACGATTATCAAAGTTTTGACTAACCTTCTATCAACTATCATTATAGGTGTTGAAATCGGTAGAAAGCATAACTCGTAATCAAGGTGTGTAATCCCGTACCCTTCCGTATACATATTTGAAATGGTGTGTAATCCCGTACCCTTCCGAATACATGTTTGAAATGGTGTGTAATCTCTTACCTCTCTGAATGTTTGTATGATATGTTCTATGATTCGGTCAAAATACCGAAGAAAAATAGAAACCGGCATCCGTGACCACTCGGGCGTGCGTATATCCGTAGTGGTAATCATAGTTTGCAAGGAAACAGTTTTTGGTCGGCAACAGTGACGTGATTTTGAAAAATCACGGAAAATAGGAGAAAAGGGATTAATAAGTTAATAAGAGAAAGAATTAAAGCTTACTGTGTCTATTTTTATATGGAAGAAACAGAGGAGGAAGAAGAAGTTTATATTCTGGGATATCTTAAATTTTAGTGAGACTGGTTCTGATGGACTTCGTGGTTCCCTGTTCTGTCTTGGAAAAATTGGTTAAAATTGTACATAGTGAATTATGAGTTATAAGTTAAATGTATTGATTCCTTAGAGAACCTATTTTCAATAGAAACAAGTGGTAGCAGTATATGAAAACCGTACAGTGAGATATTTGAATTTCGGTTAAGAGAGGTCAGAATCGTTGGACAGTGCAACAAGGGAAATTTTAAGGAATAAACTGTGCTAAAAGGCTGCGCCAAAAATTCTGGAAAAATTGTAGTAAGAAGAAATAAGAGTCTAGTTTCAAGGAAAATTTACGGATTTAGATTTCGAGTTTCTTAACTCGAGTTATAGTCAATTTAGTCAGTATGACGTAGATGGACAGTTTCAAATTTTTATGCCCAAATTAGTAGTTAAGTCCGGGGTTGCGAAATTATCAAAATACCCTTGGAGTGTAAATTACCGAAATACCCCTGGGTTACGAGATTACCAAATTACCCTTAGTGGGTAAAAGTACTGATTTACCGAAATGCCCCTATGGGCCGATTTGATAGATTGTTATAATGGGCCGATTTATGAAATGTCCTTATAGACCGACCATCGAAATGCCCCCATGGGCCGAATGATCGTATTGCTTTAATGGGCTAATTCATAAAAAGTATTCAATAGGTTAATGGATGTTATTTTTATATGGATGTTTTACGATTATGTATGATGCATCTTTACATATTGCATGGGATGGGAAAATTTGAATGAAGAGAAGTATAGACCAGGTGGCATTGCCACAAATTTCGATAATGGCTATATGCCTAACATATGAATTAACGACTGTGTGGATCATTTTACCGTGATATGAATCTGGTGGCACACCACAAATAGTATAAATGGCGCCTTGACCGCAAATTGAGAGACCGGCGGGGTGGGTTGACTTGATCCCCAAAGGAGAGACCGCAGTACGGGGAGAGATTTGATGGATGGGTTGGGTTGCATACTTTGCATTCATATATATATATATATACTGTTTTGTAATTGGGCTTCGCCCAAGATTATCTTAAATGGGCTTAGGCCCAAGATATTTCTAAGCGGGTTTGAGGCCCAAGTGGATGACGGTAAGGGGATTTCACATCGAGTTCTTATAACTCACCCCCCTTTTTCTTAACCCTTGCAGGTAATGCTCAGTGACGAGGACTTGGGCCCATGGATGACTCGGTGGAGGTCATACTTCAGAAACGGTGTTTTATTTTGAACTTTAGATTTTTAATTCCGTTCACTTTACTATTTTGGGTTTTTTATGTTGTAATAAGGCCTCTGGAGTGTTTTATTATTTGCTTTATGGTTTATATACTTATTATTTTGCTTAAATTGTTTAAAACGAGAATTTTCTAAAACTTAAATAAAGGTTTTCCAAAATTGATTAACATATGGATTTCATAACAAACTTTTACAAATATTTTTAACATTGGAAATTTTCTCTCAAATTATCAACGATATTTTCAAAAGTCATGGTTTTAAAAGATTACTAGTTCGATTATCGATTTATCAAACAACCTCTCAAAAATACTTGCATTTTATCTATGTTTCCGCAACGTTTTCAAAATGCTTCTGCAACTCTATTTCTAAACGTCACATTTTCATAAATTGTTTATTTCAAATATGCTTTCGCAAATGAAAAGGTTTATTAAAGATAATTACGTTTTCAATTAGACATGAATTGCTTAAGTGTTTTAGGTTTTTAACAAAGAGACTTTATTTCTCAAGCAAGTTTTTACTTCCATGTGACACACCAGATTCGGGCCTAACTTCTAGGCCGGGTTCGGGGTGTTAAAGATTTAGATCTGGGGAAAAGCAAGGTTATCGAGTAATCGATCTGATCCATCAATTCCGAATACGTGGTAAGTTCGTATGTGATAAATTTCAATACAAATGTATTTATATGCTTTGATATTGCATGAATTACGAATACGAGAATGTGGATATGAACGATAGTGATTCGACGATGATTCGACATTCGAAATCTCGGTTGAACCTTAGGAATAGTTTAGGATGCTAGTGAAATGTCACTAGGGGATACAGTGAGTTGGCTTCGGGCCATTATATAGCATTTTAAAAGTGCGAGATAAATCGATTTGGCTTCGGGCCATGCATATCGGCTGATTTGGCTTAGGGCCATGATATAGGTACTTATGATGTGAGACCCTTGAGTATCCGACTTCTATTCCAAACGGTTTAACGGGTAAATGAAAGACGGGAATGTGTATGAGAATTGTACAAGATGGTACGGTATGTGTATAAAATATTTTAGCATTGAATCGAGAAATGATGATGAAAGTATACAATTTTGTGAATGAATATTTGAAAGGTTTGTTGTTAATATAAGTTATATGTTGCTGTATTCAAATTATTGAATTATATTTGTGTGATTGTATGAAGTTTATTTCATACAAGATTACTAAGCTATGAAGCTTACTTTGTGTTATTTTCCTATGTTTTATAGTGAATCAAGGCTAGCTCGGATCCGGGAGTCGTCGGGAACATCATCGCACTATCAAACATCTAAGTTGGTACTTTTTAATTATATATATATGGCATATGGCATGTATAGGCTAAATGGGGTATTTTGGTTGTGATTATAGCCATGAGAAATGGCTTGTAAATGATGTTAATTTTGATGTGTGTTTGGCTATTAGAAATGGCTTGTAAATATATATGTTTTGTTTGTATATATAGCCATGAGTGATGGTTTATTTTGGTATGTTTGGTATGAATATTGTTATGGTTTTATAGTTGCTCAAATGGTTAATTGATTTGTGGAGTATAAATGCTTGAGAAATACTTTGATGAAGTATGATTTTAGAAGTTAAGTTGATAAGTATTTGATTAGGTAAATGGCATTGAATTGAATATCGAATTTGGTTGGAATGGATATAGTTTGAATTGTGCATTTGGTTGATGATTTTGGCTGTTTAATTGTATGATGAAATGGTACCATTTTGGTTGTTTAAATGAGCATGAGTTGGGGTGGCAATTTGGCCTTGCAAATGGCCTATTTTTGTCCACACGAGTAGAGACACGGGCGTGTGTCTCAGCCGTGTATGACACACGGTCATGTTACACGGCCGTGTGTCCCCTGGTGTTGAAATTGAATTGAAGTCAGTATGCTCCACACCGACTCACACACGGGCGTGTGACTGGCCGTGTGGTACAAGTTAGTATACCCCTTAATTGGCACACAGCCTAGCATACGGGTGTGTGACTTGGCCGTGTTGCATAAGTCAGTATACCCTACAGGTTTGGCATGGCCTAGCACATGGCCTGGCACACGGGCGTGTGTGGCCACTTCGAAGGGCACACAGGCTAGACACACGGGCATGTGGTTGGCCGTGTGACCCAAGTCAGTATGTATGCCCTGTTTTCACATGGCCTGAGACACGGACGTGTCTGTAGCCGTGTGAAGCACACGACCTACTCACATGGGCGTGTGACCCCTGTATGATTGAAATTTTTCTAAGTTTCCAAAATTTTTCGTATGTTATCGATTTAGTCCCGAACAATTTCTAAAGCATGTTTAAGGCCTCGTAGGCCCTTTTAAGAGACAATGTGATTATGTTGAACGATTTATGAGAATGTATGCTATATGTTGTGAATTGATGGTAATATCTCGTAACCCTATTCAAGCAAACGGATACGGGTTAGAGGTGTTACATGGACCATAATAATGTTTAGTTGAATGCTTAGATGAAGATTTGGTATGTATAAGTTGTTTGGTTTGGTACATTTGATGCCTTACTAAATTATGTCAATGCGGCTATGTTGTTGCATGCTTGAATGGCTCAAATAGTATGAGTTTAGTTGGTTTGATTATGGATAAGATATGGCATGTTTTGGGAATGTTTTGAGCTAGATGTTGATGATTGGAAATGTGACCAAGTTTGCATGTTTAGGTAAGTTTTGGATGTTTGCTTTTGAGGTGCCTTGTATGGCATATTGGTTGATTGATTTTAGACTATTGAATTGGTCATTTTATGTAAGTTTTGGTCATGTTTTGATGTCTTTATTAGGTGCACAAAAGGCCTATAGGTGTGTGCATGGTTTGGTGTTGAAAATGGCTTCATTTTGGGCAAATTCATGTCCACACGGCACCGAGACACTGTGTGTGACTCGCTTAGTTACTGTCTAGCACATGGCCTGGGACACGGGTGTGTGAGGCTATTTCGAGAGTTACACGGCCTGGTACATGGGTGTGTGACACGGCCATATGGCCCTACTCAGAGAGTTACACGGATGAGGACACGGGCTGAGACACGGCCATGTGACCCTTGTAGACAAATTTTTCTAACTATTTCTTAAACTTTCCAATTGTTGCCAATTTTGTCTAGGATTGTTTCTAAGGTGTTTCTAGGGCCTCAAGGGCTCGATTAAGGGACGATATGTATGTGAATAAGTGTATTATAATATAATTTCTTTGATGTATGAAATGTATGTTTTAATGTTCCATTTATCTGAGTAACGCTCTGTAACCCTAATTCGGCGATGGATACGGGTTAGGGGCGCTACAATAATAGTTAAGAAGCAAGGTTGTAGCGCCCTTGACTTGACCCGATCTATCGAATCCGAATCTCGAGTATTACGTCCTTCTTTTTTAGGTAACTTAAAATTTTTCTTTTTATTCATCTATGTAAACGCCTATCAATAAGTGTAACAGGATCTCGTATTGGCGTACATTGTATAGTTACATTTACATCTCAATAAAATTTTAGGCTTTCCTACTTTCTCTCAGTCTACTGTGTACATATTGAATTTCTACTTAAATGAATTAGGCATAGACTTTGACGTGCCACTTGTTTTCCTTTGTATGCATAACAGCCCAATCGTTCCGCTTCCTTGGCGTAACCTTGGCATCGTCTCTCAGCGCATATTCCTTTATAAACCTAAAAACAAAAACAACTTTTGTAAGTTTGTAAGAACTTAGTGAGCTAAACCTTAGAATACATTTTTCATTCATTCTACATTGCATATGTTATTTTGCATATTCTTGGGTATTTCTTGACCTTTCTTCCTTTTTTAGCAGGTACATTACTAAAGCTGCCATCTTTTTTCTTTCTTCAGAACCATTTCCCTTCTCTTGAGTGTGCTATACTTAACAGCTCTTTACTTTCTATATTATTTATTAAGTCTTACCTTATTATCAAGGTTAATACTTTATTTCCATACTTACTATTCTTACCATTTTTTTGGGTGAGCTAGACTACGCCCGATACATGACTCAGAATTTGCCAAGATCTTCCTTACTTCGATGCACTTTCCGTATTTACTTTTAACTCATATCTTTGCCCCGTCACGTACTCTGACGCACACTAGCCTTTCTATTTACCCCTTGTAACTTTATAGGATTCACCTCTCATTCAGTGTCCTCCCAAAGGCATTGTCTTCAAATGGTCATCACAATATCCATTCTTCAGATTTCACAATGAATGATTTCATTTCCAAAGATAGCCACAGAGAATTTCCTTTCAGAGTCTCACCATGTATATGTCCTTTTAACAGAGTTTGTCACAAGGCATTCATTTAACTGAGATAGCCATAAAGGCATCCGTTTAACTCGAGATAGACATAAAGGACTAAGATAGCCACAAAGGCATCCTTTTAACTTAGATTGCCACAAAGGCTTCTTTTAATAGAGATTGCCGCAAAGGCTTCGTTTAATGTGATGATCACCACAAAGGTTTCCTTTAACAAAACTGACCACAAAGGCTCACTTATCTGAGTAAATTGGTGTTTTTGACAATAGGGATTTGCCTAAACTCATTATCGTGAGGTTTGCCCTTCATTGTTGGTACTCACCCAACCATCCTTTAAATCATTTCCATATGATGTCATAACTTGATCATGGTCTTACACTATATGGTCTTTGAGTGCCATGTATTCTTCCTTTTAAAGATTCATGTTTTAGTCCCGACAAACCTCTTTAGACGACTTGAGATCTGAACCACGGACACTCCATGCAAACACATACTTGATGGACTTATTCACATCTAGCTTATTAATGTGAGACTTGTTCATATCCTCAATACACACATTGACCACAGAGAGATCATATCCTATTCCATACGAGTCATTCATGCAAGTTCATCAAACATTCATTTCTCATAGAATCATCACATGATGCATTCTTAGCTTATTTTCATAGAAAGTTCTAACATATATATACATTTGCAAGAGTCGGCCTATAAGGGTGGTCTTAACCAAATCTACAATTTCCAAGAAAATTAATCGAGTACCTACCTTTGGTTCTCATTTGGTTGGTTCCTAACTATTGTTCCTTCCATCTTGACTATCTCGAAGCCAACCTTATAGGATACTCTACACTGTTGATGTAATACCCTAAAAGTTACTAAGTAAGAATGTGAAATAATGTCCTTGATATAATAAAATAAGGAAATAAAGTGACAAAAAGGGGAATTTTGAGTTATGTCAACAAAATCTATTTGGGAAGTACATTATGATATATTAATTCAAGAAATGACTAAATCGCAAAGCTGAGAAAAGTTTTGTGGCCCAAGAGTAAATAGTCAAAATTTGATGGGTTAAAGTGTAAATATGAAAAAGTTGAAGGACCAATAGTGCAAATATTTTAAGGGTGGAATGATCTAGAAACTAAGGAAAATGGATGAATTAGGACCAAATTGAATAAGTGGAAAAAGTATGAGGGGTTAAATCACAATTTTACCAAAATAAGTGATGAGTCAATGGAGGAATTTTGAAGAATCATAAAGGGCAAAATGATCATTTAGCAAGGAAGATAATTTTGAAGAGTAATGATGATGTTGGTGATATTTTAAAATAAATAAATAAACAAATATTAGTTTATTAATATTTTGATTTGATTTTTAATTATATTTTAAAATAAATAAATAAATAAAATATATATGAATATTCAGCTCGCATGGGTTTACATTAAAAATGGCTAATTTGCATGTTTCAGCTTAGGACTAAATTGAATAAAAGTAAAATTTTAGGGGCAATTTTGTAAAAATATCAAAATGACCAAATTGCATGAAATGAATTATTTTATTGTCTAAATTAATATATTGAAATAAATTATTAATATCAAGTGAGTTTAGAGCTTTAACTTTGTTGTATAATGAAATTATAAAGTGATTTTGTTAAATATTAATGTTAGTATCAAATGGTGAAAATAGTTAAAATATTAGGGTGCGGTATTAAATTTCTATTTTATTAAGGGCTGTATGATAGCCTAGAATATTTGGATAAATTATTAATTGAGAAATGTTAGTTGATTTGATAAATTAATTAGTAAAGGGACTAAATTGTAAAAGTTGTAAAAGCTGGAGTAGTTGTGTAAATTTGAAAAAATTTAAGGTTATAAATTGGAACTGAAATATATGAATGAATAATTTTATATTTTAGATCAAGATTCCGTAGATACTCGTGAAAAAGGAAAAATAGCGGAATAGTCCCTAAACTTTCTAATTATTACAATTCAATTCAGGTAAGTTCGTGTAACTAAATTATGTATATTTATATGTTTGAATTGAATGTTGTATTTGTGAATTGTGTAAATTCCTTAAACATGAAATTTACCACATATCCGACAATATTTGATAAATAATAAGTCCCGATTGAATAAATAAAATTCTATGGATACAGGGTTCCCGTATTGGTTGTGGTCTTGCATATGTTACGGACACACCATAGCTCGAAAGAGCATCCCGTTATTAGCCCTCTTGAGCTTCCCGTTATATGGTTCTTGTGAGCTTCATGTTAATAGCTCTTCGGAGCATCTCGATCTGTTGTGATCCTGCATATGTGTTGTGGACACACCGCAACTCTTATGAGCATCCCGATGTAACACCCCAAACCGGTCTAGACATTATGGCGGGGTCCAAAGATGTCACATTGAAAGGTTGTTTAGAACTACGCGTTCGTTGGGAAATGTTTGCATCTCTTTTGAAAACTCTGTGTTATTGGTTGTTTATAAAAACCCGATTTACTCAGTGTCCATTTTAGAAAAGTTGTAATTAACTTGAAAATTCGCCTTTGTTATGAAAACCGATTTTGAATATTTACTGTAACGTGATAATTTAGAAAATGATTGTTAATGTTTTAAGAAAACTGTAACATCCCAAATATGGGGTTATTTGGAATTAGATTATTTTCTTATTATGAACTGCTGTGATATTATTAATGGAGTAATAGAGCTTAATTTAAGGCTTTGAGTGTGCCCGGTTTGATAGAAAAATTTCAGTTTTTAATCTTAAAAAGGATGAGAGCCTTAGCAAGTGGGTGTTATAAGAATAAATGGGTGTAATCTCGACACTAATTAGGCCTTGGATAAGTGGCAAAGCAAGCCCACTTAAGAGCTAGCATGTGACGCCACCAAGGAGCAAGGGAGAGCCTTGGTTCGAGCCACAAAATCCTCCTTTTTGCTCTTTATTTTGGGACGTAAAAAGAGAGAGAGAAATGCTCAATTCAAACACTTCAGGATAATAAGGATTTTATTTGGATTTTATTTGAATATTTGTTTAAAAGTTGGCAGAGAGAAAAAGTAGGAACCTGATTAATTCAAATTCTTTTGAATGATTTTAAACAATTGGCCAAGAGTAATTCAGAGTGTTGGCCGAATCTAGGACTCCTTGTTGGAGAGGAGTAATCGGCAAGGGAACTATGTAGAGGGGGAGGCCGAATTCTCTTAGTCTCTTACTTGACAATTTCGGCTAGGCATTTTCTCATCTTCCACCCCTTTTCCTTCTTTTTCATCTTTTCTCAAAACCGAAACCACCATTAATCCCTACCCTCTTCTTCTTGTTGTAAAAACTGAAACTCTCTCTACCCTTTCTTCGTCGAATCCCTATCTTCTTTTCCCCTTCTCTTCTCTTTCTCTATTAGCCGAATCTACTCCCTACCTTGTGCCGAAATTCCCTTCTCCTATCTAGAAGCACTTTGGCCAAATATTAGGAGTAGCATAAGTCTCTTCGGGATTTCTTTTTCAAATGATTGGTGAAGGTAAGTATTGTGAAACCCTCCTCCCACAATCTTTTGTTCTTGGTCGACTTGGATGAATGGGAAGCGAAATTCGCACATGTTGATGGTGTGGCTAACTATTCTCCTCCTTTGAAACCGATTTCTTAGAAGGTGCTCCGGATTTGAAGTACACCGTCCAAACCTCTATTCTCGACAATCGGCTTTGGTAAGGGTGGTAAGGATCCATTTAAGATCATTAATTCTTTTAAGTAATCGAAAGTCAGAAGGCTATCATAGTGGCTACTAATAATTGCCGATTGTAGGGTAGTAAAGTAGATTCACCAAAATGTGTCTGTGTGGCTAGTATTCAAAGCGAGTAGGTAAGGATTCGGGTTCAAGCAATAACCCTAAAAGGATTATTTGGTTTGGCCGAATGGCCCATATCACTAACACTATTTTGGCCGAATATAGGGGCTAGTGGATCTAAGGTGGCCAACTTCTTCATTCGGGATTTAGATTATTCGTGGGTGACAGTGTGTACATACACACTTATAGCGATTAATGTTGTGTTATATATATATTTGTATGAAAATCGCTTGATGTAGATGCGGATTGGTACCTTAACTTGAGTACAAGTGAGGATCCAGTAAGTCTCTGTTAACATGAGATTACTTTAATGCTTTTAGGAAGCATGGCTTATTGACACATGTGATGAATGCATGAGACCTGTTGTTAGCTTTGTTTATCTACTGTGGGTTATATGAGAGGAGGGGCGGTGATGTTTACGTCTTTGTGAGCACAGTGTTTTGGTAACACACTGTGACTATATGTCACCAGAGGTTTGGTACCTCAGAGGTTTGGTACCTCATAGCGACTTGTCCCCTGTAGTTAACACCACCGTGGGTTGGCCCCACTTGAGATATGGGATAAATGCGCGGTGATTTGGTATCACACGATGGGTTGGCCCCATCACCCGATTTGTGTCTACGGACACCGATGCTGCTTTAGTAGCACATTGTGACTATATGTCACCAGTGGTTTAGCACCACCAGTGTTTTGGTAACACATCGTGACTACGGTCACCAAAGTGGTTTGGTACCACATGGGGTAGACAAAGGCGTTTGGTTGGCTAGGTTGGGCACACGGTACTCTGCATATTAATTGTTATATGTTGTGTATGAAATGTTGTTTTTCTTTAAAAATGGGGGAAGGGTTACATACTGAGTCTTGGTGACTCACCTTCTCCTTTAACATTTTTCAGGTGACCAGTAGATGGCGGTTGAGGAGGTTGGACTCGAGGTGGCCATGCGGTGGTTTTAAATTTATTGAACTTTTTATTTGGTTATTTTTATTTTGGTTGTAATAAGGCCTCCATAAACTTTATTTTTTGTTATTTCTTATATGTTGGATATTTTATTTAAGCTATGTTATTAAAATTGAACTAAGATCACATGTTTTCTTAAATTAACACGAAAAATGTTTTATCGTGCCATCGGGCACACTCGAAACTTGTATAATAACTTAGGACTTAATTAAATTTCCAAATTAAATCTAAGTGTAGTTTTGGCAAGATAACCAAAATCGAGAAGTTTTCAATAAAACTTAAATGGGTTTTGAAATGGTGTTCACAAGGTTTTTCCCGTAACAAATCAAATTCGGTCGTAATGTTTGGGTAGGGTTTGGGTTGTTACAAAATTGGTATCGAGCCCATTCAAAACTCAATTGTGTGGGGCCCAAGGCCCAAAAATGTTTTAGTAGGCCTTATGGAGTGATTTTTGGTTTTGAACAGCATGGCCCGAGTCTCTAAAGACCGATCCGCCCTGAGTAAGTACATCTAAACCTCTGTGTGAATTATATTCGTAGAAGGGTAGGAAGCATGGAACGTAGATAGACTTATAGGAACTTGAACCCTAGGTTTAGACTACTCAAACACACAAACAAGACATAAGACTTAAAGAACTAAACCAACCTATGACTTAGTCAATGAGCTAGGTGTGGTAACCCCTGTATGCATGTCTAGGATTGGATCCGGAAGAGCCTGGTATTTGCGCGATCCTCGTGACTCACCTCCTCTTCGCAGTATCCTACAGTGCGTAGCTTTGGTTCACCCTAACTCGGAAGACTCGGTGGTGTGGTAACCTCTGCATGCGCATGTCTAGAAAGGTTCGGTGAGAGCTTGGTATTTAAGCGGTCCGCGTGACCCACCTCCTCTTCACTCGAATTCGCACAGTGCGTAGCTTTGGTTCACCCACGACTGGGAGGGCTCGGTCATAGGCTAAACACAATGATTAAAACCCGAGAAGGGAATTAGCCTTGTTTTTGAAATAGAATGAAACAACAAACCCTAACGTTTCCAAAACTTGTGCAATAACTTTCTTAAACCTAGAACATTACTTTTACAACGTTTGTCTCGGAAAACTTGACTTGTGAAAAAATTACGAAATACCCTTAGAAGTAAAATTACCAAAATGCCCCTGACCCATAAAATATTAATTCAATGATTTTTATAGACATTCAAAACCTTGCTTTGAAAATCATCAGCAAAATATTTTGGTTCGGAAAATTACGAAAATAATTTCTGTAGGAAAAAGCGAAAATACCCACTGGGATAGAAATGGGCGAAATGTCCAGATGAGTGAATAGGTATGGAAAGCATTAAGGAATGGATGCATGAACTTCTTTGTGTGAATTAGGAAAGAAGAGTGAAACTTTGTTTGCTCGAAAGAATCTCTAATTAAACCTTATCCATAAAATTTAAATCATGAGTAATAGAGTGAAACAAATGCTAACATAAAAATTTTTCTTAATCAGTTAAAAGCGCGGTAGATAGAATGAGTTCTAGAGGACGTGGGACGCCGTGGACGTGGTAGGGGTAGGATGACGATTGTCGAACCCGTCAGTCGGGACAAGGTTGAGAAAATGAGGTACCACCGCCACCACCACCTCCTACTTTTAGAGTCGAGGAGCCGGATCGGCCCGGTGGCGAGTCGGTATCGCAAGTCGTGTTGCGAGTTTTGGAGATGGTGGTCGGGTGGTGGAAATGTGGGAGCTCGGAAATTGTCTCCCCGGCGACTCCGATCTAACGGAGCGGAGGTATTCGAGGTGTGTCGAGTGGCACCGTGCTGCGTGGAATCATGGCTAGAGTCAACCGAAAGAATCATGGATGACCTTGGCTTTGACCGAGGAAGAAAAGTGAAAAGGGGCAAATGTCGCTTCTAAAGGATGAAGCGATCGGTGGTGGCTTACGGTTCGAGATGGGGCTACACAGAGATGATTTGACTTGGGAGTATTTCAAAACCACCTATCGGAAGAAGTATGTGGGTACCGGCTACACCGATGCGCAGAGAAAGGCTTTTGCAGGATTAGTGCGAGGAACTAAGTCCGTGTCGAATATGAGGCGGAATTTTTAAATTTGAGTAGGTATGCGAGAGGCATCGTGTCTCATCGAACATGAGCGCTGTGTCCGCTTTGAGGACGGACTCCGAGATGATTTAAGGTTACTTCGATGCCCCCACAAAGTGAGTTCGTGAGTTCTCATCTCTAGTGGAGAAGGCTAAGGTAGCCAGAAGGAATCAAGGAGGTCGTGAGGCAGAGCTATAGTAAGAACAATCGGAAGAGAGGTTTTGGGTCATTTGGATCAAGCGGTAGTGCTCGAGAAAAGGCTAGGCCAAGTGGGCCCAATCAGGCAAAGCAAGGCCCCACGATCGCTAATCGAGGCCGACTCGGTGTAACCGCTATGGAAAAACCCATTGGGGAGGTTGTTGGATCGGTGACAAAGGATGTTTTGAGTGTGGGTCTTTGGAGCATCGCGTCGAGATTGTCCCCGAAACTAGCTAAGAAGCGACGGAGAGGCGTAACTGTGCTCGTGGATAGAAGTGTAGGACCACGGAGGGTCGTGGTAATGGAAGAGGAAACAATGAGTCTAACCGAGGTCGTGGAACTCAGGCGAAGTTCAGGCAACACGAGAGGCTAGGCGGCACGGCTTAGTTTACGCAATGAGGTGTCGCGAAGAAGGTGACGCACCGGATGTCATAACCGAGACGTTTCTAGTTTTCGTTTTCCTTATGTTGCATTGATTGATGTGGGCTCGACGCACTCGTACATTGCTAGTAGTGTGGTAGGAACTATGGACCTAGACTCAAAGCGCTTCTAGGGAGATGACCGTAGTTAGCCCTTTAGGTCACTCCGTGAGTCGTAGATAAACTCTATAGAGGCGCACCCCTAGAACTTAAAGGGGTAGTATTTGTAGGTGATCTAATGGAACTACTCGTGTTGGGGAGTTCGATTTGATCCTCGGTATGGATTGGTTGGTTAAGTACCAAGCAAGGTTGGGACCGCGCGCCAAGCGCATGGTTCTTAAGACATTTGAAGGTGATGAGGTGGTTATGATAGGAGATAGGAGGAATTACCTATCCAGCGTAGTGTATGCGCCTTGAAGGCCGAAAGGATGGTCAAGAAGGGGTTGTGAGGCGTATTTGGTTCAAATCGTGCCGGAAGCTAAGGGGTTAGTAGTTGGAAAGGTCCGAACGGTTGGGAATTTCTTTGATGTATTCCCAGAAGAACTTCGGGTTTGCCTCCGGATCGGGAAGTCGAGTCGGTATAGACTTGCTACCAGGCGGCACTCTGTGTCCATAGCACCATACCGAATGGCACCAAAGGAATTGGTGGAGCTAAAGGCTCAACTTCAGGAGCTCTTGGATAGAGGGTTTATACGACCAAGTATATCTCCGTGGGGAGCGCCTGTGTTGTTTGTCAAGAAGAAGGACGGTTCTATGCGGATGTGCATCGACTCACCGTCGATTAAATAAGTTAACGATCAAGAACAAGTATCCGTTGCCTCGGATTGGCGACTTGTTTGATCAAGCTGAAGGGTGCCTCGGTGTTTTCGAAGATAGACCTTAGGTCAGGTTACCATCAACTTAAGGTGAAGGAGGCGGATGTTCACAAAACCGGCATTCGAACTCGGTATGGGCATTTTGAGTTCTTGGTAATGCCATTCGGGTTGACTAATGCGCGCGGCATTTATGGACTTGATGAATAGAGTATTTCAACGAACTTGGACCCGATTCGTCGTGGTGTTCATAGACGACATATTGGTTTATTCAAAAACAGAAGAGGAGCATGACAAGCATTTACGGATAGTTCTGGCAAGTATTGAGGAGAAGCAGTTATATGCCAAATTCAGTAAGTGTGAATTTTGGCTTAGGGAAGTGGCTTTCTTAGGTCATGTAGTGTCAGCTGAAGGGATTAGGGTAGACCCTCGCAAGATTGAAGCAGTATTGGAGTGGAAACCACCTAGGTCGGTGGCTGAAATACGAAGTTTTCTGGGTTTAGCAGGGTACTATCGGAGGTTCGTAGAAGGATTCTCTCTAATAGCAGCGCCGTTGACCAAGTTACTAAGGAAAGGTGTTCCATTTGTATGGACGGAGAAGCAGCACAGGAAGCTTTGATAAGCTAAGGAAAATTTTGTGAAGCCCCGAGTGTTGAGTACAGCTGACTGAAGCGAGAAAGTTATTCACATGATCTATTGTGATGCATCTCTCACCGGTTTGGGATGTGTGTTGATGCGAGGATGGGAAGGTAGTAGCCTATGCATCCCGTCGATTAAGACCGCATACGAGGTTAACTACCCAACGCACGACTTGGAGTTAGCGGCGATGCGTCTTCGCTCGAAGATATGGAGACATTACAGTATGGGGAGAAGTCGATAGTCTACACACGGATCACAAAAGCTTGAGGTATCTTCGACTCGAAGGATCTGAATGCGAGACAGCGTCGGTGGATTGAACTACTAAAGGACTACGATTGTTCAATCGAGTACCATCCGGGTAAGGCTAATGTGGTAGGTAGCGCATTGAGCCGGAAGGTGGTGAGCGGAATTAAGAGCAATGTTCGCTCGGTTGAGTCTATATGATGATGGGAGTCTTTTGCGAGAACTTCAAGTAAAGTCGACTTGGATTGAGGAGATTAAGGAAAAGCGATTAGTGGATGAAGGCTTGAGCGCTAAAGGGTACAAGTTGGGATGGTGGCTTGGAAGAGTGCAGTTTGTCTAGTGATGGAGTGCTTTGTTTTCAAGGGCAGTATGTATGCCAAAGGATACTGAGAATTAAGCGAGAAAAATTCTCCAAGATGCACATAGCAGCCCATACGCTATGCATCCTGGGGAAGCAAGATGTATGGAGATTTAGCAGATTACAGTGGCGGGGTTGAAGCGTGAGATAACGGAGTTCGTAGGAAAGTGTCGACGTGTCGTGAGGTTAAGGCGTGAACATCGATTACCATCGGGACTACTTCAACAGATAAAGATCCCTCAATGGAAATGGGAGAGGATCACCATGGATTTTGTTAGTGGGCTACCCTTACGCCCACCAAGAAGGATCTGATTTGGGTAATTGTGGATCGCCGACTAAATCAGCTCACTTCATGCCGGTGAGAATGGATTACTCACTCCAAAAGCTAAGCGAAGGTTTGTATGTGGGTGAAATAGTAAGGTTACATGGTGTGCCGATGATCGATTATCTCGGATAGGGATTCCGATTCACGTCAAGGTTTTGGAAAGCGTTGCATCAAGCTTTGGGTACTGCGGTTAGATTTGAAGACGGCTTTCCATCCACAAATCGCGGACGATCGGAAGGGTGATACTGATTTTAGAAGACATGTTGAGAGGTTGTGTCTTGGATTTTAGTGGTAGTTGGGAGGAGTACCTACCATTAGCGGAATTCGCTTATAACAATAGTTATCAGCGAGTATTGAGATGGCTCCATATGAAGCCCTATATGGACAGAAAGTGCCGTACTCCTACATGTTGGGCGGAGTTGGGGAAAGACAAGTTAGGTCGAGATTGGTAACCAAGACGGAAGACAAAGTCAAGGTGATTCAGTCTCGTCTCAAGGAAGCATCGGATAGGCGAAGTCTTATGCCAATCTCAAACGCAAGGAAATGGAGTATCTTTGTGGGAGACAAAGTCTTTTGAAAGTGTCGCCTTGGAAAAAGGTGTTGAGATTTGGGCGGAAAGGAAAGCCGAGCCCAAGGTTCATCGGGCCATATCTGATTGTAAAGTGTGTAGGACGAGGTAGCTTATCGGCCAGAGTTGCCGGTAGAAGCGAATCAGATTCATGACGTATTCCATGTATCAATGCTCGAGAGGCGGTATCGGTCAGATCCTTCGCCACGTTGTGCCCCGATGCGCAGATTGAGGTGAATTGATTTATCTTTTGAAGAGGAACCGGTTCGATTGTAGACCGAGATGTGAAGGTTCTACGAGGAAGCGGTGCCCTTAGTGAAAGTGTTATGGCGGAACCACGAGTGGAAGAAGCTACGTGGGAGCCCGAGGAGGTGATGCGGCAGCAATACCCCCATCTCTTTTGATCAAGGAATTTCGAGGACGAAATTTATTTTAAGGGGGTAGAAGCGTAACATCCCAAATATGGGGTTATTTGGAATTAGATTATTTTCTTATTATGAAGCTCTTTGTGATATTATTAATGGAGTAATAGAGCTTAATTTAAGGCTTTGAGTGTGCCTGGTTTGATAGAAAAATTTGAGTTTTTAATCTTAAAAGGAAGAGAGCCTTAGCAAGTGGGTGTTATAAGAATAAATGGGTGTAATCGACACTAATTAGGCCTTGGATAAGTGGCAAAGCAAGCCCACTTAAGAGCTAGCATGTGACGCCACCAAGGAGCAAGGGAGAGCCTTGGTTGAGCCACAAAATCCTCCTTTTGCTCTTTATTTTGGACGGCAAAGAGAGAGAGAAATGCTCAATTCAAACACTTCAGGATAATAAGGATTTTATTTGGATTTTATTTGAATATTTGTTTAAAAGTTGGCGAGAGAAAAAGTAGGAACTCGATTAATTCAAAATCTTTTGAATGATTTTAAACAATTGGCCAAGAGTAATTCAGGTGTTGGCCGAATCTAGGACTCCTTGTTGGAGAGGAGTAATCGGCAAAGGAACTATGTAGAGGGGAGGCCGAATTCTCTTAGTCTCTTACTTGACAATTTCGGCTAGGCATTTTCTCATCTTCCACCCCTTTTCCTTCTTTTCATCTTTTCTCAAAACCAAAACCACCATTAATCCCTACCCCTCTTCTTCTTGTTGTAAAAACCGAAACTCTCTCTACCCTTTCTTCGTCGATCCCTATCTTCTTTCCCCTTCTCTTCTCTTTCTCTATTAGCCGAATCTACTCCTACCTTGTGCCGAAATTCCCTTCTCCTATCTAGAAGCACTTTGGCCGAATATTAGGAGTAGCATAAGTCTCTTGAGATTTCTTTTTCAAACGATTGGTGAAGGTAAGTATTGCTGAAACCCTCCTCCCACAATCTTTTGTTCTTGGTCGACTTGGATGAATGGGAAGTGAAATTGGCACATGTTGATGGTGTGGCTAACTATTCTCCTCCTTTGAAACCGATTTCTTAGAAGGTGCTCAGGGATTTGAAGTACACTGTCCAAACCTCTATTCTCCGACAATCGGCTTTGGTAAGGGTGGTAAGGATCCATTTAAGATCATTAATTCTTTTAAGTAATCGAAAGCCAAGGCTATCATAAGTGGCTACTAATAATTGCCGATTGTAGGGTAGTAAAGTAGATTCACCAAAATGTGTGCCGTGGCTAGTATTCAAAGCGAGTAGGTAAGGATTCGGGTTCAAGCAATAACCCTAAAAGGATTATTTGGTTTGGCCGAATGGCCCATATCACTAACACTATTTTGGCCGAATATAGGGGCTAGTGGATCTAAGGTGGCCAACTTCTTCATTCGGGATTTAGATTATTCGTGGGTGACAGGTGTGTACATACACACTTATAGCAGTTAATGTTGTGTTATATATATATTTGTATGAAAATCTGCTTGATGTAGATGCGGATTGGTACCTTAACGGTACAAGTGAGGATCCCGGTAAGTCTCTGTTAACATGAGATTACTTTAATGCTTTTGGGAAGCATGGCTTATTGACACATGTGATGAATGCATGAGATCATTTGTTAATCGTTTATCTACTGTGGGTTATATGAGAGGAGGGGCAGTGATGTTTCGCGTCTTGACGAGCACCAGTGTTTTGGTAACACATCTGTAACTATATGTCACCAGAGGTTTGGTACCTCAGAGGTTTGGTACCTCATAGCGACTTGTCCCGTGGTTAACACCAGTGGGTTGGCCCCACTTGAGATATGGGATCGTCTGCGCGGTGATTTGGTATCACACGATGGGTTGGCCCCATCACCCGATTTGTGTCTACGGACACCAGTGCTTTGGTAGCACATTGTGACTATATGTCACCAGTGGTTTGGCACCACCGGTGTTTTGTAACACATCGTGACTACGGTCACCGTGGTTTGGTACCACATGGGGTAGACAAAGGCGTTTGGTTGGCTAGGTTGGGCACACAGTACTCTGCATATTAATTGTTATATGTTGTGTATGAAATGTTGTTTTTCTTTAAAAATGGGGAAGGGTTACATCTTTGAGTCTTGGTGACTCACCTTCTCCTTTAACATTTTTCAGGTGACCCGTAGATGGCGGTTGAGGAGCCAGTTGGACTCGAGGTGGCCATGCGGTGGTTTTTAATTTATTGAACTTTTATTTGGTTATTTTTATTTTGGTTGTAATAAGGCCTCCATAAACTTTATTTTTGTTATTTCTTATATGTTGGATATTTTATTTAAGCTATGTTATTAAAATTGAACTAAGATCACATGTTTTCTTAAATTAACACGAAAAATGTTTTTATCGCTATCATCGGGCACACTAAAAACTTGTATAATAACAGGACTTAATTAAATTTCCAAATTAAATCTAAGTGTAGTTTTGGCAAGATAACCAAAATCGAGAAGTTTTCAATAAAACTTAAATGGGTTTTGAAATGGTGTTCACAAGGTTTTTCCAGTAACAAATCAAAAATTCGGTCGTAATGTTTGGCCGGGTTTGGGTTGTTACAAAAACCCGATTTCATAAGTTTAATGAGTTATAATTGAAAAGTTTAAGAAAAATATACCAATGGCCTTATTACAAAAAAATAACCCAAAATAAATAAATAGTCTTAAAGGTAAAGAAAAAGCGCATTTACTAAAGTTTGAGAGAGATCTCCGTTGTATGGCCACCATTGAGTCCTCTACGGCTCCAAACCCTCTCTATCTTGGGGATTACTGCGAGGTTAAAGAAAATGGGTGAGTTACGAGAACTCGGTGTGTAATCCCTAAATGACATCAATGGGCCCTGAGGAGGCCCAAAGGTATCAATCTGGGCCTAAGCCCTATAAACATGGTAACGCAAATGAAGTAGTGCAAATGAAGTGGTGCGGATGAAGTAGTGCAACCCAACCCAATCCAACCAAAGACACCCCGCATCAGCCCAATCACACTGTGGGGATCAAGTCAACCGACCCCGCCAATCACACCAATATTGCAATGTAAGTCGCTAATTACAATGTTTGTGGGTGAGCCACCGTGAGTCATAATTATGTATATATATAAATATATTGTGGCTATGCCACCAGGCTACACTGCTCTTCAATCGTTAACCCGCCCCATGTAACATGATAAAATGTGATAAACATATCAACATATACAAGTATAATGTAAACATACAATCGTTACTAAACGATACTGAGGGTAAAATGGTCATCCAACCCATCGAGGGTATTTTGGTAATTTTGCAGCCCAGGGGCATTTTGGTTGTAACATCCCAGTTTAGGGCCTAGATGGAATAGTGGTGCGAGACCACAAATCCGAGGGTCATGAATGAGTTTTTGAGGTTTATATTATGTATGCATGCTAGTGTGAAAGTTTCATGAAGCAATTTTGTGAAATTGTGGTTGAATTGTCCAAAAGGACTAAATTGTAAAAGTTGCAAAATGTGTGTTTCTAGAATCTATATGTGTGAAATAGCTTTAGATTATTAATTAGAGGTCCTTAAATAGTAATTCATCCAAATTCTATTTTTGGACAAAAATGGGCATGGATGAGTTAAAATTTGAAGTTTATCAAAAGGGCATTTTGGTCATTTAGTTATTAAGTGATTAAATAGGTGAAAAGATGACAAAAATTCACTCATCTTCTCCCCAAGTTGTAGAAAATTTCAATAGCCATTGTTAGGGCTCTTTCAATTTTCAAGCTTGCTAGTAAGTGCTCTAAGCCGATTTTTATATTCTTCGTATTTTTGAAGTCCTAGTAGCATGAGTAAGCTATTTTTAGCTTTTGGTGAGCTATTATGGATGTTCAAAATGTACATATGTATGACATGCATGTATTTTGTTGTTTTATGGAAGAATATGAAAGCTTGATGTAGTAGAAACATCTTTTGCTAAGTGATTTTCCATGAAAATGCATGTAGGGACTAGTTTGTGAAAAACTATAGTTTGGTCATACATATGTGGTTTAGTGAGAATTGATGATAGCTTTAGTTGAATAAGTGGTTCGGCTAAGCATGAAAGACTAGAAAGTTGAATAAAAATCACTTTACGAGCCTTTGGGACTAAAGTGTAAATATGAGAAAGTTTAGGGGAAAATAGTAATTTTGCTAAAGTATGAGATGTGGGTCAATTTAGTCAATGTATGTATTGAATAAGCTGATTTATTCATTATAGATCAAGAAAGACGAAGCCCGGATCGTAAACCGAGGCAAAAGCAAGGTGGTGGACTAAATTGCATATTTCTATACTTTTGAGTATCAAGGTAAGTCTATGCATAAACAATGCATTCATACTTACAATTTGTTGATGATAGCTAGTGTGTAGCTTGTTCGAGATTGATTGAGAACCTATGTGGTCCAAGTAGAATGAATGTAGTAGAATTGTGAATGGATGTTTAATCGAGTAAGTAGACATGTGAATGTGTAGTGATAATGCTAGATGGTAGGCTAAGTGCGATACCATCCTAATGCATATTGACGATGAGCTAGCTATGTGTGAGGCTATCGTGAGGTATATCGTTTAGTGTGCTAAGTGAGAAACCCCTATGATTACCTTTGTGGTAGGCTAAGTTGGATACCACCTTATTAATCGATTGTGGTGTGCTAAGTGCGAAACCACGAGACATTTCTTTGTGTGGGTTAACCGTGTGGATTAGCCATGTGATTGCATTATTGAGTAAAATAGCTAGTGTGGATGTATTATTAAGTTAATTAGTGTGTGGATGAATTATTAAGAAATAATGATGTGTTGTATATTGTGTAAATGTGACATTGAATGCGGGGTGCATTTCGATGGTTATGAGTATGTGACTCATGATGTGTTGGAAATGTGGTAAGGGATAGAAGAGTAAACATAGTTGTGAATTACTTGTTAGTATAATGCTAATTGTTGCTTAGCTTATACTATGTTGCTTAATTGTTTATGTGTAAACTTACTAAGCTCAAAGCTTACTCTTTTTCTTTTCCCTTGTCTTATAGATTTAAAGCGTTAAATCAAGATACGAGGATCATCAGAAGACAGCCCACATATCAGCACACTTTGGTACATGAAACTTAATGTTTTGTTTATGGCATGTATAGGGACTAGACAAGTTAGTGGATTTTGTTGTAAATTGCTAAGATGTATTGGCCTTTAGATGGATAGCTTATTTTTTATAATGCCATGGTTGTTGGCTATTACATTATATGAAAGAAAGATGTAGTTTTCTATGTGAGAATGCACTTCAATTTGAGTTGATTATGATGGTGTTAGGTGAGTATATGTTGTGTATGCTAGAGGGGTGAAAAGAGCTTGGCACATAGCTTTGTTCTTGTCCATGTGGATAGACACACGGGGCGTGTCTAGGGGCCATGTGACACACTCAGTCCACCATCGGGCGTGCGCTGGCTGGCGTCGTCCATTGCATGTTAGTATTATAAATCGAGAATAGACCACGGACTAGTTTGCACGGGCATGTGTCTAGACTCTAGGGCCGTGTTAAGTAGTCGATGTGCACCACGGGTGGTAAGCACGAGCGTGTGCCTTGGCCATGGGGCATTGGCGAGAATCTTTGGGTTTTAGGCACAGTTTGGGGACATGGGCGTGTGTGTCCATGCAGGCGTGTCTAATCTTGCACGGGCGTGTGAGACTGTATAAAGAAAAAAAATTTAAGATTGGAAAAAGTTCGGTTTAGTCTCGAGAGTCCTCGTGTGTATGAGTGAGGCCTCGTAAGTCAAGAATAAGGTTGTTGAGATGACTTGAGAGAGAGTAGTTACGACGAGCCTAAGTGGCGATCAAGTGGTTTGAGTTGAGTAGCGCCTCGGGCCCGGTTCCGGCGTAGAACCTAGGTAAGGGGTGTTACATTTAGTGGTATCAGAGCTATGGTTTAGCCGTTTCTAGGACTACCGTAGCGGGTGTAAGAGTCTAGCTATACATGCCATAAGTTTACAATGATAGTGTGGTGGTTTTCGATGATTTAAATCTTGTTTTATATAGTATATGGATTAGATCCATTGACTGGCGATGAAGCGACTAGTTATGCGCCGACTCTGCGCAAGGAACCACACCTGTTGAGAGTGGACCCGAGGTTAGGGGTCAAGGGAAGAGCCACGGAAGCCTTTCTCCGGATGATGAGCAATTGGTACTCGGATTATGTTCGAGCGGAACCCTAATGCTCAACCTCCTCCACCTCCTCCTCCTATACCTCAGCCAAATCCAGTGGCTCCTCAAGGTATGGATGTAGTGAGGATATCGAAGCCCCCGGTGGATAAGATTAGGTAGCACGGGGTTGAGGAGTTTAGAGCTAAGTTAGATGATGACCCTGAGAGAGCGAAGTTCTGGTTGGAGAACTCGATGAGGGTGTTCGATGAACTCTCATGCGCTTTGAAGAGTTTGAAGTGTGCCGTATCCTTCTTTGAGAGATTCAGCATACCATTGGTGGAAAACGTTGGCGCTAGTGGTCCCGAGAGAGCGGGTCACGTGGGACTTCTTTCTGGAAAAGTTCAGGAAGAAGTATATAAGCCAGGTTTTCTTGATCGAAAAAGGAAGGAATTCCTTGAGTTGAAACAAGGAAGAATGACAAGTGTGAGAATATGAGCGTGAGTTTGTTAGGCTTAGCAAATACGCTCAAGAATGTGTATCGACCGAGACCATCTTGTGTAAGAGGTTGAAGATGGGCTAAATGAGGACATCAAACTCCTAGTGGGCATTTTGGAGTTGAAAGAATTTGTGGTATTAGTTGAGAGGGCAATTAAGGCCGAAGAGCTGAGTTCAGAAAAGAGGAGGGCTGTGAGTGAAGCCCGAGATGCTAGAAAGAGGCCGATGGGCAAGTCATATCAAGCCCAGTCGAAAAGATCCAAGGAAGTGAATCCTCGGACAAAGACTGGGTTATTATTCGCATCGAGACTTGGGCAATACTCGCTCGGTTCGAGAGCCCAAGTTCCCCGATGGAAAGTGTGGGCAATACAAAGAGTAAATCGGTGTCCAAGTTGTGGTAGGTATCACATAGGAGAGTGTTGGGGAAATACTGAAAATGTTATAAGTGTGGTTCCCGACCACTTTATCCGTGAATTGTCCCGAGAGGGATGAAAAGGAAAAGAGGCAAGAGCTGAGACCTAGTGATGTGTCTACGAGGGTAGACCACCAAGGAACCCAGAGGCGGGAATAGTGGTAGAGGTGCACCCTGAGAGATTCTGTTTGTGAGACCGGAGGTTTCGGGCGCTGCGAGGATGTATGCTATTCAAGGCTCGCGAAGAAGCATCCTCCCCGATGTGATAACGGGTACTTTTTCTCTCTGTGACACCTTCATTATTGCTTTAATAGATCCAGGTCTACTCATTCTTATATTTGCATGAGATTAGCATCTAGTTTGAGTATGACCATTGAGTCTATGGACATAGTGGTTAAGGTGTCAAACCCAGTTAGGAAAGCATGTGTTAGTGGACATAGTGTGTAAGAATTGTCCTTTATTGATTGAGAATCATTGTTTTCCAAGCAAACCTTATGTTGTTGCCGTTTGATGAGTTTGATTTAATCCTAGGCATGGATTGGTTGACGCGCCCATAGTGTCTTAGTGAAGCTGTGGTAGTAAGTTTATTAAATTGAAATGTGAGAGTGGAGATGTGGTTGGGTTGAATCGGGTGGATCGGATAGTCTACCAGTGATGATTTACGCTTTAGTGGCCGAGAAATGTTTGAGAAAAGATGTGAGTCCTATCTTGCTTTTGTGTTGAATACTCGAGAGGTTGGAGTAGAGTTTAAAAGCAGTGCCATTGGTATGTGAGTACCCGGATGTATTTTTGAGAAGAGTTACCGGATTACCCCAGAGAAAGAGGTTGAATTTGGAATTGAGTTGGTTAGGGAGCAGCACCTATTTCGATTGCAAATCGCAGAATGGCACCAGTAGAGAGTTGAAAGAAGCTGAAGGTTTAGTTGCAAGAGTTAACAGGATAAGGGTTTTGCAAGACCGGAGCTACTCACCGTGGGGTGCTCAGGTATTATTATTCGTGAAGAAGAAAGATGGGTCTATGAGGTTGTGTATAGACTATAGACAATCGAGCAAGGTGATGGTGAATGGGTCTATGAGGTTGTGTATAGACTATAGACAATCGAACAAGGTGACGGTGAAGAATAAGTATCCTTTACCAATAATGGTGATCTCTTTGATCAACTAAAGGGAGCTACGATGTTCTCAAGATAGACTTGAGGTGCGGTTATTATCATTTCAGAGTGAAAGAGCAAGATGTGTTGAAAAGCGCATTTTCGGACAAAGGTATGGCCATTATGAGTTTTTAGTTATGCTAGTTTTGTTTGACGAATGCACTGCGATTTTTATGGATCTGATGAACCGTGTTTTCAGACCGTATGTGGACAAGTTTGTAGTTGTCTTCATTGACAACATATTGATCTATTCTCGGGATGAGAACGATCACGAAGAGCATTTGAGAATTGTCTTGCAAACTTTGAGAGATAAGTAGTTGTATGCTAAGTTTAGCAAGAGTGAGTTTTGGCTCCGAGAGGTCGGATTCCTAGGACACATGGTGTATGGTGATGGTGTCAGAGTTGACCCGAGTAAGATATCGGCTATTGTGGATTGGAAACTGCCGAGGAACGTGTCAAAAATTAGAAGTTTCTTGGGATTAGCGGGATATTACAGACGTTTCGTAAACGGGTTCTCTGTGATTTCCACCCCGATGACAAAACTATTGCATAAAGATGTCAAGTTTGAATGGACTGAGACATGTCAACAGAGCTTCGAGAGACTGAAAACAATTTTGACTGAGGCACCGGTTTTGGTTCAACCAGAATCGGGGAAAAAGTTCATGGTTTACAGTGATGCGTCGTTTAATGGTCTCGGTTGCGTGTTGATAAAAGAGGGTAAGGTAGTCGCTTACGCCTCGAGGCAGCTAAAGCCGCACGAGAAGAATTATTCGACTCATGATTTAGAGTTGGCTGCGATTGTTTTTGCGTTAAAGATTTGGCGACATTACTTGTATGCTGAGAAGTGTCGAATCTTTACGGATCACAAGAGTTTAAAGTATTTGATGGATCAGAAGGATCTGAATCGAGACAGAGATGGTGGCTTGAGTTGTTGAAAGACTATGAGTTAGTCATTGATTACCACCGGAAAAGCGAATATGGTTGCGGATGCCCGAGTAGGAAATCCTTGTATGCTCTAAGAGTTATGAGCACGAGTTTAGCATTGTATCCGACGATGGTGCTATTTTGGCGAGAGTTGAGAGCTAAGCCGCTATTTGTTCAAAAAATATGTGAGGCTCGAGAAAAATGATAGTGAGATGCAAGCTATGATAGCTAAGTGCGGATCAAAAAGTGATTCTGATTTTTGAGTGGATTTGAATGGTTGTCACGATGTTTCGTGATGAATTTGTGTTCCTAAAGATGAGGAGTTGATTCGAAGGTTTTGCATGAGGCCCATGGTGGATGTTTGTCGGTACATCATGGGCGATGCGAAAATGTACAACGATTTGAGGAAGTTTTATTGGTGGCGGGGAATGAAAAGAGATATTTGAGTTTGTGGCAAAGTGTCTAATTTGTTAACAAGTGAAAGTTGAGCATCAAGTGCCTCGAGGATTACTTGGCCCGATGATGGTTCCCGAATGGAAATGGGATCGGGTTACCATGGATTTTGTGACGGGGTTGCCGATGACTCAGAAAGAGAGATGTTGTGTGGGTTGTTGTGGATAGATTGACAAAGTCGGCTCACTTTATTCTAGTACGTGTTGATTATTCCTTTGGATAAGTTATTTGAGTTGTGCGTGGCGAGAGATCTTGAGGTTGCATGGTGTACTGTGTCTATTATATCGGATAGAGATCCGAGGTTTTGTAACATCCCAAAATTGGGCCTAGTAGAATTGGACCTATTGGGCCCATTGGGCCTTGAGCAGAAAAGCGTTTTAAAATTTTAGAGAATAAGAAACGGCATTATTTCAAGTTGGACTTATTAGGAAGGTGATTTTAGAAAGTTACGAGGGGTTCTATGAAGGCTCGGGGTTGAATTGGGCCCTAGTAAAAATTTGGTGTTTAAGCCTATTTAGGAAAAATAGTAAGTGACCTCAAAGCTTATGGAAATAAATCGATGAAATTGCTAGCATAATTGAGCATTTGGTAAAGGGGATATGGCGCCACATGAAGTACTTGGAGGAAGAGGTTCAAATCCCCTTTGTGTGCAAATTTTGACTATTATTTTTGTATTCTTTCCCTAAGTGTCGGCCAAGCATGTAAATAAGGCAAGGTGGACTTTTTTATTTTTGGCAAAATGACTAAGGAAAATAGGAAAGGTTGAAGGTGAGGAAAGAAATCAAGAGAAAGGGGAAAGTAAGGGGAACATGTGGCCTTTTTCAAGGGAAGTGTTATGGAAAGTGTGGTTGGCCAATTTTTGACCATTATGGTCATTAATGCGCGGACGGTTTTGGGTGTAGAGGGAGGTAGCCAAATTTTCTTTGGCAATTGGTAAAAGTTTTGGTGTTGTTTTGGCCAAAAACTCCTATTTGCAACTTTTGTGTCATTTTTCTTTTCTCTCCAAATTTCCTTCTCCTTGCCGAATCTTCAAGCTTTGAGTGTACATCTTTCTCCTTTGTTTGGCCGAATCACTCACCTTTTTGTTCATCTCCCCTTAGATAGCTGAAACAATCTAGCACTCTTCTCTCCATCCATTCTTTTCTTTTGACCTTTTCATCAACATTTTCTCTATTCTTAATTCGACATTACCTTGTGATCAAATCATCCTCTTTTCGTAGTGATTTAAGTGAGTGGCGCTACAAGGAAATTAACAATCGGTAAGTAGTAGTTCTCTCTTTGTCGATAACTTTGTTTCATCCGAGTTTTTCCTTAATAATCAAGTGTTCTTCTTTCTCTCTCGTTGGGTCTGAGTTACATTCTTTTCTGCGATATGGCCATCGTTGGATTTAGGGCTTTCAACAAGGTGAAGGAGCACAAGTGATGTATTAACCAAATCGTTATCGTCGACTTGTCAAGGAAGTGGGGTAAGAACATTGTTATAAGATTTGTTTTGATCAAAGGTGGGATAATTGCTAACGACTCTTTCGCTCACCAAATATTGTTAGGACGGGATTTCAGTAGCCAAAGGGTAGGATCGATTTTTGGTGCATCGAGGGAGATCACATTCGTGGTGTTGGAGCGGTAGAAAGCACACGACTTGTAATCAAGGCGTGTAATCCTATACCCTTCCGAATATATGTTTGAAATGGTGTGTAATCTCATACCTCTCTGGATTTTTGTATGAAATGTTCTATGATTCGGTCGAAATACCAAGAAAATTGGAACCGGCATCCGAGACCACTCGGGAGTGCGTATGTTCATAGTAGTAACCATATTTTGCAAAGAAACAGTTTGGTCAGCAGCAGTGATGTGATATTGGAAAAATCACGAAAAATAGGATAAGGGAATTAAAGCGAAAAAAATATCAAATTAAAGCTTACTGTGTCTATTTTTATATGAAAGAAACAGAGAAGGAAGAGGAAGTTTATATTCTGGGATATCTTAATTTTAGTGAGACTGGTTCTGATGGACTTCGTGGTTCCCTGTTCTGTCTTGGAAAAATTGGGTAAAATTGTACAAAGCGAATTATGAGTTATAAGTTATATGTATGGATTCCTTAGAGAACCTATTTTCAATAAAAACAAGTGGGAGCAGTATATGAAAACCGTACAGTGAGATATTTGGAATTAAGTTAAGAGAGGTCAGAATCATTGGACAGTGAAACAAGGTAAACTTTAAGGAATAAACTG